>CM046040.1:44409077-44464077 GCA_025215565.1 Flaveria ramosissima
ACGAGCTTGCAAGACCCGAACACTAGAAGCTCATAAACCTTCACTTCTTTGTGGTTTGAGCTTGGCCGAATCTTGAGTTGGTGTTGTTCTTCGAAAACAAGCTGGAATCTTGTGCTAACCGTGAGTGTGTGTGTGTTTTCTGGAGGAAGGAACAGAGAGATAAGAGAGAAGAAGGAGAGAATTAGAGAAGTGTGTTTGAATGTGTGTGTAAGTCTTGCATGTAATGAAAGTGGATGGTAAAGGTGGCGGTGTTTAGTGGAGAAGAGAGGAGGTGATAGGTGGAGAGGGGGGCGGCCGAAGCTTGGAGTGTAGTGAGGGGATTTTGTTTTAAAATTTAATGGTAAATTATATTATTTACTATTATTTTGTGGTGTAGTGTAGTATTTTAGGTGGTATTATTTAGTTAGTTGTTAAGTATCAAGTGTGCATGCATGTATTTTGGCCATGAATTATGTGTATATACACATATTTTAATTGTTTCCATTAAGATTTAATTTGCAAGGGTGGCTAATTGACTTTCCGAGAACACTAAGATTTCCCTAGCTAATGCTTGATCTAGATAAATCATCTCAAAAAGGCACATAAAATAACAAAAATGGTAACTACAATCAACAATAATATTGATGCTAATAGTAACACTGGTAATGATATAACATTAATATTAATTGAATTGGGTAATGATGCAACTTGATAAGGTTAGAATTATGACCTAGAGGTCGGTTATTACAATACTGAAGATTGTTTCTTTAGAAAGAACTCGCCTCGAAAAGATTTTAATAATCAAAGATTTCAAAGAAATCAAAATTTTGGTTTTCAAGGATTATCAAAACAACCTTCTTTAGGCTTCAGATCTCTCAGAAGAATCAATTCAGATTATGATAAACTGTATATTGTCAAATCACAGCAGTACAATCAAGAAAAATTCATTCCACGTTCAGTGAAAATGAAAAATGAAACACTTAACAAGAAATTTTTTTCAAAGAATGTTTCAAATGATGGTTCAAATTATCTTAATGAGGATACTGAGAATCGATTTAATGCTTTGAGGTTAAAACAAAGAAAAGATAATCAAACAGTCTTTCAAAGAGGATTTGAAAATCCTAAATTTCAAAAGAAACCTGATTTGCACAAACTCCATTTCAAGCAATTTACAATTATGGATAAATATGGCAAGCCCAAGACCATCTCGGCTTGGGTTGATAACTCATCTTAAATGTTTTTGAAATGCAGGTACGCCCAAGAAGACCAATGAATACATGGTATGTTGACAGTGGGTGTAGCCGGCATATGACAGGCAATCAAGCCTTGTTACAAGACTTTAAGACAAAAGATGGTACACATGTAGCTTTCGGTGGAGATGCAGGTGGAAAGATAACCGGAGAAGGAACGGTATTTAACAGTGTTATAAGTTTTGATAAAGTAAACTTCTATGCTCAATTGAACTTTAAACTTTTAAACATTTCTCAAATATGTGATAAATCATATTCTGCTTTATTTGATGACTCTTATTGCTATATTTTAAAGCCAGGTTTCAAGATCATCAAGGAATGGGTGGTTGTAAAAGCTATTAGAGATCGAGATGTCTAGAAGCTAGATATGTCTCACATGGATCCTTCAACTTAACAACTTGTCTTTTTCCTCATGCTTCAAATGATGAAAGCCAACTTTGGCATAGATGTATGGGGCATTCAAACTTCAAAAACATGAACAAACTTGCAGCAGGAAATCATGTTATGGGCATTCCATCAAAGAAGTTTGCTACAACAGATCTCTGTAAAGCTTGTTTAAAAGGGAAGCAGCACAGGGCGTCTTATAAGTCCAAACTTATAAACTCAAACTCCAAGCCTTTGCAGATGTTACACATGGACTTATTTGGTCTAGTAAACGTACAAAGTATTGGAAAGAAATCATATTGTCTGGTTATCATTGATGACTATACAAGATTTTCTTGGGTTTTCTTTCTACGTAGAAAATCTGAAACGTCTGAGCTATTAAAAGAGTTTATCACTAAAGTAGAAAATCAACTAGATCAAAAAGTCAAAATAATTAGGAGTGATAATGGAAAAGAATTTAAGAATGCTAATATTGACATGTTCTGTGCAGGTAAAGGGATAGCTCATCAGTTTAGTGCTCCAAGAACTCCTCAACAAAATGGAGTTGTAGAAAGGAAGAACCGAAGATTGATTGAGGCAGCCCGTGCAATGTTAGCAGATGCTATGATTCCTATCACTTTCTGGGATGAAGCCATATCAACTTCGTGTTTCATTCAGCATCGTACTCTATTGGTGAAAGACAAAGAGAAAACTCCTTATGAGTTGATGTTTGGAAGAAAACCAAACATAGATTTCCTTAAATCATTTGGTAGTCCAGTTTTGATTTTAAACTCAAATGATCAGCTAGGCAAATTTGATGCAAAGTTTGATGACGGATTCTTTCTTGGATATTCGTCAGCTTCTAAAGCATATAGAGTTTATAACTCTAAGACGAATGTTATCATTGAAACTTTCAATGTTAAATTCCTGTACAATTCATTTCCATGAGTTGCAAATGGTCCAACGTGGTTATTTGATTTCGATTCATTGTCAAATTCACTTAATTCTAATCTGTTTGACTCTTCTTGTGTTCACAAAAAACAGGTAGGAGATCTTGGATCCTTTAGTGACGATTTAGACTCTTACGATATGGTTGATTCAAGCCCGGACTATCCATTTTTCTCATTTGTGAGAGATTGTTTATTCAATTTAGATGTTCATGAGCAACAAATTAATGAGCAACACCTTGAATATGCAAATTCTGATGTTTCTCAACTAATTCCTAATGATGGACCAGAAATTCAACAACTTGAGTCTGGAACTTCATCTGTATCAGGAGATATAGATGTAAATGACAAGTTTGATTATTTCATCAACTCTCCAACTCAAGTTCCGAATTTCATTTCACATTCTTCAAACTTGTTGCATTAGCTCTCGGACTTGAACCAAACAAATCTAGAGGTGAATGTTCAAGAAGACGAGAAGAGACATCCCATTTCACAGATTATAGGTCCTTTGAATGAGAGAACTACGCGAAGTCATACAAAGCAAGCAAACATTTCCTTATACTCGTGTTTTCTTTCTCAAATTGACCCTAAAAACATCACTGAAGCTTTACAGGACAATAGTTGGATTGAAACTAATTAAGAAGAGTTACTCCAATTCCGTAAATAGGAAGTGTGGAAGCTTGTGGATTTGCCTGTAGGAGAGAATGCCATTGGCACAAAATGGTTGTTGAGAAACAAATAAGATGATCGAGGAATTGTTGTTCGAAACAAATCAAGACTAGTAGCACAAGGTTACACCAAGGAGGAAGGAATTGATTATATGCTTCTTATATGAAATTCAAGGTGTACAAAATGGTTCTTCAGTTGCAAGACTCGAAGCAATTCGTGTCTTTCTGGCATATGCTTCTTATATGAAATTCAAGGTGTACCAAATGGATGTTAAAGGTGCATTTTTGTATGTTCCAATCATTGATGATGTGTATGTTAAGCAACCTCAAGGTTATGAAGACGCTGAATTTTCTCATCGTGTGTTCAAGCTAAGCAAAGCATTATAAGGTCTACATCAAGCTCCAAGAATCTGGTATGAGACATTGTCCCAGCTTTTGATACAACACCGACACATAATAGGGAAAATTGATCCAACTTTATTCATCAAGAAGAATGCAAATAACCTCTTATGTGTGCAAGTGTATGTGGATTATATCATATTTGGTTCAACCAGTCTAAACCTGTGCTCAGAATTTGAAGAAATTATGAAATCACGTTTCAGATGAGTTCTATGGGAGAAATCAACTTCTTTCTTGGATTGCAAGTAAAACAATCTGCAGATGGTATTTTTATCAACCAAGAGAAGTTTGTTGATAAGCTATTGAAGAAATTCAAACTGAAAGATTGTCAATCTATCAGAACTCCAACTGATGTTAATACCAAGATTGATCCTGATACGAAAGGAAAATCTATTGAACAAACATTATACAGATCTATGATTGGTTCTTTGATGTATCTTACTTCATTTAGGCCTGACATACTGTATGTTGTTTGTGTATGTGCCAGGTATCAATCAGAACCAAAGGAATTTCACCTAATTGTCGTTAAACGCATATTCAGATATCTCAAAGGAACACCAGCTCTAGGGTTATGGTATCTTTATGAAGGAAACTTCGAGTTACACGGATATACTGACAGTGATTATGGGGGATGTAGTCAAGATAGAAAATCTAGTACGGGTGGTTGTTAGTTTTTGGGTCCTAGATTAGTCTCATGGCAGTGTAAGAAACAAACGAATGTCTCCATCTCAACTGCAGAAGCTGAGTACATAGCTGCATCAGCAGGATGTTCTCAAGTTCTTTGGTTACAAAACCAACTTCTTGATTACGTGTTCAATTTTCTTAAAACTTCTATTTACATTGATAACACAGCTACTATGTTTATAACAGCTAATCCTGTTCAGCATTAAAAAACAAATCATATCAAAATTCGATATCATTTTCTCAGAGATAACTCTGAAAAAGGTTTAATCATTTTGATTCAAATTTCAACTGACAAACAATTAGCTGACCTATTTACTAAAGCCTTTTTACTAGGAAGGTTTGAGTATCTGGTTGAGTCTATTGGCCTTATTAATCATGTTCAAAAATTATTTTGCTACATCAAAATGATAATAAAAACCCTCCATTTCATAATCAACTCAAAAGGAAAATCATCAACGTTGACTGACTGTTTGTACATAATGTTTGTGTGTGTGCTAAATGAAAAAGCAAATACAAAATTAAAATTTCAAAAATCAATATAGAAACTTATAAAAGGAAAATACAAAAATAGAGTTTAGATGTTTTCTTTATTTTAAATTGAATCTGCCTTTGCAACATGTGAGCAATGATAGTAGATCAGATATAATCAATTGCATACTTCACTCAATAATAAAGTTTGACATGATCAGATATGATGTGCTGGTATAATCATGCAATTATACTGAAAAAGTAGATTCTTGTGATTTAACTAAATCAATATGCTTTTGTGGGTATTCATCTTAGTTCTTATGAGTGGTGTTGACTATTCTGATTGATTGCTTGTCAAGTCACAAACTCACACCTGATGGTGATATGAATAACCATGAGATCTATTTACTGCATCTGTTCACTTCTCTGTTATGAGTCATCATAGACCTGAAGTGACGAGGTATCCTCTGTTGTAAGTCATTACAGACCTGGATATTCTCACTTGATGCAAAAGATGCCAATGTGCATAATCCTTTTAAAAGTCCAAAATGGATGTCCTCTGATTCTTATGAATCATCTATATCCAATTCTTTATGAAACAGATTCGGGTATTACCTAATGACTTGTCCATAGTGGTTTTCTCAGAGATTATCAAATGGTTTTACCATAATGATTCTCTCATTGATCTAAACATGAGATCTAGTTATATATATATGTCAGGTAATTAAGCTGAGAAACAGTGCTTGCTTGCATACCTTGACAAGGGTTGGACTCTATAAGTCTAAGTGTGGGTTCCATAATGTCATATCTAATAGAACCTTACCAATCCAAGAATTGAAAAAGTAAGTGTGCTGATACTTTTACCAAAGTACTCATTGTCTGTCCTTAGATCTTGTGTCTCCTTTTCTGCAGTACTGCTGACCAGGAACACACATGATCTGGATTTAATTAGTGTTCATGACTATTCATCATTTCTTTTATTTTAATGTGCTGATTATTTTCTGATATGAGCTCACTGCAGGCATATGATTCAGTGTATATCTAGTAGTATTTTTTTATTATTCTGCCTTATTTTTAATTTTTGCATGTTTCTATGTGTGCATGCATGTTGATAATTATTGTTTTTCTCAATTTTCAACTCATATAAACTTCTAAGTTTGTGAACTTAAAAGTTTAGGGGGAGTACAATTTGAAAAAGAGAAATCAAAATAAAAGTTGAAAAGGATGATGCTAAATTTCAAGTAGTATGTGTTTGATATACTTAAAAATGAACCTAACAAGATTTCAAGTGTTTCAAATATGGAAAAGCTTCTTGCAAAGAATTGAGAATGATTATATTTTCATGAAATTTTTTAGACTAAAATGACGGGAAATTAATTAGGTCAAAAAGTCAAAATTTTGTCAAAAAGTCAAAATTTTGTCAAAAAGTCAAAATTTGGTTAAAAAGTCAAAGTCTTAGTCATTATTCAAAATTTGACCAAAGTTTGAAAATATTTATGAAGAACAGTGAAATTGTTCAAAATTATGGTTTGAATGAGATTTGTGAAGTATGGATGACAAGTGTTAGACGTATGGATGTCTCATGCGCCTAAACAGTGACCATAAGTCTAAGTTTAGAAGAATGATGAATTTTCAGTTATATGATAAGTGTTGGACGTTTGAGTCAAACTCATGTGCCCAAACAATGGTCATGAGTCTAAAAATTTGGTGAAGTATGAGCGTTTTGTACACACTCATACGCCTAAACATTACCAGATGTTTCACATTAAAAAGAAACAAAGTGTTAGGCGTTTCATACTAGGTCATGCGCCTGAACAGTGCTCATGCGCCTATGTTCCTAAAAAAAATTTGACCAAGTGTAAATCATGCGTCTAGGTCTCATACGCCTGAAAAGGGGTAATAAGCCTGTACAGTGCTGTAAGGATTCCTATAAGTCTGATGCAAACCAAAACATCCAAAGTCTCTCTACAAGCAATGCACTAAAGAACTGAAGTAGAATTGCTTCGGAAGTTTTACACCATGCAATAGAGATATTCTAAGTGTAAAATCTTCCGAAGCCAAGACCAATATCTTCCGAAGCCAAAAGTGAAGTCTTCTGAAGCTTCAGAGACAAAGTCTTCCGAAGCCAAATAGTGAAGATAGATTTCTGCCGAAGACTTTTAAGGATATGCCTTTATCTGATGTACTTTACCATAAAGCTGGATCACCTTTCCGCTGCAACTCTATAAAGTCACCAACTTACATTAGTTGGTGAAAGGTCCATGCTTTTGGTAACTATACATTGAGGTCTTGAGTCCATGCTTTCTACTTATTGTACTTTTATCCTTTTTGTAATATATTAGGATGTGAGCTATGGCATGTCATAGTCACAAATCAAAAGGCAGACATGCCTTTTGATTCTACAATTGAGTTTTTTGTGTCTAGTCAATTGTATCCAGCTGGCTTTCAAAGTATAGCCGGTTGTAGGTTGTAGTATAAGTATTCCATGTTCTAGTATCTTTCTTTATGCTTTGTAACACCTGTAATAGAACTTGAGAAAGCAATATACTGCATCCTTGAAACCCAATCTCTTGTTCTGTCTCTTACTTGTTACTTGTGTTCTTAGTAACATTATTGTGGTTAATCCAGTTTACTGTTTGATTAAGTTTGGTTAATCTCCTCTTTGTGTTGTTGTGTTGTAAGTGACCACCCTTCACCGGTCCTGCAATTGGTATCAGAGCTTTTCAGGCTCTTGATATAAGATCTCACCATCTTAAGATCCCTCACACATACAAATACTAAACTTCAAATGGCAGCCATTTCAAAGACTGATATGGAAACTGGATGTTGAGGTAGACCCTAAGATTGGTTTCATAGTGGAAACCTTGACTGAAGGCCCAGTGGCAGAAGAGACCCCTGTCTCATCATCATCAACTGCTACAGAGATCCACATTCCTTCGAGACACCTGCTGGTGAAGGTGCTTCTCAACCTCTCTCTGGCCAGAGCATGGATGCTACACCAAGCAATGAAGGCCAAACTCTATCCACCCTGAGTCACAAAGGTCTGTGGGTGACAAAGGGAAAAGGATTTTGATCCTGTGGAAATTAGGTGGAGAGGAGGATGAGAGAGAGGAAGAGAAAGCTAAGGGGAGAAAGTTCCTCTGGGTCTTCAGGTTTTATGCAAGCTGCAATCAGGGCTGCCCCAGACCAAATACTCAAGATGATCAGTCGAGGGCAGTCAGGATTACTTACCTGCAGACCAGGAACTATGACATTGATGAAATTATTTCTCTCCCCATAGAACAACTAAATGAACTGGCTGACATGGATGTGTCAAGAGAGATGAAAGAAAAAGAGGATGCAAGGTTATTTCTTCAATTCAAAGAGGAGAAAAGACACAAAAGACTCTATAGGCATGCTCCTACTCTCTCCCCAGTTCAAGAAAGTCCTGTACAAGAAAATGTGGTTCAACAAGAACCTCAGGTAGACAAGGAAGAAGATAGGATCAAAATGATCAACTACCTGAGTGCCACAGGCTTCTATCAGGCAGATGCACTCCTTCCCTTGTCCTATGACTATGTTGAGTTTGAGTACTTAAAACAACTTGAGCTTGAGTTAGTCAAAGATAGAATGACAACTAAGAAGAAGCTAAGGGAAGAAGCTGCAAAGTCAAGAGCCATCATCCAAAAGAGTATGAAGAAGTGTGCTGACAGACAAAGGATGATGAGCTTCTTAAAGCTGTATGGATTCTTCGGAAGGAGACTTGGCCCTATGTATCTATCCACAATGGATGAGCATATAAGGGTAATCAAGCAGAAGATCAAGAGTGGAGAACTTATTGACTTACACTCTCTTCCAAGTCAAGTCCCACCTGAAGTGGAGGTTAAGGTTGAACAACCTGAGACAACACAACCCGGACCTCCTGCTGAGCCTCAACAAGCTTCATCTTCTGATCCAAAGCAGGGTCAAACTCCCTCTCCTTTTGAACCTGTGAGGGAGGAACACCCAACTGAGAAAGACAAGGATGATCAACAGGGTGCTGCAGACCAGTCTTCTCAGTTAAAGTTATCTAAGAGGAAGAAGAGGATGGCTTCTAAACCAAAGTCTAAGAAGAAGAAGCCTAAATCATCTACCTCTACACCTCAGGCTGAGTCAGATCAACCTGAGGAAGTACATGAAGAGGCAGCCCAATCAACTCCAATACAAGTGGCTCCCCTTGCAGCTGAGACACCCATCTTATCCTGGACCTTCTCTATCAATCCCGAAAGATGGCATGTAATCAGAGATCAAGGTGTTGAGAATGTCTATACATGGCAAGACATAATAAACTTACCTCTATGATCTCTTTGAGATGAGAAGATACTATGAAAGTCTGAATGATCCTGACCATCTAATGAAGAAGGGTATGGTCATCATTGTGCTGAAGACTACTAACATCTGAAGATCTTCTAAATGTTTTGGTAGCATCAGCCTAGGGGGAGTTGTAAGGATTCCTATAAGTCTGATGCAAACCAAAACATCCAAAGTCTCTCTGCAAGCAATGCACTAATGAACTGAAGTAGAATTGCTTCGGAAGTTTTACACCATGCACTAGAAATATTCTAAGTGTAAAATCTTCCAAAGCCAATACCAATATCTTTCGAAGCCAAAAATGAAGTCTTCCGAAGCTTCAGAGACAAAGTCTTCCGAATCCAAATATTGAAGACAGAATTCTTCCGAAGACTTTTAAGGATATGCCTTTATCTGATGTACTTTACCATAAAGCTGGACCACCTTTCCGCTGCAACTCTGTAAAGTCACCAACTTACATGAGGTGGTGAAAGGTCCATACTTTTGGTAACTGTACATTGAGGTCTTGAGTCCATGCTTTCTACTTTATGTACTTTTATCCTTTTTGTAATATATTAGGATGTGAGCTATGGCATGTCATAGTCACAAATCAAAAGGCAGACATGTCTTTTGATTCTACAATTGATTTTGTTTGTGTATAGTCAATTGTATCCAGCTGGCTTTCATAGTATAGCCGGCTGTAGGTTGTAGTATAAAAATTCCATGTTCTAGTATTTTTCTTTATGCTTTGTAACACTTGTAATAGAACTTGAGAAAGCAATATACTGCATCCTTGAAACCCAATCTCTTGTTCTGTCTCTTACTTGTTACTTGTGTTCTTAGTATTATTATTGTGGTTAATCCAATTTACTGTTTGATTAAGTTTGGTTATCTCCTCTTCGTGTTGTTGTGTTGTTAGTGACCACCCTTCACCAGTCCTGCAAGTGCCAATGCGCCTAAACTCATGTGTCCCAATAGTGGTCATGTGCCTACACAGTTGCAATGCGTCTAAGGGTTTTTCACACTTATATAAATTCAACACTTGGACTGATTTCATTTCATTCAAACTTTTCACTCTCTTATTCTCTCAATTCTTACTCTCAAGTATCTGACGAACATATTACACACTGATTGCTTTGATTTGCTAAGATTGTTGACATTCTGAGGTAAAATCAGTGATTGTAAACAACATATTGAGTTTATTTCATCAAATCAGTGTCCATTGACATCACAATCATTCGGACGTTTGAATCCTATTTATGACTTTGATTCACTCTTGATGACTTTGATACCTGGTGTATGAGAATGAAAGGTTTCATCAGGTCTCTAGACTCAAGAATGTGGGAGTCTGTTGAAAATGGACCTTTCATACCAAGCACTCCTTCTGCTACTGGTGCTGGTATGATCCGCTAAGATGTGGCTAACTACTTTGATGAAGATAGGAAGAGAGTAGAGATTGATAGAAAAGCCATGACTGCTCTTCAAACTGCCCTTCCAAACTCTGTGTACAGAGGTTTCAAGAAGTTCAAAACAGCTAAACAGCTGTGGGATGCACTAAAACTGATGTATGAAGGCTCCTCTGAAGCCAAGGAGAACAAGAAGAATCTCTTGAAGCAGCAGTTTGAAAACTTCACCTTCAAAACAGGTGAAACCATGACTCAGCAATATTTTAGGTATGTTGAGATAGTGGATACCCTTGTGGATGGAGGAGTTCCTCTTGAAAACAGAGACATTTTAAGGAAGTTCATGTCCTCACTTCCTAGGCAATGGACACACTATTGTGTGGTGATCAAGAGGACTAAAAATCTCAAAACTCTTACTCTGACAGAGTTATATGGGATTCTCAGTGGCTACCAGATGGAGATGAATATGCAAGGTTCATCTGGCAACTCCAACAATCAATTGGGTTCAGCCCTGCATGTGGTTGAAAGGGATAGCATAGAACGTCAACATCATCTCATATGCTACCGTGACAACTCACCAAAGGGTCCTTTCATCACCTTCCCAGAGACACCCAGGGAGAACTACACTCAAGAAAGCCATTCCAAGAGACAAGCTCTTCTCAAGCCTTTGTGTCTTCTTATGAAAGTTGTGGCAACTCTCTTTTCACTCTTGAAGACCTGGATTGTATCCATCCACATGATCTAGAATATATGGAAATAGTCCAGCAGATGGCTCTTTTCACTCATAGAGCCAAGAAGTTCTACAAGAGAACTAGAAGGTGGTTTCCAAGCAATGCAAGCAGTGGAAAGTATGGTTTGGATAAAAGCAAAGTCAAGTGTTACAACTATAACTTGATGGGCCACTTTGCTAGAGAGTGTAAGGCACCTAAAACAAAAATGGTGGCCAAGCACAAACCAGACCAAACTACACTAACAAAGCCCCCTGATGAATGCCAAAAGCAACAAGCGTAACTGTGTTGCTGTTGAAGAAGGAGGCTTTGACTGGAGCTTTCAGGTGGAAGATGCTTCTCCAACCAAGCACACAGCACTGATGAATGGCAGATGTGATGAAAAGCCAGGTATCCTGGAACATCCCTGTACTCCTGAATGCTATAATGTTAAATGATACAGGTCTATAAGTTGGAAATGAGATCTGATCTTGAGTCCTTAAACATTTTAAAATATGATTTTAGAAAGTCTAAAAATGATTATAAACTAAAGATAGAGGACTTAGAGAAAACCATTTCAGTTCTAAAACATGAGCATACAGATTTTAGGACTCAAATCAAAGATCTCATAACCAAGCTGACTGAGTGCCAGGCTGAGCTTGTGATCAGCAAAGCCAGGGCAAAAAAGAGTGTTCTTGAAGAAGCGACCTTCAAGAACATGATATCCTCATCCCTGCACAACAAGGTGTGTTATCAAAATAAACAGGGACTGGGATCCAATGAGATAGCTCCTCCACAAACAATCTTGTCTGTAAGATCTCCTAGGTGTGGAACTTGTGAAGATGAGCTTCCTCTCATAGATCCTATAAGTGAAGAGGATGAAGAAGAGATAGTGAAGAATTCCTCTGAGAAGAGTGCAGAGGAGGATTCTAAGAAGGGCCACTATCCTTCTGAGGAGAAGAAGACTACTGTGATGACCAAGTCAATGAGAAAGAACTTGATTAGGAAGAGCAAAAGAAAAGCAAAGAAGGCTCAACAGATCAAGGCTACTTTTGACTCTAAGCAGAAACAAGTTTTTATCTCTGCAGGGTTTGAAGTAGTAAAGACTGAAGACATCAACCAAAACTCTTCAGCTAAGAGTTCTGGTTCTTGTTCAAATCATCTCAGTACCAAGAAGAAGACTGATCTGCTGTGTACTACTACTGCACAGCCTGGACCATCAAACTCCAAGAACAATTCCCAGCCCATAAGAAATGTCTCAGTATCTGCAAAGATGAAGGTTGAGAAGGGATGTGACCAAAGACAATCTTGCTCTCATAAAGAGACTCTTGTGAAGAAGAAAATGTTGTGTGTTATGTGTGAAAGTGCCTCTCATATTGCTAAGGATTGTCCATACAATCCTAAAAGTACTGTCCATATGACTAAGACAAATACTTCAAAGAGTTTCAAGAAGATTCAAGCTTGGAAGGAAAGTTTGTTTCCTTCGGAAGCTCCAAATCAAAGAAGAAGGCAAATGGAAAATTACCTTCGGAAGAAAAGTTGGTCTCGGAAGAAAGGAATTCTTCCGAAGCACTGAAGTCTGCTGCAGTGACTGTAGAAACTTCCGAAGGTTCAGTCATCAAAACTTCCAAAGTCCCAAAAGCTTCCGAGTTTTTGAAGGTCAAGCCCAAGATTCCAAAGGTGGTGTGGAAGTCTAAGAAGACCAAGTGACTGAAGTTTCTCCATCAACAACAGCTCAAGATCCTTCTATCATAACCATAGGATCTATTAGTGTTGCATTACATTCTATTATAGTTAGTGAGCCCAAGACAAGTAAGGCTTGGGTTTCCAAATGTAACTAATCATTTTCTTTGTGCAGGAACAGCTCAAGACAAACAAGAATGTCTGGATCATTGATAGTGGCTGTTCCAGGCACATGACAGGCAATAGGTCACTACTCCATAACTTTGAGAGGATTGATGGAGGACCAGTTGCTTTTGGAGGAGATGAAGGTGGTTACATTTCTAGAAGGGGCAAGGTCAAAAATGGTAAGCTCAGCATTGAAAAGGTAAACTTTGTCAAGGAGCTTACGTACAATCTTCTGAGTGTATCCCAATTTTGTGATCAGAGTCATAACATGCTCTTTACAGAGCATGAGTGCATTGTTCTCAAGCCTGGAGTGGTCATTCCTCAAGAGCATATCCTGCTTAGAGCCCCCAGGAAAGGGAACATGTACAAGATGGATTTGCAAGAAACATCTCCCTCTGGAGAAGTTTCATGCTTTCTGTCTAAAGCAAATAGTGATGAGTCTTTCCTATGGCATAAAAGAATGTGCCATGTAAACTTTAAGAACATGAATAAACTAATTAAACATGATTTGGTAACTGGAATGCCAAAGAAAGAGTTTACAAGTGATGATCATTGTGTTACATGCCTGAAAGGGAAGCAACATAAGGTATCTCACAAGCCTAAGGAAAGGAGCTCCATCACTACTCCCCTAAACTTATTACATATGGATATCTTTGGCCCCACCAGTGTATTGAGTCTAGGATGGACCTCTTATTGTTTGGTGATCACAGATGATTTTACAAGATTCACTTGGGTTTTCTTTCTTAGAACTAAGGATGAAACCCTTGAGATTCTGAAGAATTTCATCTTAAAAATGGATAATCAAAGTGATCACAAGGTCAAAACCATAAGATGTGATCAAGGGACTGAATTCAAGAATCAAATCCTTGATACATTTTGTGATGAAAAAGGTATTACAAGACAATATAGTGCTCCCAGGACGCCTCAGCAAAATGGTGTTGTTGCTGAGAGGAGAAACAGGACACTAATTGAAAGCTGCAAGAACTATGTTGTCTGACTCTAAACTGCCCATCACCTCTGGGCAGAGGCAGTAAATATTGCTTGCTATGTGCAAAACAGAGTGTTAGTAGTTAAGACACATGGTAAGACTCCTTATGAACTTTGGCACAAGAGAAAACCTTTTGTTGGTTTTCTCAGGTCATTTGGATGTCCTTGCACCATCTTGAATACCAAAGATCAAATTGCCAAATTTGCTGAGAAATCAGATAATGGACACTTCATTGGATACTCTTCCCAAGCTAAGGTTTATAGAGTATACAATATCAGAACTAGAATTGTTGAGGAGTCAGCCAATGTGACTTTGAATGAACACACACCATGTGTGGCTGGTTCTGGTCCTGATTGGCTATTTGATCTTGATTTAGTTACCAACTGTTTTAACAAATCTTGTGAGAATGTTTCAGGATCTATAGTAAATTTAAATAAAGGTGATCCTGATCCAAGATTTGAGCTAGGAAGACCTTCATCTCATACATCTTCAGCTCCAGTTGGAACTTCTTCAGCAAATGAGGTTTCTATCAGCACTACAATGAAAAATTCAGCTGATACATCTGGGGTGCCTTCAAATTCCAGCTCAGAGGCTCCACAACCAGATAAAGATACCACATTGTGGAAGTCAACAATGGTGATGGTGAAACTGATCAGGAATTCCTTGATGCTAATAACCACACCATAGATGACAACATCAATGATGTCACACACTTATTGAATCAAGTTAATCTTGATAAGTGTGGTGCTATGGAGGGTGAATCATCTATGCCAGATCTAAATTTCTCAAATTTGGATCTTTCTCAGCAACTTGCTATGATCCCTCAGCTTAGGATCCACAAGTCTCACCCCACCACAAACATCATTCGAGATGTTGTCACACGGGTAAGAACAAGAGGACAAACCCATGAAGCAAATGTTTGTCTTCACTCTTGTTTCTTATCTCAGATAGAGCCAAAGAAAGTTGATGAGGCTTTAAGGGATGGAAGTTGGGTTGAAGCTATGCAACAAGAGTTGCTTCAATTCAAAAGGCAAAAAGTTTGGAACCTTTGTCCTCTTCGTCATGGGAAGACTACCATTGGAACCACATGGGTGTTTAGGAATAAGAAGGATGATAAAGGCATTATCATCAAGAACAAGGCAAGACTAGTTGTTCAAGGATACACACAAGAAGAAGGGATTGACTACACTGATGTCTTTGCTCCTGTGTAGCAAGATTAGAAGCTGTTAGAATATTCCTGGCATTTGCTACATCCAAGAACTTCAAGGTCTTTCAACTTGATGTAAAGTGTGCTTTTCTGTATGGAGTGATTGATGAAGAGGTGTATGTCAAACAGCCACCTGGTTTTGTAGACCCTGATCATCCTGATTATGTCTGCAAGCTTGACAAAGCTCTTTATGGGTTGCATTAGGCACCCAGGAAGTGGTATGAGACATTGTCTGAGTATCTTTGTAAACATGGATACAAGAGAGGTACCATAGATGGAACTCTCTTCATCAAAGGACAGGGAAACGACTTATTGCTAGTTCAAGTGTATGTAGATGACATCATCTTTGGTTCAACAAATCCAAAGCTCTGCAAAGACTTTGAGAAGCTGATGAAAGACAGATTTGAAATGAGTGCAATGGGAGAACTCAATTTCTTTCTGGGAATTCAAGTGAAGCAAGTTGAAGATGGCATCTTCATAAGTCAGTCAAAGTATGTTCAGGACATACTCAAGAGGTTCAACATGACTGATTGTAAGATTGCTAAGACACCCATAGCCAGAAACCACTCCCTTGGACCTGATCTTGAGGGGGAGTGTTTAGATGAACACTTATACAGGGCTATGATTGGGTCTCTTATGTATCTTACAGCTAGCAGGCCTGATATCATGTTTGCTACATGTATTTGTGCAAGATATCAAGCCAACCATAAGATGTCTCACCTCATCACTGTTAAAAGGATTTTAAGATACCTTAAAGGTGCTTCAACTCTTGGTTTATGGTATCCAAAGAATCCTGACTTCAATCTGTATGCTTACACATATAGTGATTATGGTGGTTGCAACATGACTGCAAAGTCTACATCTGGGGGATGTCAATTCCTAGGTGGAAGGGTTGTCTCATGGCAATGTAAGAAACAATCCAGCGTGTCTGCATCAACTGATGAGGCTGAATACATTGCTGCTGCAAGTTGCTGTGCTCAAGTGCTTTGGATTCAAAATTAGATGCTAGACTATGGATTTAACTTCAAGGAGACTCCTATCCACATAGACAACAATAGTGCTATCTCTATCACTGAGAACCCTGTGCAGCACTCAAGGACCAAACACATCAATATCAGGTATCATTTAATAAGAGATAACTATGAAAAGGGATTAATTAAACTAGTCAATGTTCATACAGATGAACAATATGCTGATCTATTTACAAAAGCTTTTGATGAACAGAGATTTAAAATCTAATTCAGCTATTGGGATGATTAACTTTGAGTAGATTTTTCTTAAAACTAATTCTAATTATTTTTTTACAATATGTGTGTCCTAAGTTGTCTATGTTATAATTTCATAAGCTCATGTTTTCTTTGGATCTCAAATCCTTTTTGAAGACTTTCCTTAGATTCTTGAAAATTTTCTGATCCTTCGGAAGATATAGTTTTACCTTCGGAAGAAAATTATGTCTTCAACATAAATAACTGTCTAAGAAATTTTACCTTTGTTTTTTAGGCCTTTTTCCTTCCGAATCAAAATTACTCTCGGAAGCTTTGTTTTATTATACAAAGCATTCAAGTGTTTATTTCTCTTCCGAAGCAAAATTTTCAAGACTCTCAGGAAAATTTTCCGAAGTCATTTTAGCTTCGGAAGCTTTTTCATTAAAACTTCCGAAGATAATTTACTTTCGGATGCTTTTCGAATTCCAAGAAAACTACTTTTTGAGCAAAAGCAAACTACTTTTTTAGAGGTGGGACCAACATTCAGATTTCAAAGTTTATCCTCTTTCATTAACTTTGGTTCAAATCCTTTTCACATAAATACCCAACGGTTCCCCCTCTCCCTCACTATCTTCTTCAATTCTACTATTCCTCAATCCTAATTCCCAAAACCGCCTTTGCTTTTCACCTTTCTTCATCCTTAAGCTTCTCAAATGGCCAACCTTAACCGCAGAAACAACCCAGATTTCTCCATGCAACTTCACAGACAACATAACTTGGTTGCCCTGTTAAACTCTGAGAAAGATGAAAGTTTCTGAGAGATTTGCCAGTTCTTAGCTCTATCAAATTACTTCACCTCCCTAACCATTGATCCTACTCTTTATGAGGATCATCTGCTTGAATTTTGGAAGACCTGCCAAGAGGTCATCATGGATGGGAGAAGGCACTGTCTGCCACAGTGCAAGGGAGGACAATCTTCATCACTCCGGCCATCATCAACACTCATTTGCAGCTGGATGATGAAGAAGGTGAGTTGTCCTTCCCAAAGGAAGCTGTCAATCATTCCTTTGAACAGATGGGCTATGAGGGAGATTTCTCTGTAAGACCTTCAGGAAAGGGAAGGTCTCATCCCAGTGGAAATACCTACTCCATGTGGTTATCTACAGCTTGTCAAACAAGGATGGATGATGGGATCAGATTCCTGAGGATCTCTCCTTCATAGTGCATGGAATGGTTCAAGGGGTCAAGTTCAGGTACTCTCAATTTGTCTATACCAATTTACTTGCTAACTTGTACTCCTTATAGTATTATATGTTTCCTAGATATGTTCAACACATTCTCAACTGTGAACTGGGCTCACAGTTGAGGGAAACAGATAATATTCTTAAATTGGGACAGATGAAGCCGGCATCTTTAAAATCATGAAGAAGCCAACTGTAGGCTTCTCAGGGGTAGAAACAGCCCTTGTCCCCAAAATGTTAGAGCTCATTGCTCAAGGTGACAACCAAGTAACACAAGCTAGTGTTGAACCCACACCTTCTACCTCTCTACTACTAAAAAGGCCTCAAGTAACCCTCACCTACCAAAGAAAATCCAAACGAACCCCTGCTCAAGCTATTGAGTCTGTGCAGGTCCTCATATACTCACCTTTACAGGAGGAAGTGGACACTAGAGCTCCCACTTCCCCTGAGGAGCAAACCACTACCATCTCTTCAACTATCAGGGCTGAGGTTCCTCATGCTCACCCTGATGAGCTCACAAGCCCAACTACCTTAAGCCTTCACTCTGAGTCTCAACACTCAAGTGAACAACCTTCAGGGGATAGTTACCATCCCCAGCCTTTAGATCTAAATCAATCCATTCCCAACCTATCCTTCTATACTTATGAAGACTTAGGATTCAGTGAGTACCATGAGTCTCTCTTCTCTTCCCCTACTCAAAGAGAGATGAGTACTCCTGAGTCTCCTTAGTCTAGCCCACATCAGTCACCTATAACTGAGGTGGACACTTCTGAACCTGTTCAGGATGTCCATATGGATGAGGCTCTTACTTCTGCAAGTGATTACATCATTAAGACCTCAACCATGGCAACTCAGCCCACTGACATCTCAACTGAGATTGCCAGTGAGCAGAGGAAAACCAGCAGCCAAGAACCTGAAGCTGGTGGTGAGAGAGAGGACTTTGGTCCAATCATCTCATCCCCCAATGATTCGTCTGATGAAGAAGAGGGGAATTTGAGACTAAAGGTGCAAAAACTGTCAAAAACATGCTCCTATTTAGTCTCTAAGGTTAGTCACCTTGAATCTAAGGTGACTACCTTACACAATAGGGTCAATGATCAACAACTTGAGATTTCATATCTTAAGGAAAAACTAGCTGGGAGACCTTTAAGAAGAGCTCAACCAGGAACACAAGAACCTGTGGATGTGATTGATCTATCCTCCAGCTCACCTATGCAAATGGGTGATGCTACCAAAAAGGGGGAGAAAGGGAGAAAGTCATTGCAGCCACAGAACCTGGGAGTTCTTCACAGAGAATGGACATTGAGGACTCACCATCCTCACTTGCAATTGTGCATTCTCAGCAACTTCCTCAAGTTCACATTAATGTGGACTCTATAGACTCTATCATCAGGAGTCTCTTTCAGGAAGGTATACCAAGGGCTATGTCATCCTCACCTCAAGGAACTTTAAACTACATCATTGGGTGAAGGTATGATGCTGATAGAAGAGCCCTTATTCTTCATAGAGTTCAAGGTCAACAAGAAGTATTTGATTTTAAAACTTTGAACTTCTATGAAGGTCTGGATCTAGTCAACATGCCACTTGTCAACCCAAGCAACTCAAGACAAGCTGACAGATTGGCTTAAAGAATTCAAGACAGGATCACTGCAGAGTTTAGCTTA
Source organism: Flaveria ramosissima (assembly GCA_025215565.1). NCBI lineage: Eukaryota > Viridiplantae > Streptophyta > Magnoliopsida > Asterales > Asteraceae > Flaveria > Flaveria ramosissima. The sequence continues at coordinate 44,428,407 of CM046040.1, forward strand.
AGAAGGAGACTTAGGCAATCAGGTAATGCCATCGGTCAACTGGATGTTGAGGTAGACCCTAAGATTAGTTTCATAGGGGAAACCTTGACTGAAGGCCCAGTGGCAGAACCTGAGACCCCTGTCTTATCATCATCAACTGCTGCAGAGATCCACATTCCTTCTGAGACACCTGCTAGTGAAGGTGCTTCTCAACCTCTTTCTGGCCAAAGCATGGATGCTACACCAAGCAATGAAGGCCAAACCTCTATCCACCTTGAGTCACAAAGGTCTGTGGGTGACAAAAGGAAAAGGATTTTGACTCCTGAGGAAATTAAGGAGAATGAGAGAGAGAGGAAGAGGAAGCTAAGGGGAGAAAGATCCTCTAGGTCTTTAGGTTTTATGCAAGCTGCAGTCAGGGCTGCCTCCAGACCAAATACTCAAGATGATAAGTTGAGGGCAGTCAGGATTACTTATCTGCATACCAGGAACTATGACATTGATTAAATTATTTATCTCCCCTTAGAACTAATAAATCAACTGGCTGACATGGAAGTGTCAAGAGAGATGAAAGAAAAAGAGGATGCAAGGTTACTTCTCCAATTCAAAGAGGACAAGAGATAGAAAATACTCTACAAGCATGCTTCTACTCTCTCCCCAGTTCAAGAAAGTCCTTTACAAGAAGATGTGGTTCAACAAGAACCTCAGGTAGACAAGGAAGAAGATAGGATCAAAATGATCAACTACCCGAGTGCCACAGGCTTCTATCAGGCAGATGCACTCCTTCCCTTCTCCTATGACTATGTTGAGTTTGAGTACTTAAAACAACTTGAGCTTGAGTTAGTCAAAGACAGAAAGACAACTAAGAAGAAGCTAAGGGAAGAGCTGCAAAGTCAAGAGCCATCATCCAAAAGAGTATGAAGAAGTTTGCTGACAGACAAAGGATGATGAGCTTCTTGAAGCTGTATGGATTCTCCAAAAGGAGACTTGGCCCTATGAATCTATCCACAATGGATGAGCATATAAGGGTAATCAAGCAGAAGATCAAGAGTGGAGAACTGATTGACTTACACTCTCTTCCAAGTCAAGTCCCACCTGAAGTGGAGGTTAAGGTTGAACAACCTGAGACAACACAACCCGAACCTCCTCCTGAGCCTCAGGATGCTTTATCTTCTGATCCATAGCAGGGTCAAACTCCCTCTCCTTCTGAACTTGTGAGGGGGGAACACCCAACTAAGAAAGACAAGGATGATCAACAAGGTGCTGCAGACCAGTCTTCTCAGTTAAAGTCATCTAGAGGAAGAAGAGAGGATGGCTTCTAAAACCAAAGTCTTAGAAGAAGAAGCCTAAATCATCTACCTCTACACCTTAGGTTGAGTCAGATCAACCTGAGGAAGTGCATGAAGAGGCAGCCCAATCAACTCCAATACAAGTGGCTCCTCTTGCAGCTAAGACACCCATCTTATCCTGGACCTTCTCTACCAATCCAGAAAAATGGCATGTAATCAGAGATCAAGGTGTTGAGAATGTCTATACATGGCAAGACTTAATAAACTTACCTCTGCATGATCTCTTTGAGATGAGAAGATACTATGAAAGTCTAAATGATCCTGACCATCTAATGAAGAAGGGTATTGTCATCATTGTGCTGAAGACTACTAACATCTGAAGATCTGCTAAATGTTTTGGTAGCATCAGCCTAGGGGGAGTTTGTAAGGATTCCTATAAGTATGATGCAAACCAAAACATCCAAAGTCTCTCTACAAGCAAGGCACGAAAGAACTGAAGTAGAATTGCTTCGGAAGTTTTACTCCAGGCACTAGAAATATTCTAAGTGTAAAATCTTCCGAAGCCAAGACCAATATCTTCCGAAGCCAAAAGAGAAGTCTTCGAAGCTTCAGAGACAAGTCTTCCGAAGCCAAATATTGAAGACAAATTTCTTCCGAAGATTTTAAGGATATGCCTTTATCTGATGTACTTTACCATAAAGCTGGAACACCTTTCCGCTGCAACTCTGTAAAGTCACCAACTTACAGAGTTGTGTGAAAGGTCCATGCTTTTGGTAACTGTACATTGAGGTCTTGAGTCCATGCTTTCTACCTTATGTACTTTTATCCATTTTTTTAATATATTAGGATGTGAGCTATGGCATGTCATACTCACAAATCAAAAGGCAGACATGCCTTTTTGATTCTATAATTTTTTTTTGTTTTGGTGTCTAGTCAATTGTATCCAGCTGGCTTTCAAAGTATAGCGTGTAGGTTGAAGTATAAGTATTCCAGGTTCTAGTATCTTTCTTTATGTTTCCTTGTAACACTTGTATAGCTTGACTTGTAATAGCACTTATTGAAAGCAATACTAATCTGCTCTTAATCTGACCCATTCTCTTGTTGTCTTGTCTTAGTTACTTGTTACTTGTGTCTCTTAGTAATTTATTCTGATTTGTGTTACTAGTTTACTGTTTGATTAAGTTTGGTTAATCTCCTCTTTGTGTTGTTGTGTTGTAAGTGACCACCCTTCACCGGTCCTGCACAATCATTCGCACGTTTGAATCCTATTTAGGTGTTCGAACCTTAAAACTTGAATAAATCTAAAATAAATGTTCAATTGTGATTGTATGTTAACAATGGATCATAAAATTGTTAATGATACATGATTGCGACCTGTTCAACATCATCAAATCCAATTTTCATCACAAAAGTTTTGAAGATTTAATAATCATCATTGCAAAAATAATAATAAAATATTGAAACTGAAATGAATCGACAAAATGAAATTTTCAAACTAAATTTGCATGTATATCATCAAATTCAATATGTATGTTCAAATCATCTAGAAACAAATCAGTTAATTGATTGTATATCTTAAGATTTGATTGAAACATTAAAACAGTAAGTTCAAAACACTTAGAAATGTTTTTAAAATGACCAAATTTTAAAATATAAAATCTATTGAGAAAATTTTAAAATCTATTGAAGGAATTATAACTTGTTACAAGTTTTGTTAAAACCTTAATCAAATCTTTCATACTAGTTCATGTTTCTTTGTGATTGACAGATGGATACATTGAAGTTTGAGCCTAAGCACAATGTTTGTGCATTTCGGAATGATGAAGTTAGAGAATCTACTGGATATGAAGACATTATTAGATTTCTTCTAAGAACAAAATATGTATATGCTATGTGTGCAAGACCGGCTATATATGCAAGATTGATCAAGAAATTCTGGAGAACAGCAGAGATTGAGCTTGATGATAAAAGAAGGAAAGTTCTAAGAGGATTCATTACTAATGATAGAATGATTGAAGTCTCAGAAGATACTATAAGGAGTGCCTTAAGATTGGGTGAGAATGATGCATAAGATTTATGTGAGTACACTTTTAATGAGTGTAGGGAGATATTCATGCAGATGGGTCATCCATATAACTTTGCAAAGAAGAAATTCTTTAGGGCAAGAGTATTTAATCACTGGAAGCTTCTTTGCTATATATTCCAACACTGTATGTCCAAGAGGAGTCAGGATGGAATTCTTTTCCAATAGACATTGCATCTCCTATAGTAGCCATAGCCACATATAGAAGATTCAATATGGCTAAGTGGATAATGAATGGATTCATTTTCAACGTGGAGAAAGGAAAGAGGAACAAGTACTTGATGTATCCTAGATTTCTCCAATTGCTGATAAATGAAGAATATCCAGACATTCAAGCTTTTGGAGTACAAGGTGACAGATTTGTTTTAGAGCATATATCTGAAGGTGTGTATAAAAGACTTGCTGTGATTACAGGAGCTGATAATGTACCTCTATTTGAATATATATAAGGAATGTAGCTGATAAGAATGTTAATATTAATCAACAACATTTTCATTTGACTGAGGATGAGCTTGTAAATCCTAATGATCTTATAGAAGTTGTAATAGAAGAAGAGATTGTCGAAGAATTTGAAGAAGATGATGATGATGATGAAGAAGATGATAATGATGAAAGTTCTACAAATAACGATGATGACAATGATGATGACAATGATGATAATGATAACCAAGGTAGCGAAGTAGAAGGGAATATTGAAGAACCTATTCATGAGACGGATAGTGAACAAACTATTTCTGATCATAGAGATGATGATGATAGAAATAAATATGTTGAAGTTGATACTGAAGTCAATGATCAAAGAGATGATGAGTATGTTGATAATGAGAATGTTGAGAATGTTGATTTCAATCAAGCTTTTGATTTTGATGCTATTTGGTCTGAGCCTATCACAGAGAATGTTATTTCTCCCATGCAATCTCCAAATGTAGAAGTCATGATGGTGAAAGAGAAAGAACAAGAAATGAAACAAACAAATGATGTTTGTGTGCAAACAGAAACTGATGATAATTCAAGTGAAATTGATAATCTGAAGTCACAGATTGCATATCAAAATGAAGAAATTAAGAGATTGAAAGAAGAAAATGCTTTGTTAAAAGGAAATGATGAGAAGAAGAACATCATAATGAATGACCTTGAAGAAAAGGTGAAAAGAATGTTTGAAGAAATAGAAAAGTTAAAAGAAAGTCTGAAGGAACCAAAAAAGGATGATGAAGGAATAGTTGGTGAGAAAGAAACTATGCAAGAACATCAAGAGATTATAGTTGGAAAGTTCACTGTATCTGAGAAAGGTAAAAGAAAGATAGATGAAGTTGAACCATCATAAGTTCCTTCCAAAATTCAAAAGATTGTTGATATAGCTGAGGATATAGAAGAAACTGAGATGCAACAGAGAATAGAAGCTCTTGATGATATAGATTCTGATTTACTAGATGAATGGTATGACAAGGTGCTAGAAGATGAAGATGTATGTGATGTTGTTGGTTCACCAGTTGTTCAAGATGATATTCCTATAGATTTTGAAGACAGATATAATTATCTGGTCAGACAGAAGTACAACAGAGTATTCTTAGATGGCTAGACTGTGTCTCAAATCAATGAAGAATATGAAAAGTGCATGATAGCAGAATCATCAACACCTGTTGATCAACATGAGATAAGTCTAGAACATTGAGAATGGGCACCTATGATTGAAAGTGTTAATATAGATGATATTCCTGAGAAGGAATTGCACCATCCTAATACTGATGATATGAGTATTCCTGCATTGAGGATGTGGTTGCAATCATGGAATTATCCTTAGAAAAGATTAAAACGATTACAAGGAGAATCATTGAGAAAGTTGGTGAGAAGCTTTCAACAAACTTAGAAGATTTATAACAAAATGATTGTACTAGACATGGATAATCCTCAGTACTTGGAGATTACAAAGAGAACTAAGATTCTGAAGCGTCAAGAGATAAAATCCACGGAACTAGTAAGAAGAACACATGAAAGAAGGAAAGAATTGATGAAAATGTTTCCAAACACTGAGCAGCAAGCTTATAAAGTTGACTTGAATCAAAAGCAACTATGGAACAAGGCATGATCTGCTGGAGACTTAGTAAGAAATGTGTTACAAACAAGACAATCTATATCTGAGCTTTTGAATGCTATGATTGTTCCTGATAAAACAAAAGATGTAAAGATAGTAGCATGGAAGTTTGATGAGGTGTTTGATGCTTTCTCAATAAAAAGAGTAAATGCTATATGTGATGTGTATCATTTTTATTCAACCATAGTTACTCTTCCAGTGCAAGATTTGAAGGAATTGCATAAGTTACCTCTCATTAATCCATCCAAAGTTGCTAGAGGAGAAAATTTTGTGAAGTTACTTGATAGAGGAATCTCCAGGATGCCATCTTTTCTGAAAACAAGAAGTGATCAAGAGGGCAAGGCATATTTTGATACACTGGAAAAGATGAGAGAAAGGTGAATCTAGATCAGAAATGGCTGATAAATATCTAGAAGCTTTTGGAGATCAATACTTTGAAAACGTAACCAATCCTGGTCTGAAAGTGATTGATGTACTCAGACATCAAAACCAATCAAAAGATGGTTGTGGTTTATGATCTATATTTTATTTAAAGCTGGTGAGAGATGAAGATGATTGGGAGAAAGACATGACAAGCTTATTTGGGGTATTTGAGCTGAAGTTACTTCATCCAAGTTACATCTCATTTTTTTCAAATCAAAGATTTGAGCAAGTGTCATTTGTTGAAGCTGAAAATGATAGAAAGTACTTTATGACAATAAAAAAAGTGATCAATGCAGCCATGGAGCGAATTTCTTTGAGGAAAGCTATGGTGTATGCAAATATTGTACAGAAAGATATACAAAACATATAATTCATGAGAATATCAAGTAAAGGAGTACTAGAAGTGCATGTAAAAGATAAAACTGATCCGATTGAATTTTATGCTAATGTGGATATAGCAACATTATCTAAGGAGACACTGCAAGTGATGGATGCTATGGAGATCAAAACGAATGATTCAAAACCCGAGCAAGGGAAATTAGCTGAAAAGTTCAAATCTTCAATAAAGAAAGCTCTGAGAGAACTGGAGCTATACAAAGAGAATCCAATGTTTAAGATAAAAGAAGAGCCAGAAGATTTTTTTTGATTAAAGACATGCAAATCTTAAGGGGAGTATTGTTAGAGCCTTAAAGATTAGTATTAGTCTTTAGTTCTTTTTGTCATATTATAGGGACTTATTGTGTAAATATATGTTCCTTTGTTTCTTGTATTAGTATAAATAGGATTATTTGTATTTTGTAGGTTAGACTTTTGCAACAGAATTCTCTCATTCTGTACTTGTAATCCTTTGCTAATATCAATGAAATCTCTATCAATTTTTCTGATAATTTGCTTAGTTGATTACTTTGTGCATATTATTGTCAATTGTAGTTCATCATTAACACAGATCGATCCGTTTGAACCTATCAAAATCATAATCACATTTATTCACTTAGTTCATTCCAACCAACATAACAGTGACAATCAATTCCAATTCCAAACATGATCTCCTAATCACTAACCATAATTCATCATCATGTATGATCACCATAACCTACACTCCTTACATGATCAACCAAGCATCCATACAACTCAATTACACATTCTATCACATCAAACATCATCAACAATCATTCTAACATGATCCTAACATCATAAGCATGCCCAATTCATCGTATCCAATGTTCTTCAAAAATAAAGTTTCCCTTTTTGGAAAGTAACACCCAAAAAGCAATCTTGCACCCAATTCAATCATAATTTCATCAATTTTATACCTAATCAAGTTCATACGTTCATTCTAACATGATAATCATCACAATTCATCCAAATTCCCAAACATCATGCATAAAAGTTTCTATTTTAGTAAGTCATGATCAACACCCCAAATTCAAGAATTTTCTTGCACAATTCAATCAAACCAACATCCAAGCATTGTATCTAACATCATAACATCATTAAATCATGAATTACAAGAACAAAAAGTTTCCTCTTAAGGCAAAGTATGAACTAGATGATCAATCCATGGATTTCTTGCATAATCAACATAGTCTAGCATTCATACAACCGAGCTAACATCATATTAACATCTAACAATCATCAATATTACGTTTTCATACATAAATTCGAACTAGGGTTCATCACGAATCAAAAACTATGAAAACTTGATGAAATCTAACCTTTAAACGTGTAGAAAACAAGAATTAGACTGGCTGAAACCTTGCAACCACTTGGAACCAATCAAAATCGACTTGTTTGTGCTTGTTCTTGCTCAATTTATAAAATACTGAAGGGTTTGGGGCTGCTTGTGGCTGAAATTAGGTTGTGGGAGGCTAGGGTTGGGATTTTTCAACATAACGTAAATAGAGTTTTGCATATAAACCCCTTTTTAACCAACTTTTGTAAAAGTTAATGTCTTTAGCCTTTTTTTCCAATTTTAACAACAAATTACAAGTTTTATTAATCAATAATCATAATCATAAACATTTACAATAAGTCACACAACACCTGGAATATATATATAACACATTGTCACGTTATCGCGTAAACTTTACAAAATAAATATTTAAAATTCTATAAATTCATGCATCACATAATCACAACTAATAACCAACATTACTAATTTGATTATCATTTTTTTATCATTGATTATTATTATTAAGTTACTAACGTTCAACGACAACTAGTGTGTGTTCACGACATGTGTCTGCAAGACCTAACGGAACTGACGGAGTTTGGTAACGGTAAATTACCGGATGTCACATTATCCCCATTGTTGAAAGAATTTTTGTCCTGATAATTGTGTTACATGGTTGTGTTAAATCCATGGTTTACTGCATTGGCATAACAAAATCAAGTGAGTTGTCACATCATTCCCATGTTGAAAGAAATTTCGTCCCGAAATTTAATCAGTACCATCCCCGGTTGTCGTCGTCGTTTCAAACAGATGAGGATACTTAAGCTTCATTTGATCCTCACATTCCCACGTAAATTCTGGTTCACGTCTTGAGTTCCAACGAACTTTGACTATAGGCATCTTACTATGCTTAAGAGTCTTAACCTCACGATCCATTACTTCAACTAGTTCTTCCACAAATCGCAATTGGTCATCTACTTGTACTTCCTCGAGTGGTACTATGAGTGTCTTGTCAGATAGGCACTTCTTCATATTTGAGACGTGAAACATATTATGAACACCACTTAGTGAATCAGGCAAGTCCAAACGGTACGCCACCAGACCTATTTTTTCCTGAATCTCAAATGGTCCAACGTATCTTGGATTAATCTTGCCTCTTTTGCCAAACCGAATCACACCTTTTGTCACACCTTGGGCCCAGGTAGGGTGGGACGTCACAGACTAGCAACAACATATGGCAGCGGAAACAAACCATTACAAGAGCTCAAAGGAGAGAATATCACATGGCATTAATGTTTTTAAAAAGATACCGTGGCTAGAAACAAATCAAGCCCCCAAATGAGTTTTACAATCATTCATAAAAATAAATAGTACTTGTTCAACACAAATATAAATTTGTTCAAATGATTCATTAAGGAAAATATGCCAATGCCATGGTCACGTGATAAGTCTAGGTCTTCACAACAGCTAGGATCTCTTCATACATTATCTGAAACATGCTCAAAAAGAAATTTGTGTCAACTAAAAAGTTGGTGAATTCAAGTGTTTAAAGTTTAAAAAAAAGCACTTAACAAATCTTTCTTTGATTAAAAGGAAATAATCATTGTTTCAATATCGTGGGAAAAATCATAATCAACCCTGCACTCAGTCCCTGTTGGCCTCTTCTAAAGTTGTGTATAACCGGATATTCCCGAAAGAAGAACTGAGCTCCAAACCAGTGAACCATACCTGCCCGGATGGTTCACCATAGTTTCTTAACAAAACCTGTTACATGCCACAAACGACCCCTTAGGATCTCAGTGGGGTACCCTTCCTGGAACGGAAGCCACTGTGTGTGGGGGATTCCCCAAATAGATCTATCCATATAAAACAAGTTGTTCACGAAAGAATTAATGATCATGATATAAGTATCAGCAGGTAACCATAAATCCCACACACAATAATCAAATAAAGCACAAATATAGTTCATAAATAACAGAGCATGTCTCACCCCAAAACAGTAGTAAAAAGGGGGATCACTAGACCTCACCTTAGGTTTCAAGTCAAAATATCTCTTGGTGTGCCGGGAGTGTCTCAAGTCTATCACCCTAACATGTACATATTAAGTAATAAGCTACTGCTCTAAACTCATTTAAGGTGCAACAAGTGTGTCAAGGATTTAGTTATTGGGTAAGGCTTTGATTTCGCGAAGGTTTGTATAAAAAGTTTCCTTTTATGGCGGTCATGGTTTCTTCATGTAATTTGGGATTTTTACATAATTAGGTTAAGGACATTAGGAAATTTTGTTGTTCAAGTGATTATTAGCTTCATAGGAGTCGGTTATAAAGTTTGGTAAATTTTACAGTTTAGTCCCTCAAGTTTCAAAATTGACAGTTTCTACCCTCAAGTTTGGTTTCTTGTCCTTTATGAAACTTAAGACCAAAAATCAGGTTCTTAGAGTAAAATTTCACTCATTATAGGGTAAGTGTTCCAAAATTTTCAGTTTACGGGTCCGGTTTAAAAACTATGCGTTTAACGCTCCCGGTTGCGGCAAAACCGGAGAGTTTTAACGGTTAATCTAGGGTTTTCATAAATTTGAGTCTTGGACCAGTAGGTATCATCTAAAAGATATTTTTATAAGTTTAAGTCCTTAAATTGTGAAATTTTGCCTCTAATAGTTGAAAATCTCGTTTTTACGTTTGACCCGTTAAAACGCGGTTTTGACCGTATTTGACCATTAAAAGCTTGTTTGACCAATTTTTCAAATCCTTTAGGTCTTTTCTTACTTAACTTACTGAAATTACATGATTTTTATAAGTCTTAGCTTTAAACTTCCTTTTCATGGATTTTTCTCAAAAACGATGCCCGGTTGGTACCCGTTTTTAGTTAAAACGTCATCTAATTGTTCTTTTGACCATTTAAATTACCCATTGACTCCAAAACACTTTACTTACCATTTTTAAGCCTGGAATACTTTTAAAGATGGTTAAAACCATGTTTTTACTATTTTTAAGGTCGTTTTACCATGTTTCGGGTCCCGAAATTAACCAAAATGGGTCTAATCTTAACATGTCCATAATTTCGAGAAGATTAACCACTTGTCACACCCTTAATATTCATCAAAACATTCTAAAATTATGTCCAAACTCACTGCTAGGTTACCCATCACAACAATGAACCATCAACTTAGTGATTTAGCCATAACCGACCATAACACATGTGTAAATCATTGCAACTTGTAGCTAAACCTTACCAAAACCCCATTTAACTTTAAATCCAGATTATTATGGTGTTACTAAGTCGTTTATGAGCAGGTTGTGAGCCTTGGTTAAGAGGGTTTTCAAACAAGTGCTTAGCTTGCAATATATCTTATAAAAAAAGGTTTTTAAGGTGTAACTTGTGTTAAAACCATATATCCACGGTGTATCTTCTTTTATAACTTTTAAAACAGGTTATTAGGAGTTAATTAAACCTTTAACAAGAAGGTTATAAGTTTTTCTTTCAAGGGTTACAAGATCCACAAGTTAGATGGTGCAAAAGTCCCAAAGATAGGGTTTTCATGGTGGAAATCGGTTTCCACCTTAGGAATGACAAGTATAACGAGTGAGATACCTCTTGTGAAGTTGAAAGATCCTAAAGAACAAGGTAGTGGTGTCAGGTTTCTGCTACAACAAAGAGAGGAGGTGTTTTTAAAAGTGAAATGAAAGAACACATGAAAAGACCATTTTCGGGTGACATGAAGCTTACACTTGGTGTTGTTCACGTTTTGGAGAGTGTAGATGGTCTTGGATGGCTCGAATCTCCTTTGACAAGGCTGGAGAATCTTCTAACAAAGCTGGAAGAGTCGAACAATGGGTAGAGGTGTGTCCAAACTCGCGGATATGGCCACCTTCTTGCGGGTCTTCGGTTGGCCGATGCTTTTGATGTTGTTGTTGCGATTTTTGGAGCTGAAGTAGAGAGTGTTTTGAGAGAGTTTGCAAGGGGAGGAGGAGAGAGTTCAGCTGATAATTCAAATATGAGAGGAGAGGGAGAGAGTGTGGAGGTGAAATGTGTAAGGAGTGCATGAAGTGTGAATGGTGAGGGTGTTGGTGGTGTAGAGGAGAGGTGAGTGGAGGGAGAGGACGCGGCCGATCTTGGCTCCTAGTGTGGGTGTTTATATTATAATTTTAATTGTTAATAATTATTAGGTAGTGTAGTTTTGTAGTATTGTGTAGAATATATTATTTAGTGGATGATGTTGATTGTAGTATCTTGTGCATGCCCATGCATGTATGGACCGAAAATATATAAGTGTGAGTGTGTATGCTCACATTTTAATTGTTTCACTTGAGATTAAATTTTGTAAGCGTGACTAGTCAACATTCCCGAAACACTAATTTTTTTAAAAAGGTAAAACCTAAACTAACTAAAAGTCAATAAAATCATATGAAATCAAAAATTGAATCAAATAGCAAGAAATGCTTCTAATTACATGATAGGGTTGGATTGTTTCAATTATTAGTACTCATAAGATGGATAATGATACAAGTAAATTAGGGTTAGGATAACAACCTAGAGGCCGGTTGTCACATTCTCCCACCGTTTAGGAAATTTCGTCCTGAAATTTTAGCTTCGATTAGAGTCTGAACGGGTGGGTTTGAATAGGTGTGGATAATTCTTCCTCATCTCATCTTCACGCTCCCAAGTAAATTCTTGTCCTCGCTTGGAGTTCCATCTAACCTTAACCTTGGGTATGTGGCTCCGCCGGAGTTGCTTAACCAAACGATCCGTGATCTCCACGGGTTCTTCCACAAAATCCAGTTTGTCATTTATTCTTGCTTCTTTAAATGGTAGCTCTAGGGTTTTGTCTACCATGCTCTTATTCAAGTTCGACACATGAAAGGTGTCGTGCATGTGGCTCAACCCAGGGGGTAGTTTCAACTTGTACGCCACTGGGCCAATTCTCGCCAGTATTTCGAATGGTCCAATGTACCTCGGGCTTAACTTTCCTCTTTTTCCGAACCTCACGGTTACCTTCCATGGTGCTACCTTTAGCATTACCCTGTCGCCCACGTGGAACTCTAAAGGTTTGCGTCTCCTATCAGCGTACTTCTTCTGCCAATCTCTGGCTGCTTTTAGTCGCTCCTTTATTTTAAAGATCTTGTCAGTGGTCTCCAACACGATGTCGGGTCCCATCACTTGGCTATCACTAATCTCATTCCAACTCAATGGTGATCGGCATTTCCTGCCATATAGGGCCTCATACGGAGCGGCTTTAATACTCGCGTGGTAACTATTGTTATAGGCGAATTCCACCAAAGGGAGATGGTTGTCCCAGTTTCCGCCAAAGTCCATCACGCAAGCTCTTAACATATCTTCCATCATTTGAATAGTCCTTTCGCTCTGACCGTCGGTTTGAGGGTGGTAAGCAGTGCTTAGATCCAAACGGGTTCCTAAAGCTTACTGGAATGATTTCCAGAAACGAGAAGTGAAACGGCTATCACGGTTGGAGATGATCGACAAAGGCACTCCATGCCTCGTTACTATCTCGTCGACATATAGTTGGGCCAATTTCGTCATGTCGTAGTCTTCTCTAATTGGCAAAAAGTGAGCTGACTTCGTTAGCCTATCTACTATCACCCAAATAGCATCGTGGCCTTTTAACGTTCTGGGTAACTTGGTTACAAAATCCATCGTGACGTTATCCCATTTCCATTCTGGGATTTTGGGTTGTTGTAACGTTCCTGATGGTTTTTGGTTTTCAGCTTTTACCATGGCACAGGTTAGACATTTCCCCATATAAATGGCGATTGATTTCTTGATTCCAGGCCACCAAAAAAGTGCCTTTAGATCCTGGTACATCTTATCACTTCCAGGGTGAATCGAATACCTAGACTTGTGTGCTTCGTCGAGGATTACTTCTCGAATTCCTCCGTGCTTCGGCACCCAAGTTCTCCCTTCATACCTGTATGTACCATCGTCCCCTGTCTCAAATCGCTTTTCCATTCCAGTTAACCCTTCTTCTTTTAACCTTTCTTCTTTTAATGCTTCGTTTTGAGCTTCTTTCAGTTTTGCGATAAGGTTGGTATACACACTCATCCTTAAGGCTCGTACACGAAGAGGCTTTTCTCTTTCCTTCCGGCTCAACGCATCCGCCACAATATTGGCCTTACCGGGATGGTAGCGGATTTCCCACTCGTAATCATTTAACAGTTCGACCAATCTTCTCTGACGCATGTTGAGCATCTTTTGGTCAAGAATGTGTTGCAAACTTCTATGCTCAGTGTAGATGATGCACTTCGTGCCATAGAGGTAGTGCCTCCACATTTTGAGAGCAAACACCACGGCACCCAATTCCAGGTCGTGCATCGTATAGTTCTTCTCATGATCATTCAGCAGTCTAGATGCATAAGCAATCACCTTGTTGCGCTGCATCAATACTCATCCTAGTCCTTGACGCGAAGCGTCACAATAGACCATGAAGTCTTCTACTCCTTCTGGAAGGGCAAGGATAGGCGCACTGCACAACTTCTCATTAAGCGTTTCAAACGCCTCTTTCTGCTCTCGCTCCCACACAAAGGTTGTGTTCTTCTTATTTAGTGCGGTCAAAGGTTACACTATGCGCGAGAAGTCTTTTATAAATCGTCGGTAGTAGCCTGCTAGTCCTAAGAATTGCCTTGTCTTTGTGGGAGTTTCAGGAATCTTCCAATTCTTTATGGCCTCAATCTTGGAAGGGTCGACTTGAATTCCATTCTCATTCACCACATGCCCTAAGAATTGGATCTTGCGCATCCAGAATTCACATTTAGAGAACTTGGCATATAGTTGCTCGTTCTTGAGTAATTCAAGAATTAGCCTGAGATGCTTCTCGTGCTCGTCTTTACTACGGGAGTAGATCAGTATGTCGTCGATGAACACGATCACAAACTTGTCAAGGTAAGGGCGGCAAACGCGGTTCATGAGGTCCATGAATGCTGCTGGAGCATTGGTAAGTCCAAAGGGCATGACCAAATACTCATAGTGTCCATACCTAGTTCGGAAGGCCGTTTTGGGTATGTCCTCTTCTCTTATCTTCAGTTGGTGGTATCCTGACCTCAAATCTATTTTGGAGAAATAACTTGCTTCTTGCAGTTGATCAAATAGGTCATCTATTCTTGGAAGAGGGTAATGGTTCTTTATGGTCAGCTTGTTCAATTCTCTGTAATCAATGCACATTGGCAGGGTTCCGTCCTTTTTTTCACAAACAGTACCGGCACCCCATGGAGAGACACTCGGACGTATAAATCCTTTTTCCAGTAGTTCTTGAATTTGTGCCATTAGCTCCTTCATCTCAGGTGGGGCGAGTTGGTACGGTGCCTTGGCTACTGGTGCAGCACCAGGTAGCAAATCTATCTGGAAATCGACTTGTCGGTTCGGGGGAAGTTCTGGTAGGTCTTCCGGAAACACTTCTGGGTAGTCAGAAACCACGGGAATATCTTCGATCTTCTTCTCCTTTTTGGATTTCATCACATAAACTATGAAAGCTGGACATCCCTTCATTAAGCTCTTGGTAGCCTTTAAGTGGGATATTATGGGGTATAGGGTGTTACTCCTTTCGCCTTCTACCACTAACACTTCTTTGTCGCTCAACGGTATCTTGAGTAGACGCTCATCGCATACGATTTCGACTCTATGCTTAGCTAGCCAGTCATACCAACAACCACATCAAATCCTCCTAACTTAATGGGCATCAGGTTTATCCTAAACGTATTCCCCTTTAGATTCAGCGGGCAATCCCTGATGACTTCGTTAGTTTCTAATATGTTACCGTCAGCTAATTCTACGAAAAACGTATCGGTCAAGGCACACGCGTCTAAGTCAATCAAAGGCCTAAAAGTACTAGAGACAAAACTAGCAGTCGCTCCAGTATCGAACAGAACAGTAGCAGGATGATTGTTTACAAGGAACGTACCGTTAACCACGTCAGGTTCCCTACGAGTTCCTGCTGGGTCCATTACGAAAGCTCTTCCTTTAGGCTTGTTGTGCTTGGCATCCTTGTCTCTACCCAGCTTAGGACACTTGTTCCTCATGTGTCCCTGGATCTCCGCATTCATAGCATTGTTTTCCTGGTACGTATGTGCAGTCTTTGATTAGATGGCCTGTTCTCTTGCACCTAAAATAGGGCATCGGGTTACATTCCCCTTGAGGAAGTAACTTGCACTTATTGCAAAATGGGCTTGTCCCCGAATACAGTCTCCGGGTCTTGCTTCCCTGATCATGACGCCTTGCACCTTCAGAACTCTTTCTACCTGACCCGCTACTACTTCCAACCGCTCTCTTCACTTCAAACCATTTCCTCTTCTCACCAACAAACATCCTCTTCTCATCAGCCCTTGCTTGTTCAGTCCATCCAACCCTAATTAAGTCATCAGTCAAACTGTTGGTAAGGTCAACAACAGCTTATAGGGTTGAAGGCTGGGAGGAACGGACCATTCCCCTAACTATTGGGTGTAGCCCCCAGATGAATCGTGCTACACCTTTAGCTTCAGGCGTCACCAGATGGGGAACAAGTCGGGATAGGGCTAAGAAACGATTGATATATTCCGTGTAGTTGGGACCTTTCATTTCCAAACTGAGGAATTCTATCTCCAGCTTCTCAAGTTGATTGATGGGGCAATACTTGCTGGTCATTAGCTATCTGAATTCGGTCCAACTCATTCGATTAGCCACATTTCTTCCACGGGTTTGAGTAATTGACTTCCACCATTCAATAGCTGATCCCTTGAGGGATTGTGATGTGAACCTTACCATATGATCCATCTTGCACTCGCTAATGTCCAAGACAGCTTCCATTTCGTCAATCCATCTGTAAGTCTCTATAGCACCCTGGGTGCCATAGAAGTCCTTAGGCTTACATGCCATGAAGGTCTTATAGGCAGCATCCATCTTTAACGCCTCGGCTTCCTCGTCGTGGCTCTCGTCGTTCGCTGGCCGATCATTACCATTAGCATTATCCCGATCAGCATTTATCTGGGCGATAATGGTCGGGATGGCGTTAGCTAGTTGCTGAGCTACGAGGTTAGCAATTCTTTCATCGTTCTCTTTATTAGCATTTTCCCTGTGGGGAGTTCCTGGTGGAGTAGGTTGGTTTCCAGTCTGTCTCGCTTCCTCACGGCGGCCCCTAATGGCTCCTCGCCATCCAAATCGTGTTCCTCTGCGAGTCGGCATTATGATAGTATCACAAATAGATTCGTTTAGCATCTCAAAATTTGTTTCAAATAGCTCATCCTTACCCTATTACACCATGCCTCGGGAAGAGGGATCATGGCGCGCACATAAGTATTTACAACCCCTAAGAAAATCTTACAAAGTCCAAATCAAAACATGACATAACAGTTAGACAACCAATTAGAAAGGGCACGGACCAATTCAAGGCACAACACAACATATTGAAATTCAATACAAATAGTCCAATAAACCTAGCATCCAAACAAACAGTTCATAAATAAATAGAGATAGTAGTATCATCCAGCAAAGTTGAATCAGAGTCAAGCTCTTACAAATTGGAAGGTGCCATCACCCCCATGTTAATAATAATAATAATAGTATCGAATAATAATTCAAATAGTTTCCTTCTACTGTCTAGAGACATATAATCCTGCTGAGTACCCCTACTCTCACATCCACTTTTTCTTCAGTCATCCAAACCATCCTGAACTCTTCTTTCTCTGCTCCTGCTCCAAACGCTGCACTCCTTGCGTAGCCATCATAGCCTGGAATTGAGCAGACTGGGAGGTTCGAGTGGCGTGCTGAATAGTCAACTCATGACGACGAACGGCCCTCAAGATTTCATCCAATGTCGCATCAGAGGGTCATACGTCACTTGCTCGGTGGCTCAACTGGGAGTACCCATCACCAGCCAGTATGCTAGGGCCGTCATACATACTATGCCTCAGCGGCATCAGGTGCTCATCACGTGGGTCAAATAGCGGAGGTACCGGAGTCGGAATCCTAACAGGCGGGGGAGGAGGAGGAGGCATCCTAAAGGATACGGACGATTCTAGCCTAACACTTTTGTGAGGTCGGGTGACAGTACGCGCACCCCTATTCCCAATAGGTGGGATGGGTGAGAGGGTAGGAGCAGCTACTTGAGGAGAGTGGGAACGCGTTCGGCTTCGAGAAGGTGATGTGGAGGAAGAGTCCTCAGAAGCTTCACTGTCATCTGATGTGATATCCCTGGATGTCCGCATCTCCGGAGGTACGCTTCATACTCAGTCTGAGGCTTTGCCCTTCTCAAGGTTTCGGTAGGAGTGGTCTCAATGTCGGGGTGAGCAAGCGCCTTACCTTTATCAGCCATATTCGTTGCGTCCTGTAAGAAATACATCATGAGTAATTTGGTTTCTCATAGCTCATGAATATAATAATAGTACTAGTAATAGTAGTGATGGCAATAGTATCTGTTATTCCAACATATAATTGTCCGTGTTGCCCAAATGAATTGTCTCTTCAAATAGTATCGGATAACATAGTTCATCATAAAAATCATTTAAATCCCCTTTTTGAAGTTAGTTTCAAAATCATCAATATAAATCAGAAAAAGTTGAACCATAACCTAAAGATCCGTGATGGAAATTACGCGTCCGGTAAATTCATGATTACGTTGATCAAGTGTAATCATCAATTTACCCAACCCGATCATCCCAACACTTCTCACAAGGACAGTCCTAGGGTATCAGGGTTGTAGCCTAGGGTCTACTATGGTATTCCCGACTTCTCTACAATCTTTGGCTGATACCAATATGTCACACCCCGGGCCCAGGTAGGGTGGGACGTCACAGACTAGCAACAACATATGGCAGCGGAAACAAACCATTACAAGAGCTCAAAGGAGAGAATATCACATGGCATTAATGTTTATAAAAAGATACCGGGGGAGAAACAAAAATCAAGCCCCCAAATGAGTTTTACAATCATCCGTAAAAATAAATTGTACTTGTTCAACACAAATATAAAATTGTTCAAATGTTTCATTAAGGAAAATATGCCAATGCCATGGTCACGGGATAAGTCTAGGTCTTCACAACAGCTAGGATCTCTTCATGCATTACATGAAACATGCTCAAAAAGAAATTTGTGTCAACTAAAAAGTTGGTGAATTCAAGTGCTTAAAGTTTAAAAACAAAAGGACTTAACAAATCCTTCTTTGATTAAAAGGAAATAATTATTGTTTCAATAACGTCAGAAAAATCATAATCAACCCAGCACTCAGTCCCGGTTGGCCTCTTCTAAAGTTGTGTTTAACCGGATATTCCCGAAGGAAGAACTGAGCCCCAAACCAGTGAACCATACCTGCCCGGATGGTTCACCATAGTTTCTTAACAAAACCTGTTACATGCCACAAACGACCCCTTAGGATCTCAGTGGGGTACCCTTCCTGGAACGGAAGCCACTGTGTGTGGGGGATTCCCCAAATAGATCTATCCATATAAAACAAGCGGTTCACGAAAGAATTAATGATCATGATATAAGTATCAGCAGGTAACCATAAATCCCACATACAATCAATAAGTAAAGCACAAATATAGTTCATAAATAACAGAGCATGTTTCACCCCAAAACAGTAGTAAAAAGAGGGATCACTAGAACTCACCTTAGGTTTCAAGTCAAAATATCTCTTGGTGTGCCGGCAGTGTCTCAAGTCTAGCACCCTAACATGTACATATTAAGTAATAAGCTACTGCTCTAAACTCATTTAAGTGCAACAAGAGTGTCAAGAATTTAGTTATTGGGTAAGGCTTTGATTTCGCGTATAAAAAGTTTCCTTTTATGGGGGTCATGGTTTCTTCATGTAATTTGGGATTTTTACATCATTAGGTTAAGGATATTAGGAAATTTTGTTGTTCAAGTGATTATTAGCTTCATAGGAGTCGGTTATAAAGTTTTAGTAAATTTTTACAATTTAGTCCCTCAAGTTTCAAAATTGACAGTTTCTACCCTCAAGTTTGGTTTCTTGTCCTTTATGACATTTAAGACCAAAAATCAAGTTCTTAGAGTAAAATTCACTCATTATAGGGTAAGTGTTCCAAAATTTTCAGTTTACGGGTCCGGTTTAAAAACTATGCGTTTAACGCTCCCGGTTGCGGCAAAACCGGAGAGATTTAACGGTTAATCTAGGGTTTTCATAAATTTGAGTCTTGGACCAGTAGGTATCATCTAAAATATATTTTTATAAGTTTTATGTCCTTAAATTGTGAAACTTTGCCTCTAATAGTTAAAAAATCTCGTTTTTACGTTTGACCCGTTAAAACGCGGTTTTGACCGTATTTGACCATTTAAAGCTTGTTTGACCAATTTTTCAAATCCTTCAGGTCTTTTATTACTTAACTTACTGAAATTACATGATTTTTATAAGTCTTAGCTTTAAACTTCCTTTTCATGGATTTTACTCAAAACGATTGCGGTTTGTACCCGTTTTTAGTTAAAACGTCATTTAATTGTTCTTTTGACCATTTAAATTACCCATTGACTCCAGAACACTTTATTTACCCTTTTTAAGCCTGGAATACTTTTCAAGATGGTTTAAAACCATGTTTTTTACTATTTTAAGGTCGTTTTTACATGTTTCGGGTCCCGAAATTAACCAAAAGGTCTAATCTTAACATGTCCATAATTTCCAGAGATTAACCACTTGTCACACCCTTAATATTCATCAAAACATTCTGAAATTATGTCCAAACTCACGGCTAGGTTACCCATCACAACAATGAACCATCAACTTAGTGATTTACAATAACCGACCATAACACATGTGTAAATCATTGCAACCTGTAGCTAAACTTACCAAAACCCCATTTAACTTTAAATCCAGATATTATGGGTTACTAAGTCGTTTATGAGCAGGTTTGGAGCTTGGTTAAGAGGGTTTTCAAACAAGTGCTTAGTTGCAATATATCTTGTTAAAATAAGGTTTTTAAGGTGTAACTTGTGTTAAAACCATATATCCATGGTTGTTCTTTTATAACTTTTAAAACAGGTTTTAGGAGTCATTAACCCTTTAACAAGCAGGTTTATAAGTTTTCTTTCAAGGGTTACAAGATCCACAAGTTAGATGGTGCAAAGTCCCAAAGATAGGGTTGTTTCATGGTGGAAATCTGTTTCCACCTTAGGAATGACAAGTATAACGAGTGAGATACCTCTTGTGAAGTTGAAGCTCCTCAACAACAGCTAGTGGTCGGGTTTCTGTACAACAAACAAAGAGAGGAGGTGTTTTTAAAAGAGAATGAAAAAGAACACATGAAAAGACCATTTTCGGGTGACATGAAGCTTACACTTGGTGTTGTTTAACGTTTTGGAGAGTGTAGATGGTTGGATTGGATGGCCGAATCTCCTTGGACAAGGTGGAGAATCTTCTAACAAAGCTGGAAGAGTCGAACAATGGGTAGAGGTGTGTGTCCAAACTCGCGACTGATGATATGGCCACCTTCTTGCGGGTCGGTCTTCGGTTGGCCGATGCTTTTGATGTTGTGTGTTGGATTTTTGGAGCTGAAGTAGAGAGTGTTTTGAGAGAGTTTGCAAGGGGAGGAGAGAGTTCAGCTGATAATTCAAATATGAGAGGAGAGGGAGAGAGTGTGGAGGTGAAATGTGTAAGGAGTGCATGAAGTGTGAATGGTGAGGGTGTTGGTGGTGTAGAGGAGAGGTGAGTGGAGGGAGAGGGGGCGGCCGATCTTGGCTCCTAGTGTGGGTGTTTAAATTTTAATTTTAATTGTTAATAATTATTAGGTAGTGTAGTTTTGTAGTATTGGGTAGAATATATTATTTAGTGGATGATGTTAATTGTAGTATCTTGTGCATGCCCATGCATGTATGGACCGAAAATATATAAGTGTGAGTGTGTATGCTCACATTTTAATTGTTTCACTTGAGATTAAATTTTGTAAGGGTGACTAGTCAACATTCCCGAAACACTAATTTTTTTAAAAAGGTAAAACCTAAACTAACTAAAAGTCAATAAAATCATATGAAATCATAAATTGAATCAAATAGCAAGAAATGCTTCTAATTTCATGATAGGGTTGGATTGTTTTACTTATTAGTACTCATAAGATGGATAATGATGCAAGTAAATTAGGGTTAGGATAACAACCTAGAGGCCGGTTGTCACACCTTTCCACGGTGAGACTTTTAGCAAAACTTTGTCACCGATTTGTAACTCCAAAGGTTTCCATCGTTTGTCTGCATAACTCTTCTGTCTGTCTCGCGTTGTAGCCATGCGGTTTCGTATCTGTATTATCTTCTCAGTGGTCTTGTGTACCAACTCAGCACCAATAAACTGACTATCACTAACTTCTACCCCACAGACTGGTGATCTACACTTTCACCCATACAATGCCTCAAATGGCGCTGCTTTGATGCTAGTATGATAACTATTGTTGTACAAAAACTCGACCAGCGGTAGATGAACTTCACAATTATTCCTGAAATCAATCACATAAGCACGTAACATATCTTCCAAAGTTTTAATAGTACGTTAGCTTTGCTCATCGGTCTGCGAATGATTGGCAGTGCTCATATCTAGACGTTTGATTTTTGTAACGATTGCCAGAATTGAGACGTAAAACGAGCATCTCCGTCAGAAATAATCGAGATCAGTACACCATGTCTCGAAACTACCTCCTTCAAGTAAATTCGAGTTAAATTGTACATTTTGTCAGTCTCCTTGATCTTCAAGAAGTGAGATGACTTAGTCAGTCGATCCATGATCACCCATATCATATCACAACCACTAGGACTCCTTGGCAGCTTAGTAATGAAGTCCATGGAAATATGTTCCTATTTCCAAAAGGGGATCTCAGGTTGTTGTAGTAACCCAGATCGTTTTGGATATTCCACTTTAACCTTAGAACAGGTCAGACACTTGCTCACGTATGTAGCTACATCTGCCTTCATGTTAGGCCAACGGTAGTGTACCTTCAAGTCATGATACATTTTGTCAGAGCCATGGTGTATGGAATATTTAGACTTGTGTGCTTCACTCATAACCAAGTCTCTTAGGTTCCCATATAAAGGTACCCAAAGTCTATGCATGAAATACCGGATTCATCGGATTTGACTTCTAACTGTTTATCGATTCCGCGTAAGGATTCAAATCCAACATTCTCTCCTTTCAAGGCTTCCGTCTGGGCTTCCTTGATTTGTTCGGGCAAGTGAGTGCTAATCGTCAGTTGTAGAGCACGCACTCATCAAAGATTAGAGGTTTCCTTTCTACTCAAGGCATCGGTGACTACATTCGCATTTCCGGGTGGTATTTAATAGCACAATCATAGTCGTTTAACAATTCCACCTAGTGTCATTGCCTCATGTTAAGCTCTTTCTGCTCAAAGATATGCTGAAGACTATTGTGATCGGTGTAAATAGTGCACTTGGTACCATACAAGTAATGTCTCCAGATCTTCAAGGCAAAGACACTGCTCCTAACTCCAACTCATGAGTAGTGTAGTTCTTTTCATGCACCTTTAGTTGCCGCGAGACATAGCTATTACTTTGTAACGTTGCATCAGGACACAACCAAGTCTTTGGATCAAAGCATCATAGTAAACTACAAAATTATCACTTCCTTGCGGTAATGCTAATATCTGTGCACTACAGAGTTTTTGCTTGGGCAACTGAAACGCAGATTTTTGACTCTCACCCCATTAATAGGTCATTCCTTTATGGTCATAGCTCTAGGGTTATGGTATCCTTATGAAGGAAACTTCGAGTTACATGGATATACTGACAGTGATTATGGGGGATGTAGTCAAGATAGAAAATCTACTATGGGTGGTTATCAGTTTTTGGGTCCCAGATTAGTCTTCATGGTAGTGTAAGAAACAAACAAATGTCTCCATCTCAACTGCAGAAGCTGAGTACATAGCTGCATCAGCAGGATGTTCTCAAGTTCTTTGGTTACAAAACCAACTGCTAGATTACGGGTTCAATTTTCTTAAAACTTCTATTTACATTGATAACACAACTACTATGTTTATAACAGCTAATCCTGTTCAGCATTCAAAAACAAAGCATATCAAAATTCGATATCATTTTCTCAGAGATAACTCTGAAAAAGGTATAATCATTTTGATTTAAATTTCAACTAACAAATAATTAGATGACCTGTTTACTAAAGCCTTTTTACTAGGAAGGTTTGAGTATCTGGTTCAGTCTATTGGCCTTATTAATCATGTTGAAAAATGATTTTGCTTCCTCATAATGATAATAAACCTCCCTCCGTTTCATAATCAAATCAAAAGGAAAATCATCAACGTTGATTGCCTGTTTGTACATAATGTTTGTGTGTGTGCTAAATGAAAAAGCAAATACAAAATTAAAAATTTTAAAATCAACATAGAAACTTATAAAAGGAAAATACAAAAATAGAGTTTAGATGTTTTCTTTATTTCAAATTGAATCTACCTTTGCAACATGTGAGCAATGATAGTACATCAGATATAATCAGGTGCATACTTCACTCAATAATAAAGTTTGACATGATCAGATATGATATGCTGGTATAATCATGCAATTATATTGAAAAAGTAGATTCTTGTGATTTAGCTAAATCATTATGCATTTGTGGGTATTCATCTTAGTTCTTATGAGTGGTGTTGACTTTTCTGATTGATTGCTTGTCAAGTCACAAACTCACACCTGATGGG
Source organism: Flaveria ramosissima (assembly GCA_025215565.1). Classification (NCBI taxonomy): domain Eukaryota; kingdom Viridiplantae; phylum Streptophyta; class Magnoliopsida; order Asterales; family Asteraceae; genus Flaveria; species Flaveria ramosissima. The sequence continues at coordinate 44,452,573 of CM046040.1, forward strand.
TATAATCATGCAATAACCATGAGATCTATTTACTACATATGTTCACTTCTTTGTTACGAGTCATCATAGACCTAAAGTGACGAGGTATCCTCTGTTGTAAGTCATTACAGTCCTGGATATTCTCACTTGATGCAAAAGATGCCAATGTGCACAATCCTTTTAAAAGTCAAAATGGATGTCCTCTGATTCTTATGAATCATCTATATCCAATTCTTTATGAAACAGATTCGGGTATTACTTAATGGCTTGTCCATAGTGGTTTTCTCAGAGATTATCAAATGGTTTTACCATAATGATTCTCTCATTGACCTAAACATGAGATCTGGTTATACATATATGTTAGGTAATTAAGCTGAGAAACAGTGCTTGCTTGCATACCTTGACAAGGGTTGGACTCTCTAAGTCTAAGTGTGGGTTCCATAATGTCATATCTAATAGAACCTTAACAATCCAAGAATTGAAAAAGTAAGTGTGCTGATACTTTTACCAAAGTACTCATTGTCTGTCCTTAGATCTTGAGTCTCTTTTTCTGCAATACTGCTGACCTAGAACACACATGATCTGGATTTAATCAGTGTTCATGACTATTCATCATTTCTTTTATTTTAATGTGCTGATTATTTTCTGATATGAGCTCACTGCAGGCATATGATTCAGTGTACATCTAGTAGTATCTTTTTATTATTCTGCCTTATTTTTAATTTTTGCATGTTTCTATGTGTGCATGCATGTTGATAATGATTTTTTTTCTCAATTTTCAACTCATATAAACTTCTAAGTTTGTGAACTTAAAAGTTTAGGGGGAGTACAATTTGAAAAAGAGAAATCAAAGTAAAAGTTGAAAAGGATGATGCTAAATTTCAAGTAGTATGTGTTTGATATGTTTATAAATGAACCTAACAAGATTTCAAGTGTTTAAAATATGGAAAAGCTTCTTGCAAAGAATTGAGAATGGTTATATTTTCATGAAATTTTTGAGTGACGGGAAATTAATTAGGTCAAAAAGTCAAAATTTTGTCAAAAAATCAAAATTTGGTTAAAAAGTCAAAGTCTTAGTCATTATTCAAAGTTTGACCAAAGTTTGAAATTTTTTTTGAAGAATAGTGAAATTGGTCAAAATTATGGTTTTAATGAAATTTGTGAAGTATGGATGACAAGTTTTAGACGTATGGATGTCTAATGCGCTTAAACAGTGACCATAAGTCTAAGTTTAGAAGAATGATGAATTTTCAGTTTTATGATAAGTGTTGGACGTTTGAGTCAAACTTATGTGCCCAAACAATGGTCATGAGTCTGAAAATTTTGGTTATGTATGAGCGTTTTGTACAAACTAATGCGCCTAAACAGTACCAGACGTTTCATATTGAAAAATAAACAAAGTGTTAGGCGTTTCATACTAGGTCATGCGCCTGAACTGTGCTCATGCGCCTATGTTCCTAAAAAAAAATTTGACCAAGTGTAACTCATGCGTCTAGGTCTCAAACGCCTGAACATGGGTAATAAGCCTGTACAGTGACAATGCGCCTAAACCTCATGTGTCCCAATAGTGGTCATACGCCTACACATTTGCAATGCCTCTAAGGGTTTTTCACACTTATATAAATTCAAAACTTGGACTAATTTCATTTCATTCGAACTTTTCACTCTCTTATTCTCTCTGTTCTTAATCTAACGTATCTGACGAACACATTACACACTGATTGATTTGATTTGCTAAGATTGTTGACATTCTGAGGTAAAATCAGTGATTGTAAACAACATATTGAGTTTATTTCATCAAATCAGTGTTCATTGACATCACAATCATTCGGACGTTTGAATCCTATTTAGGTGTTCGAACCTTAAAACTTGAATAAATCTGAAATAAATGTTCAATTGTGATTGTATGTTAACAATTGAACATGAAATTGTTAATGATACATGGTTGCGACCTGTTCAACATCATCAAATCCAAATTTCATCACAAAAGTTTTGAAGATTCAATAATCATCAGTGCAAAAATAATAATAAAATATTGAAATTGAAATGAATCGACAAAATGAAATTTTTAAACTAAATTTGCATGTATATCATCAAATTCAATATGTATGTTCAAATCATCTTGAAACAAATCAGTTAATTGATTGTATATCTTAAGATTTGATTGAAACAATAAAACAGTAAGTTCAAAGCACTTAGAAATGTTTCTAAAATGATCAAATTTAATATAAAATCTATTGAGAAAATTTTAAAACTTATGAAGGAATTATAACTTGTTACAAGTTTTGTTAAAAACTTAATCAAATCTTAAACCTTCATACTAATTCATGTTTCTTTGTGATTGACAGATGGCTACATTGAAGTTTGAGCCTAAGCACAATGTTTCTGCATTTCTGAATGATGAAGTTAGAGAATCTGCTGGATATGAAGACGTTATTAGATTTCTTCTAAGAACAAAATATGTATATGCTATGTGTGCAAGACCGGCTATACATGCAAGATTGATCAAGAAATTCTGGAGAACAGTAGAGATTGAGCTTGATGATAACAGAAGGAAAGTTCAAAGAGGATTCATTTCTAATGATAGAATGATTGAAGTCTCAGAAGATACTATAAGGAGTGCATTAATATTGGGTGAGAATGATGCACAAGATTTATGTGAGTACACTTTTAATGAGTGTAGGGAGATATTTATGCAGATATTCATGCAGATGGGTCATCCAGATAACTTTCCAAAGAAGAAATTCTTTAGGGCAAGAGTATTTAATCACTGGAAGCTTCTTTGCTATATATTCCAACACTGTATGTCCAAGAGGAGTACAGGATGGAATTCTTTTCCAATAGACATTGCATCTCCTTTAGTAGCCATAGCCACAAATAGAAGATTTAATATGGCTAAATGGATAATGAATGGATTCATTTTCAACTTGGAGAAAGGAAAGAGGAAAAAGTACTTGATCTATCCTAGATTTCTCCGATTGATGATAAATGAAGAATATCCAGACATTCAAGTTTTTGGAGTACAAGGTGACAGATTTGTTTTAGAGCATATACCTGAAGGTGTGTATAAGAGACTTGTTGTGATTACAGGAGCTGATAATATACCTCTTTTGAATGCTATGATTGTTACTGATAAAACAAAAGATGTAAAGATAGTAGCATGGAAGTATGATGAGGTGTTTGATGCTTTCTTAATAAAAATAGTAAATGCTATATGTGATGTGTATCATTTTTATTCAAGCATAGTTACTCTTCCAGTGCAAGATTTGAAGGAATTGCATAAGTTACCTCTCATTAATCCATCCAAAGTTGCTAAAGGAGAAAATTTTGTGAAGTTACTTGATAGAGGAATCTCCAGGATGCCATCTTTTCTGAAAACAAGAAGTGATCAAGAGGACAAGGCATATTTTGATACACTGAGAAGAGATTAGAAGAAAGGTGAATCTAGATCAGAAATGGCTGATAAATATCTAGAAGCTTTTGGAGATCAATACTTTCAAAAAGTAACCAATCCTGGTCTGAAAGTGATTGATGGTACTCAAACATCAAAACCAATCAAAAGATGGTTTTATGATTCTGATACATTTTATTTAAAACTAGTGAGAGATGAAGATGATTGGGAGAAAGACATGATAAGCTTATTTGGGGTATTTGAGCTGAAGTTACTTCATCCAAGTTACATCTTATTTTTGTCAAATCAAAGATTTGAGCAAGTGTCATTTGTTGAAGCTGAAAATGATAGAAAGTACTTTTTTACAATAAACAAAGTGATGAATGCAGCCATGGAGCGAATTTCTTTGAGGAAAGCTATGGCGTATGCAAATATTTTAAAGAAAGATTTACAAAACATAGAATTCATGAGAATATCAAGTAAAGGAGTACTAGAAGTGCATGTGAAAGATAAAACTGATCCGATTGAATTTTATGCTAATGTGGATATAGCAACATTATCTAAGGAGACACTGCAAGTGATGGATGCTATGGAGATTAAAATGAATTATTCAAAACCCTAGCAAGGGAAGTTAGCTAAAATGTTCAAATCTTCAATAAAGAAAGCTCTGAGAGAACTGGAGATATACAAAGAGAAGCCAATGTTTAAGATAAAAGAAGAGCCAGAAGATTTCTTTTGATTGAAGACAAATGCAAATCTTAGGGGGAGTATTGTTAGAGCCTTAAAGATTAGTATTACTCTTTAGTTATTTTTGTCATATTATAGGGACTTATTGTGTAAATATATGTGCCTTTGTTTCTTGTATTAGTATAAATAGGATTATTTGTATTTTGCAGGTTAGACTTTTGCAACAGAATTCTCTCATTCTGTACTTGTAATCTTTTGCTAATATCAATGAAATCTCTATGAATTTTTCTGATAATTTGCTTAGTTGATTACTTTGTACATATTATTGTCAATTGTAGTTCATCATTAACACAGATCGATCCGTTTGAACCTATCAAAATCATAATCACATTCATTCACTTAGTTCATTCCAACCAACATACACAGTGACAATCAATTCCAATTCCAAAAATGATCTCCTAATCACTAACCATAATTCATCATCATGTATGATCACCAAAACCTACACTCCTTACATGATCAACCAAGCATCCATACAACTCAATTACACATTCTATCACATCAAACATCATCAACAATCATTCTAACATGATCCTAACATCATAAACATGCCCAATTCATCGTATCCAATGTTCTTCAAAAATAAAGTTTCCCTTTTTGGAAAGTAACACCCAAAAAGCAATCTAGCACCCAATTCAATCATAATTTCATCAATTTTATACCTAATCAAGTTCATACGTTCATTCTAACATGATAATCATCACAATTTATCCAAATTCCCAAACATCATACATAAAAGTTTCTATTTTAGTAAGTCATGATCAACACCCCAAATTCAAGAATTGTCTTGCACAATTCAATCAAAACAACATCGAAGAATTGTATCTAACATCATAACATCATCAAATGATGAATTACAAGAACAAAAAGTTTCCTTTTAAGGCAATGTATGAACTAGATGATCAATCCATGGATTTCTTGCATAATCAACATAGTCTAGCAATCATACAACCTAGATAACATCATATTAACATCTAACAATCATCAATTTTATGTTTTCATACATAAATTCGAACTAGGGTTCATCATGAATCAAAAACTATGAAAACTTGATGAAATCTAACCTTTAAACGTGTAGAAAACAAAAATTAGACTTGCTAAAACCTTGCAACCACTTTGAACCAATCAAAATCGACTTGTTTGTGCTTGTTCTTGCCCAATTTCGAAAGTAATGAAGGGTTTGGGGCTGCTTGTGGCTGAAATTAGGTTGTGGGAGGCTAGGGTTGGGATTTTTCAACATAACGTAAATAGATTTTTGCATATAAACCCCTTTTTAACCAACTTTTGTAAAAGTTAATGTCTTTAGCCTTTTTTTTTTCCAATTTTAACTACAAATTACAAGTTTTATTAATCAATAATCATAATCATAAACATTTACAATAAGTCACACAACACCTGGAATATATATATATATAACACATTGTCACGTTATCGCGTAAACTTTACAAAATAAATATTTAAAATTCTATAAACTCATGCATCACATAATCACAACTAATAACCAATATTATTAATTTGATTATCATTTTTTTATCATTGATTATTATTATTAAGTCACTAACGTTCAACGACAACTAGTGTGTGTTCACGACATGTGTATGCTAGACCTAACGGAACTAACGGAGTTTGGTAACGGTAAATTACCGGATGTCACATTATCCCCATGTTGAAAGAATTTTTGTCCTGAAAATTGTGTTACATGATTGTGTTAAATCCATGGTTTACTGCATTGGCATAACAAAATCGAGTGAGTTGTCACATCATTCCCATGTTGAAAGAAATTTCGCCTTGAAATACAATAAGTACCATTCCCGGTTGTCGTCGTCGTTTCAAACAGATGAGGATACTTAAGCTTCATTTGATCCTCACATTCCCACGTAAATGCTGGTTCACGTCTTGAGTTCCAACGAACTTTGACTATAGGTATCTTACTTTGCTTAAGAGTCTTAACCTCACGATCCATTACTTCAACTGGTTCTTCCACAAATCGCAATTGGTCATCTACTTGTACTTCCTCTAGTGGTAGAATGAGTGTCTTGTCAGATAGGCACTTCTTTAGATTTGAGATGTGAAACATATTATGAACACCACTTAGTGAATCAGGCAAGTCCAAACGGTACGCCACCAGACCTATTCTTTTCCTGAATCTCAAATGGTCCAACGTATCTTGGATTAATCTTGCCTCTTTTGCCAAACTGAATCACACCTTTCCAAGGTGAGACTTTTAGCAAACCTTTGTCACTGATTTGAAACTCCAAATGTTTCCGTCGTTTGTCTGCATAACTCTTCTGTCTGTCTCGCGTTGTAGCCATGTGTTTCGTATCTGTATTATCTTCTCAGTGGTCTCGTGTAACAACTCAGCACCAGTAAACTGACTATCACCAACTTCTACCCCACAGACTAGTGATCTACACTTTCGCCCATTCAATGCCTCAAATGGTGCTGGTTTGATGCTAGTATGATAATTATTGTTGTACAAAAACTCGAGCAACGGTAGATGAACTTCTAAATTATTCCTGAAATCAATCACAAAAGCTCGTAACATATCTTCCAAAGTTTTAATAGTACGTTAGCTTTGCTCATCGTCTGCGTATGATAGGCAGTGCTCATATCTAGACGTTTACACAAAGATTTCTGTAACGATAGCCAGAATTGAGAAGTAAAACGAGCATCTCCATCAGAATTAATCGAGATTGGTACACCATGTCTCGAAACTACCTCCTTCAAGTAAATTCGAGTTAATTTGTCCATTTTGTCAGTCTCCTTGATCTCCAAGAAGTGAGCTGACTTAGTCAGTCGATCCACGATCACCCATATCATATCATAACCACTAGAACTCCTGGGCAGCTTAGTAATGAAGTCCATGGAAATATGTTCCCATTTCCACAAGGGGATCTCAGGTTGTTGCAGTAACCCAGATTGTTTATGATATTCCACTTTAACCTTAGAACAGGTCAGACACTTGCTCGCGTATGTAGCTACATTTGCCTTCATGTTAGGCCACCAATAGTGTGCCTTCAAGTCATGATACATTTTGTCAGAGCCAGGGTGTATGGAATATTTAGACTTGTGTGCTTCACTCATAACCAAGTCTCTTAGGTTCCCATGTAAAGGTACACAAAGTCTATCCATGAAATACCAGATTCATCGGATTTGACTTCTAATTGTTTATCCATTCCTCGTAAGGATTCAGATCCAACGTTCTCTCCTTTCAAGGCTTCCGCCTGAGCTTCCTTGATTTGTTCGCGCAAGTTAGTGCTAATCGTCAGTTGCATATCACGCACTCATCGAAGATTAGAGGTTTCCTATTTACTCAAGGCATCGGTGACTACATTCGCCTTTCCCGGGTGGTATTTAATAGCACAATCAGAGTCATTTAACAATTCCACCTAGCGTCATTGCCTCATGTTAAGCTCTTTTTGCTCAAAGATATGCTGAAGACTATTGTGATCGGTGTAAATAGTGCACTTGGTACCATACAAGTAATGTCTCCAGATCTTCAAAGCAAAGACCACTGCTCCTAACTCCATGTCATGAGTAGTGTAGTTCTTTTCATGCACCTTTAGTTGCCATGAGGCATAGACTATTACTTTGTAACGTTGCATCAGGACACAACCAAGTCTTTGGATCAAAGCATCATAGTAAACTACAAAATCATCACTTCCTTGCGGTAATGCTAATATCTGTGCGCTACAGAGTTTCTGCTTCGGCAACTGAAAAGCAGATTCTTGACTCTCACCCCATTAATAGGTTGTTCCTTTATGGTCAAAGCTATGAGAGGTTAAGCGATCTTTGAGAATCCTTTAATAAAACGCCGATAGTACCCTGCCAATCTAAGAAATTTCCTTATTTCACTAGGCGTCTTGGGTACCGACCAGTTCTTTATAGCCTCAACCTTTGCAGGATCCATATGTATTCCCTTCTCGTTAACAATGTAACCCAAGAACTACACCTCTCGAATCCAGAAAACACAATTAGAAAACTTAGCGTACAACTGTTCCTTTCTAAGTAATTCCCGGATTAAACGTAAGTGCTCCTCATGTTCCTCCTTGGTCCTAGAATAGATCAATATGTCGTCGATAAACACAATAACAAACCGATCGAGATAGGGTTTGCACACATGATCATCCATGAATATCGTCTGTGCATTAGTCAACCCAAATGGCATGACCAAGAATTCATAGTGACCATAATGAGTATGGAACGTGGTTTTAGAAGTATCTTCTTCTCGAACTCTCTGTTGGTGATAACCAGACCTCAAATCAATATTTAAATAATAGCTTAATCCCTGAAGCTAATCAAACAAGTCGTCGATACGAGGTAAAGGGTATCGATTCTTGACTGTGACTTTGTTCAATTCCCTGTAGTCGATACACATTTGGAATGTGCCATCCTTCTTCTTAACAAAGAGAACAGGTGCTCCCCACGGCGATGAGTTCGATCGAATAAACCCTTTATCCAATAGTTCCTAAAATTGTGTAGATAGTTCCTGCAGTTTGTTAGATGCTAACCGGTAAGGTGCTCGCGCAATTGGAGCAACTTCGGGAGTCAAGTCGATATGAAACTCAACTTGGCGATGAGTTGGTAGTCCGGGGAGATCCTCTGGAAACACCCCTGGTAAGTTACGAACCACCGGAATATCCTATACTTTCTTTTCCTCTTGTTGCTTGTCGGAGATGAGGGCTAATATGGCTAAGTGACCCTTACGTAGCCACTTCTGAGGCTTCATGAATGATATGATGCCTATGACAACACCTCTCTTTTCGCCCTTAACCGAAAGAGTTTCCCTTCCCGTTAGAGGAATGAGAATGACCTTCTCATGACAAATCATTTCTGCTTGTTTCTCGGACAACCAGCCCATGCCTACGACCACATCGAAACATCCAAGAGTTACAGGCATGAGATCAATGTCGAAGGTATGACCAGCGAGTTCTATCTTGCAATTCTAAAGGATGTGCGTAAAGGAGATTTGCTTACCATCAGCCAATTCAGGAAAGGGAAGGTCTCATCCCAGTGGAAATACCTACTCAATATGGGTATCCACAGCTTGTCAAACAAGCATGGAGGGTGGGACCAGATTCCTGAGGATCTCGCCTTCAAAATGCATGGAATGGTTCAAGGGGTCAAGTTCAGGTACTCTCAATTTGTCTATACAAACTTACTTGCTAACTTGGACTACTTAGAGTATTATATGTTTCCTAGATATGTTCAATACATTCTCAACTGTGAACTGGGCTCACAGTTGAGGGAAACAGATAATATTCTTAAATTGGGACAGATGAAGCCCTGCATCTTTAAAATCATGAAGAAGCCAACTGTAGGCTTTTGAGGGGTAGAAACAGCCTTTGTCCCTAAAATGTTAGAGCTCATTGCTCAAGGTGACAACCTAGCAACACAAGCTAGTGTTGAACCCATACCTTCTACCTCTCTACCACCAAAAAGGCCACAAGTAATCCTCACCTACCAAAGAAAATCCAAACATACCCCTACTCAAGCTATTGAGTCTGTGCAGGTCCCCATATACTCACCAATACAGGAAGAAGTGGACACTAGAGCTCCCACTTACTTTGAGGAGCAAACCACTCCCATCTCTTCAACAATCAGGGCTGAGGTTCCTCGTGCTCACCCTGATGAGATCACAAGCCCAACTGCCTTAAGCCTTCACTCTGAGTCTCAGCACTCAAGTGAACAACCTTCAGGGGACAGCTACCATCCCCAGCCTTTAGATCTAAATCAACCCATTCCCAACCTTTCATTCTATATTGATGAAGACTTAGGTATCAGTGAGTACCATGAGTCTCTTTTCTCTTCCCCTACTCAAAGAGAGATGAGTACTCCTGAGTCTCCTTAGTCTAGCCCACATCAGTCGCCTATAACTGAGGTGGATACTTCTGAACCTGTTCAGGATATCCATATGGAAGAGGCTCTCACTTTTGCAAGTGATTACATTATTAAGACCTCAACCATGGCAACTCAGCCCATTGACATCTCAACTAATAATGTCAATGAGCAGAGGAAATCCAGCAGCCAAGAACCTGAAGCTGGTGGTGAGATAAAGGACTTTGGTCCAATCATCTCATCCCCTAATGATTCTTCTGATGAAGAAGAGGGGAATCTGAAACTAAAGGTGAAAAAACTGTGAAAAAATGCTCCTATTTAGTCTCTAAGGTTAGTCACCTTGAATCTCAGGTGACTACCCTTCACAACAGGGTCAATGATCAGCAACTTGAGATATCTTATCTCAGGGAAAAACTAGCTGGGAGACCTTTAAGAATAGTTCAACCAGGAACACAAGAACTTGTGAATGTGGTTGACCTAACCTCTAGCTCACCTATGCAAGAGGTGATGCTACCAAAAAGGGGGAGAAAGTCATTACAGACACAGAACCTGGGAGTTATTCAGAGAGTATGGACATTGAGGACTCACCATCCTCACTTGCAATTGTGCATACTCAGCAACTTCCTCAAGTTCACATTAATGTGGACTCTATAGACTCTATCATCAGGAGTCTCTTTGAGGAAGGTATACCAAGGGCTATGTCATCCCCACCTTAAGGAACTTCAAACTACATCATTGGGTGGAGGTATGATGCTGATAGAAGAGCCCTTATTCTTTACAGAGTTCAAGGGCAACAAGAAGTATTTGATTTTCAAACCTTGAACTACTATGAAGGTCTTGATCCGGTCAACATGCCACTTGTCAATCCAAGCAAATCAAGACAAGCTGACAGGTTAGCACTCAGAATTCAAGACAAAATTACTGAAGTTCAGCCTAAGAAGGAGACAAAGGCAATCAGGTAATGTCATTGGTTAACTGGATGCTGAGGCAGACCCTAAGATTAGCTTCAAAGGTAAAACCTTGCCTGATGGCCCAGTGATAGAGCCTGAGAGCCCTGTCACACCAACAACTGCTTAAGAAATTTATTCCCTCGGTGAAACACCTGCTAGTGAATATGTCTCACAACCTCTCTCTGGCCAGAGCATGGATGCTACACCAAGCAATGAAGGCAAAACCTCTATCCACCCTGAGTCACAAAGGTCTGTGGGTGACAAAGGGAAAAGGATTTTGACTCCTGATGAAATTGAGGAGGAGGAAAGAGAGGAAGAGGAAGCTAAGGGGAGAAAGTCCTCTGGGTCTTCAGGTTTTATGCAAGCTGCAATAAGGGCTGCCCCCAGACCAAACACTCAAGATGATGAGTTGAGGGCAGTCAGGATTACTTACCTGCAGACCAGGAACTCTGACATAGATGAGATTATATCTCTCCTTATAGAGCATTTAAATGAACCGGCTAACATGGAAGTGTCAAGAGAGATGAAAGAAAAAGAGGTGCAAGGTTACTTCTCCAATTCAAAGAGGAAAAGAGACAGAAAAGACTATACAAGCATGCT
>CM046040.1:44469077-44939763 GCA_025215565.1 Flaveria ramosissima
CAAGGAGAAGCGATACCCTCTTCCTAGAGTTGTTAACCTGCTTAATCAGTTATAAGATACTACTTACATCTTAAATGTTATCAGCCATGAATATACGGAGAGTAACGTTACAAAGGTAGCACTTAAAACAAAATATGGCGAGTATGAAGGTTATAGTCAAGCTTGTGTGAGAGAAACTACACAATTCACGGTATCCATGAGCCTCATGGATAGGATTTGTAAGCAATACTCAGGCATGTATGATGTGCTGTCATTGCTAATGAGCATGAAATGGAAGACAATTCACTAAAAGTGGGGCCCCCTAAGTCTGAGGAGTACTAAAATTCCCGTTGAGATGCGTCCATGATTAGAATTTAATGAGAATGGTAAAAGGATTAATAAAAACTTCACTTGTGTAGCTATACAACTGGCATCGTTATTCCAGAAAAGTGATGATTCGTCTAGACACGGATCAGAAGTTTGGGATGCTGCAGGAGATGACAGTCGTCTAGACGTCTGACCACTCAAGAAACATGTGAAAAGTTACGTTATGCAGGAAAAATATTTGGATGCATTACCTATACGGTTACCATATGTATAAGTTACGCAAATCATAAGAAGTATAACGCACCCTAGATCGGAAAACCTTTAACGTGCGTGAGATAATATAGATGGACCTACTCAAAGACTGAGATGGTGATATACAGTATCGTTCCGGGGAAGGAAACATACTAGAAGAAGCACTTAGTAGAAGAAAAAGACTTAACCCCCTCAGGATGGGAATCCTATAAGGAAGAAGGTTAAGGCTTAAAAAGGAAGCTTTGAAAAGTAGAGACTTTTATGTAGGACCTAATCTCTTCATTCTTATCAATCGTGAAAACTTCCTAGTGTTGGCTTGACAGGAGCGATCATACGGCTTTCCAATATTAATCTATACTCCTGGGGAAACCCAAATCCTTCTTAATTTGAAATCTTTAATCTATTATATCCTGATCTCCGTCTAATTAAAGGCCGTCACGCTAACATCTTTTTTGTTTTCAACCTTTTATAAGACTCTCCGTGTGAACTGTGATGCCATTGGGATTGTGGTAATCGCCTCCCTGCTAGAGCTGCCTAGTAGGATTTGAACGTCGAATCATAGTGGGAATCTCTTCTTGTCAAATCTGTACAAATGTTATATAATCGGATGGTGAAACCAAATACCTCTTCATGAAGCGACCCTCTAGTTTTATCATGTATGTTCTATCATCGGGATGATTACTTGAATCCAAATCAGACCCAGTTATTTGATGCATAATTGGTAGTTTTTGACCTGGTATGCTCGGCTACAAAGTTTCAAATCCTTAAGAATTATGATGTGAGTGTAACACACTCAGAAACAATATTAACGATACTAAAATTTCGAGGACGAAATTTCTTTAAAGAAGGGAGAATGCAACACCCTAGATATCAGCCCAATAAGAAACCTTAAAGTATAATAGGGCCCAATAAAGGCCCGAATTGAATTGGGCTTATTAAAGAAAACTCAGATATCTGTCAAACCCCGGGCCCAGGTAGGTGGGAGGTCAAAGGCCAGCAACAACGTATGGCAGCGAAAACAAACCATCATAAGAGCACAAAGGGAGAAAACATCACATGGCATTCAGAGTTTAAAATAATCCCGGGCTAGGAACAGATTTAGCCCATAAATTAAATTGTACATCCGACATAATGACAAAATGTATAAGTTACAACAATTAAAAATTGTTCAGATAGATTTGAAAATCAGACAAGCAAATGCCATGGTCATGGTGCTAGGTCAAAGTCTTCTACACAGCTAGACTCCACTCATGGATTACCTGAAACATGCTCAAAAGAATTTGTGTCAACCACAAGGTTGGTGAATTCAAGTGCTTAAAGTTTAAAAGTAAAAGGATTCATTAGAATCCACTCTTTATTAAAAGTCATAGTATCATTGTTGTGGAGATCACAATCAACCATGCACTCAGCCTCGGCTGGCCTCTTTAAAAATTATGCTACCGGTTAAATCCCCATGGGGAGAACTGAGCCTCAAACGAGTGGGTTGTACCTGCCGGATGTTCCACCATAGTATCTTATAAAACCTGTTACATGCCACAAACGACCCCGCAGGATCTCAGTGTGGTACCCTTCATGTTCATCACTGGAGGCATTGTGTGTGGGGGATTCCCCAAGTAGATCTACCCATATAAACAAGCGGTTCACAAAAGAATTAATGAGTTTGATACAAGTATCAGCAGGTCTCAACATAACCACAATATACAGCATCATAATATAGCGCAACATATTTCAGTTTAAACAGAGCATGCTTCATCCCAACAACAGTAATAAAAAGGGGAACACCAAAACTCACCTTAGAATTCAAGCAAATGGTCACTACGTGTGCCGGGAAAAGTCTCAACCCTAATCAATAAGACTCAAGTGTTAATCCACTAATTCTAAGGTTATGGAGATGCATAAGTTGTGTCATGAGGTTAGAATCTTAATAGCATTTGAATTTCTAAGTCTTTTCATAAAAAGTTTCCTTTCATAGAAAGTTTGGGTTTCTTAAGAAAGAAATTATGATTTGCTATGCTAAGTCACTTATATAAGTTAATTTGAGTCTTTTAAGTGATTCCCTACTCAAAATAGGTCTTTAAATCTCCTAATAACCTGATTTCAAAGTTACAAAAGGTTTGGTTAATGTTTAATCACAAGTTATAGCATTTAACACATGTGTAATGGATGAAAATGGTATAATACTATAGTTTCCATTGTGTTCTTACTTGGACTGACGAACCCTTGAGGTTATCATAGTATTTCAGTAAGATTTGGATGACGTTGGTTATGTGATGGGATGTTGAAGGCTGAAAATATGAATGTCTTAGACTTGTAAGCTATTTGGACATATTCGGGGACCCGAAAAGTGGTAAAAACAACTTTAAAACAATAAAACATGGATTTAACAATCTTAAAACGAATTCCGGGCTCTAAAAGGGTTAACAAAGTATTTCGGTCGGATTTGTTGATTTAAATGATCAAAGAATAGGTTAAATGGAATTCTTAGTGAAAAACGGATTTTAACCGGGTAATGTTTGGAAGAAAATTTAAAAATGAGGATAAAATACAAAAATTTATGGAAACCATGATATTTCAGTAAGTTATGTACTATAAGATCTAAAAGATTTGAAAAATTGGTCAGATGAGCCTTTAACGGGTCAAATTCGGTTAAAAACGCGTTTAAACGGGTAAAAGTTAAAAGGTAGACTTTCACAAAAAATGCTCGAAATGCATCTCTAGCAGACTAAAAACCTTAAATAAAGTCATAAAAATTATATTTAATGAATCTAAGACCGTTAAATTAGAAATCAACACTTAACCATTAAAACCATCGGTTTTACCGTAACCGTTAACGAGAAATATGAAAATTAGTGAACCGGAATAAAATTATAAAATTTTGGTTGAAACTTACTTAAAATCAGTTAACTAACTCTAAGAAACTAATATTTGGGCATAAAAGACATTAAATGCAAGAAACCAAACTTTGGGGTTGAAATTGTAAATTTTGAAACTTGAAGGGCTAAACTGTAAATTTTTGCCTAACTTCTATAAACCGTCAACCCATAACTTTCAAACCGCCATGAGTTAGAGGAAACCTCTACTACCCTTGGAAAGAGCTCGTCGATAGAAAGAAGAGCATGGGCGGCATTGGCCGCAACTCGCCGGCTCCGGCGGCCGGAACCCCGCCCGAACCCTAGCCGCCGCCCCCTTCTCCCTTTCATATCTCCCACGTCATTGCGAATCAGAAGAAACCACCACCACCATCATGATCAGGGCGTTGTCTTTAGTGGGGGTAGGCCGAGACTTCGCCGGAAGCCACCTTGCGCTGTCGCGGCTCCGCCGTCCACCGCCGTGGAGCCTCTAGCTCCGGCGGTTGCGGCTGGTGCAGCCTCTTGAGAGCATTTTGTTTGGTTTTAGGGTTTGCAAATGAAAGAAAAGAGAGAAAAGTTGTTTACATACTTAGGGTTCTTAGGCAGGTTTCTTTTAAAAATCGCGTATACGCACCGCGATCTCCGTTATCGCGTATCGAACGGTCTTTTGGATAAAATCTCCTTAGAAGACCTATAATAGATATATCAAATTACTTCTGCATGAAATAAAACAATTCGTTGTATTTATCGTAAAATCCTCGGGTTTGACCTAATCTCAGTCTGGTTCACGATGCGGTCACGTCATGAGACGTATTTGCTCTGGTTAGCGTCTCACTATTAAATTTAGAATATTATAATAGATATAACAATAAGATAAATATTTACGATGTTGTAGGGCTCGGTTGACGTATTAGATATCAGTAAAATGCCGGCGTATCCAGTATTCGCGGAGCATTCTATTCTCCTTCCTTAAGAAGTATCAGGTTTCTCCAAGGTGACATACCCGGTTTCATGAACTGTTTATCTAACAGCTCTCGAATCTGTTTTCCTTCCACAAGCTCCTTAATATAAGCTTCAAATTCAGCACCTCCGTACATTCGTCTTCTCTCCAATCCAAATTTCTTAAGAGCAACTTTAACAATTATCTTAACTACCGAATTGTTGTAATTGTTCCCACTAATTCCTTTATAGTGCTTCTCAATCAAGGTCGACCTCCTAGAGGACCTCTTTTCTTCCCCTCTCTTTCTTTGTCCTGCCCTTCTATTGGAATTATAATGATACAACTATCTAACCCGGGAGATCATCAAATAGTGATCTCAACTCAACTAGTCTCGTGCTGAGAGTGTTGCACTTCACCTAAGTTGTGTGTGTACTTTAGCCATGCTATTTTTCGCGATGTCTAAAAACTTCTTCCTACTTAGCATGGAACTCGTCAAAACTTCCTCGACATAATAAGAGACTCTAACATAAATTTTTGCAACCGGTAACAGACCGGAGTAGTAGATCTCCGAGAAGCATCTCTTGTGATCAATGGCATAAAAGATTTGTCACTTATTTCTTCTCTACTAGCTCACACTTCATATGACATGTGAAGTCACTGGATCGGTAGACATCCGAGTATATTCTTGACGAAAGGATAAACAACAGCAAAAACCAAGAGACAATCAATAACACGAACTATCAAAAATTGGTTTCATTGATAAAAGCTAACGATTACAAGCTCGTTACAACATAAGAATCAAGACTCTTGGCAAGGGGAGATCGAGCATGACCTCCCCTCTCATCTGGTAGCCCTAGGCTCCGGGCAGACTCCCTCCCCAAACCCTTGATCTCTCTACACATTGAAACTGGTATATATAGGCCTCGGCCCATATTAGATGCGACTGGGCCCATTCGTGCGAGTGGACCATGCGTATGGTTCAATCATACGACTGGACCATGCGTATGGTTCAATCGTGCGACTAGAGCATACTTATGGTTCGGTATTACGAATGGCCAATCGCATCTCTCAGTCGCACGACTGGCCCATTAGTAAGGCGCAGTCGCACGACTGAGTCTCATTCGCATATGCTCCTGCGAATGACCCAGTTTCATGTGTTTACAATATATCAGGTGTATTACATTAAGCCTAGACTATTCGACAAGCGACGGACACACTATATATGAGTATATATGCTCCAACAAAATTGTGAAGTCACTGGATCGGTAGACATCCGAGTATGTTCTTGACGGAAGGATAAACAACAGCAAAAACCAAGAGACAATCAATAACACGAACTATCCAAAATTGGTTTCATTGATAAAACCTAACGATTACAAGCTCGTTACAACATAAGAATCAAGACTCTTGGCAACGAGAGATCGAGCATGACCTCCCCTCTCATCCGGCAGCCCTAGGCTCCGGGCAGACTCCCTTCCCAAACCCTTGATCTCTCTACACATTGAAACTGGTATATATAGGCCTCGGCCCATATTAGATGCGACTGGGCCCATTCGTTCGAGTGGACCATGCGTATGGTTCAATCATACGACTGGACCATGCGTATGGTTCAATCGTGCGACTGGACCATACTTATGGTTCAGTCTTACGAATGGCCAATCGCATATCTCAGTCGCACGACTGGCCCATTAGTATGGCACAGTCGCACGACTGAGTCTCATTCGCATATGCTCCTGCGAATGACCCAGTTTCATGTGTTTACAACATATCAGGTGTATTACATTAAGCCTAGTCTATTTGACAAGCGACGGACACATTATATATGACTATATATGCTCCAACAAATTCCCCTTTGGACGTTGCTTGCGAATAGTAGATAACACCTCTTACAATCTTCAGTCAATCTTTGCTCTGGTTGTCAATAGAATCAAACGAAAACCATATTAGCCAACGTTGCCGCTCCGTCAGGTTGCTACAGTATCCTTGAAGATGAATTTAGGCACAATAGCTTTCCTTTACTTTGCAGAACACCATCACAGCATCAAGATTCCCCATATGACTGATTTTTCCAGATGATGACATGAACAGTTTTCCATTGCTTCAATCTTCACACAGGCTAACCTGATTAACACTAACACCTGCAGAAATTCCCCCTCACATTTAGCATATCCCAATATATAAACGTTGTGCTCTCTTGGCGTCTTCATACAGTGTATTGGGCAAAAGGTTGAAGGTTCCAATCCACAGCTGACAATATCAAACAAATCAGCATGCATGTAGATTCATCATCAGAAACCTGCTCACATCATCACTTTCTGATTGCGTCTTCAATTTCTCTATACATGGATTCCCCCTAAGAATGAGAATCCTCTCTGTGCGGATAAATATAACTTGATTGGCCCATAAATAGTCAGATGCTCCTGACTACCCCATAAAATCAGCACCGACTGCTGACGTCTTCTCTTCTCTCTTTCGTGTTCCAACTTCATTCACCTATTCTGGAAGTTCGACGAATAATGGGGTATACATCGAACTTATTTGACAAAAGAATCTCAGGGTGAATGTGCTTTGCTCATTCTCAAATCTGTGCAAAAGGTAGTTCCAGACTTTTTTTTTTTTGGTCTGGAACACCGTTCATCCGTATGACGTGGAGAACAAATATCACATTCATGTGAATGGATGATACGAATGATATATTCGTGAGACTGGTCATAAGACTGGTCCAGTAGCATGATTGGTCATAAGACTGGTCCGGTAGCATGACTTGTCATAAGACTGGTCCAGTAGCATGACTGGTCATAAGACTGGTCCAGTAGCATGACTGGTCATAAGACTGGTCCAGTCGCATTCCAGTCGCATTCCAGTCGTACGAATGGTCCATTAGCATGGTCCAGTCGTACGAATGGTCCATTAGAATGGTCCAGTCGCACGAATGGTCCATTAGCATGGTCCAGTCGCGCGAATGGTCCATTAGCATGGTTCAGTCGCACGAATGGTCCATTAGCATGGTCCAGTCGCACGAATGGGTCTGTATGCAGATTTTCAGATTTGCAGCCGCCAAAGCTGCCAAAAACCCTAATTTGATGAATTTTACATGAACCGAAACAAAATAGACATCATCAGATTCGCAAGGGTCATAGGAACGTGGTTTCGAGTTCGATTTTAACATAGAAACAGCACACGTAACAAGATCTGAGCAATACACGAAGAACACGAAGTGGGTTTAACGTCAAGAATCTGAAATAGATCCGGAAATCAAGAGCTCGGGTTGCTAGAATGATGGTTAGATCATTCAAGCAGTAACCGGCTCTGATACCAATTGTGAAGTCACTGGATCGGTAGACATCCGAGTATGTTCTTGACGGAAGGATAAACAACAGCAAAAACCAAGAGACAATCAATAACACGAACTATCAAAAATTGGTTTCATTGATAAAACCCAACAATTACAAGCTCGTTACAACATAAGAATCAAGACTCTTGGCAAGGGGAGATCGAGCATGACCTCCACTCTCATCCGGCAGCCCTAGGCTCCGGGCAGACTCCCTCCCGAAACCCTTGATCTCTCTACACATTGAAACTGGTATATATAGGCCTCTGCCCATATTAGATGTGACTGGGCCCATTCGTGCGAGTGGACCATGCGTATGGTTCAATCATACGACTGGACCATGCGTATGGTTCAATCGTGCGACTGGACCATACTTATGGTTCAGTCTTACGAATGGCCAATCGCATCTCTCAGTTGCACGACTGGCCCATTAGTAAGGCTCAGTCGCACGACTGAGTCTCATTCGCATATGCTCCTGCGAATGACCCAGTTTCATGTGTTTACAACATATCAGGTGTATTACATTAAGCCTAGACTATTCGACAAGCGACGGACACACTATATATGACTATATATGCTCCATCATGACATTTTGAATCCTAGGATTCCTTTGACCATTTTCTTCAGATATCTAATGGATGTGACTTCTCTACACCTATTCACGGTAATAGAACCACTAAACCCAAGTAATGTTCTTAATATCAGATTCGATAGTGATTAACCCTCGCCTTTCTTGGTACTATGCTTGTGAGATCCCTTATCATCCTCAACCATTAGTCATCTAATAACAAACTTTGCTTGAAACATAAGCTGAATTATTTTGACCTTGCTTTTAGCTGGCCGTGTTGTTGGTAACCTTTTGAGTGTCAGAATTAGTAGGAAATGAAACCTCATTTTATAATCCTGATTCCACAGAGATAATAGCCCAAGTGCTAGAGCTATTCGTCGAGAAAATCTGATTTTCGAGCTTTCTAAATAAAGACCCGAATCTACAGCTTCTGTGTATTCCCTGTCTTCACTCACACTTTGTTCAAGATTTATTCTTTATAAAATTCTTGGACTAACAAATGGTACTACTCACGCTAAACCCATTATCATGACTTGTTATCGTAAGACTCATGGTTGTCGATGTGGACAACTTTGGATCCCTATAAGTCACCTCTACCCCAAGAGCTCTACTTTTTGGTGATAAATTCGAGACTCGAGAGCTAAGATCCCGAAGATAGATTACAATCTCGATGCCATATAATATGTTAATAGAACAATAGTAGTTTTTTTTACTAGTGAGCACCTTAATGAAGTTCTAAACTTGTTCGAGTTAATGTGCCGATGATAATGAATAAGTCATGTGAGAAGGCTCTCAGTTGGGCTTAAAGGATTGCATTGCTCCAAAAGATGTATTAAATGACATAGAAGATTAGCTATAAGAAATCTCATGTGTTAAGTCACTTGAGGTCCAACTACAATGAGATAACAAACCTGAGGAAGATAGTAGGCGACAATGACAAGCACTGGTCGAAAGCATTAATTATTTCCCCCTCAAAGTCCTTAAAACATTCTTAAGAGTAATTCACCAATGCCATACCCTAGAAAACTCCGTGCGTAAAAATTCAAGCCAGAAGGCTTACTTTCATATTTCATTGGAACAATTGATAGGCTTATAAGTAACTACAGTCTAGATGAAGTTACTTGCTTCATGAATGGACCCCTCTACAGGGCACGATTACTTTGGATAAAGGGGAGCAAGTTTCTCTTACATGCTATGTGTTTTAGTAATCTTGTCTTAATTGACTGTTTTCTTCCTGGCTCAGTCGCACTGGTTAATACGGATGGACCCATTCGGTCGCATCTGGTTAATGCGGATGGACCCATTCGGTCACATCTGGTTAGTGCGGATGGACCTATTCAGTCGTATTTCATCTTGTATGACCCTATCAACTTGTGTTTTATTTTTATCTAGATCAAGCATTTGTCAGGAAAATCTTAGTGTCCCGGGAAAGTTTGTTAGGCATTCTTGCAAATTTAATCATAGTTGAAACAATTTAAATTATGTTCCTACACCCTAAAAGTTAAGGTTAATTATCAACTAACTAAATTTCTACCATCTAAAATACTACCCAATACTACATAATTACACTTATACAATAAAAATTCAACTAAAATACCTCTTACAACATGCCGAAATCGGCCGCCCCATGTGCCCATGTGGCACCACCCTTCTCCACCACTCACCACTCACCCTCCTCTTCCCCACTACCATTTCATGCAATTCCACTCACCCATCAACTCACACTTCTCTCATAATCTCTCCTCTCTCTCCCTCTCGGCCTCCATAACCGAAACACACACTCTCACACTCAAAAACCTCTCTAATCCCTGCCATTTTCGAAGAAACACAACAACCCACAATCAGCCAAGCTCAAGAACCGCAAAAGGTGAAGTTTGTGAGCCTTGGGTACACGATTCTTGCTGAGTTCGGTCTTCTCCAGCCTTGCTCAAGATTCTCCAGCCATGTCCAGGGAGTTCCAAGCCATCCTCGAACAACTACACGCTCCAAACCGTGAGTTACATCGAGTGTAAGCTTCATGTCGCATGGTTTTGGTTATTTCATGTGTTTGCCTTCATTTTTCATTAAAAACCTTACCCTTCTCATATCTAACAGAAGCTTTCTGCTACAACTTCGTTCATAAAGAGCTTTTCACATCCTTGAAGGTATCATACTCGTAAAGCATGTCATTCTATAGGTGTAACACGGTTTGCACCTAGAAAACCCTCTTTTCGGGTCTATTTACACCATCCAACTTGCACAACTTGTAACTCTTCGAAACTAGTCATGTAACCTGCTCAAAATGGGTCTTTTAATCTCCTAATAACCTGATTTCAAAGGTACAAAAGGTTTTGTTAATGTTTAATCAAAATGTATAGCATTTAACACATGTGTAATGGATGAAAATGGTGTAATACTATAGTTTCCATTATGTTCTTACTTGGATTGATGAACCCGTGAGGTTAACTGCAGGACCGGTTAAGGGCTTAATAAATACAACACAACAACACAAAGAGGAGATTAACCAAACTTGATCAAACAGTAAACTGGATTAACCAAGATAATGATACAAAGAATACAAGTAATAATAAATAGACAGAACAAGACATTTGGGTTTCAAGGATGCAGTATATTGCTTTCTCAAGTTCTATTACAAGTGTTACAAAGCATAAAGAAAGATACTAGAACAAGGAATACTTATACTACAACCTACAGCCGGCTATACTTTGAAAGCCAGCTGGATACAATTGACTAGACACAAGCAATCAATTGTAGAATCAAAAGGCATATCTGCCTTTTGACCTTGTGACTATGACATGCCATAGCTCACATCCTTATCTATTACAAAAAGGATAAAGTACATAAAGTAGAAAGTTACAGACTCAAGACCTTAATGTACAGTTACCAAAAGCATGGACCTTTTCACCAACTCATGTAAGTTGTTGACTTTACATAGATGCAGCGGAAAGGTGTCCAGCTTTATAGAACAATACATCAGATAAAGCATGTTACTAAAAGTCTTTGGAAGAAATTTGTCTTCATAGGATGAAGCTTCGGAAGACTTTGTCTCTGAGGCTTTGGAAGACTTCATATTTGGCTTCGGAAGATATTGGTCTTGGCTTCGGAAGATTTTACACTTAGAATATTTCTAGTGCATGGTGTAAAACTTCCGAAGCAATTCTACTTCAGTTCTTAGTGCATTACTTGCAGAGAGACTTTGGATGTTTTGGTTTGCATCAGACTTAAAGGAATCCTTACAAACTCCCCCTAGGCTGATGCTATCAAAACATTTAGAAGATCTTGAGATGTTAGTAGTCTTCAGCACAATCATGACCATACCTTTCTTCATTAGATGGTCAGGATCATTCAGACTTTCATAGTATCTTCTCATCTCAAAGAGATCATGCAGAGGTAAGTTGATTATGTCTTGCCATTTATAGTCATTCTCAACACCTTGATCTCTGATTACATGCCATCTTTCTGGATTGGTAGAGAAGGTCCATGATAAGATGGGTGTCTCAGCTGGAAGAGGAGCCACTTGTATTGGAGTTGATTGGGCTGCCTCTTCTTGCACTTCCTCAGGTTGATCTGACTCAGCCTGAGGTGTAGAGGTAGATGATATAAGCTTCTTCTTCTTAGGCTTTGGTTTAGAAGCCATCCTCTTCTTCCTCTTAGATGATTTTAACTGAGAAGACTGGTCAACAGCACCTTGTTGATCATCCTTGTCTTTCTCAGTTGGGTGTTCCTCCCTCACAGGTTCAGAAGGAGAAGGAGTTTGACCCTGCTGTGGATCAGAAGATGAAGCTTGCTGAGGCTCAGCTGGAGGTGCGGGTTGTGTTGTCTTAGGTTGTTCAACCTTAACCTCCACTTCAGGTGGGACTTGTCTTGGAAGAGAGTGTATATCAATCAGTTCACCACTCTTAATCTTCTGCTTGATTACCCTTATATGCTCATCCATTGTGGATAGAGACATAGGGCCAAGTCTCCCTCGGAGAATCCATATAGCTTCAAGAAGCTCATCATCCTTTGTCTGTCAGCAGACTTCTTCATACTCCTTTGGATGATGGCTCTTGACTTTGCAGCTTCTTCCCTTAGCTTCTTCTTAGTTGTCTTTCTCTCCTTGACTAACTCAAGCTCAAGTTGTTTTAAGTACTCAAACTCAACAAAGTCATAGGACAAGGGAAGAAGTGCATCTGCCTGATAGAAGCCTGTGGCACTCAGGTAGTTGATCATTTTAATCCTATCTTCTTCTTTGTCTACCTGAGGTTCTTGTTGAACCACATCTTCTTGTACAGGGCTTTCTTGAACTGGGAGAGAGTGGGAGCATCCTCTTTTTCTTTCATCTCTCTCGACACTTCCATGTCAGCCAGTTCATTTAGTTGTTCGAAGGGAAGAGAAATGATTTCATCAATGTCATAGTTCCTGGTCTGCAGGTAAGTAATCCTGACTGCCCTCAACTCATCATCTTGAGTATGTGGTCTGGGGGCAGCCCTGATTGCAGCTTGCATAAAACCTGAAGACCCAGAGGGACTTTCTCCGCTTAGCTTCCTCTTCCTCTCTATCTCTTCCTCCTTAATTTCCTCGGGAGTCAAAATCCTTTTCCCTTTGTCACCCACTGACCTTTGTGACTCAGGGTGGATAGAGGTTTGGCCTTCATTGCTTGGTGTAGCATCCATGCTCTGGCCAGAGAGAGGCTGAGAAAAACCTTCACCAGCAGGTGTCTCAGAGGGAATGTGAATCTCTACAGCAGTTGATGATGATGAGACAGTGGTCTCAGGTTCTGCCACTGGGCCTTCAGTCAAGGTTTCCCCTATGAAACTAATCCTAGGGTCCACCTCAACATCAAGTTGACCGATGACATTGCCTGATTGCCTAAGTCTCCTTCTTAAGCTAAAATCTGCAGTGATCCTGTCTTGGATCCTTTGAGCCAATCTGTCAGCTTGTCTTGAGTTGCTTGGATTGATAAGTGGCATATTGACTAGATCCAAACCTTCATAGAATTTCAAATTTTGAAAGTCAAATACTTCTTGTTGCCCTTGAACTCTGTGAAGAATAAGGGCTCTTCTATCAGCATCATACTTCCACCTTATGATGTAGTTTGAAGTTGCTTGAGGTGGAGATGACACAGCCCTTGGTATACCTTCCTCAAAGAGACTCCTAATGATAGAGTCTATAGAGTCCATGTTAATGTGAACTTGAGGAAGTTGCTGAGAATGCACAATTGCAAGTGAGGATGGTGAGTCCTCTATGCCCATTCTGTGTGAAGAACTCCTAGCATCTGTGGCTGCAATGACTTTCTCCCCCTTTTTGGTAGCATCACCCACTTGCATAGGTGAGCTGGAGGATAAGCCAAGCACATCCACAGGTTCTTGTGTTCCTGGTTGAGCTCTTCTTAAAGGTCTCCCAGCTAGTTTTTCCTTAAGATATGAAATCTGAAGTTGCTGATCATTGACCCTGTTGTGCAATGTAGTCACCTAAGATTCAAGGTTACTGACCTTAGAGACTAAATAGGAGCATGTTTTTGACAGTTTTTGCACCTTTAGTCTCAGATTCCCCTCTTCTTCATCAGAAGAATCATTGGGGGATGAGATGATTGGACCAAAGTCCTCTCTCTCACCACCAGCTTGAGGTTCTTGGCTGCTGGTTTTCCTCTGCTCACTAGCAATCTCAGTTGAGATGTTAGTTGGCTGAGTTGTCATGGTTGAGGTCTTAATGATGTAATCACTTGCAGAAGTGAGAGCCTCTTCCATATGGACATCCTGAACAGGTTCAGAAGTGTCCACCTCAGTTATAGGTGACTGATGTGGGCTAGACTGAGGAGACTCAGGAGTACTCATCTCTCTTTGAGTAGGGGAAGAGAAGAGAGACTCATGATACTTACTGAATTCTAAGTCTTCATCAGTATATAAGGATAGGGTGGGAATGGGTTGATTTAGATCTAAAGGCTGGGGATGGTAACTGTCCCCTGAAGGTTGTTCACTTGAGTGTTGAGACTCAGAGTGAAGGCTTAATGCTGTTGGGCTTGTGAGCTCATCAGGGTGAGCATGAGGAACCTCACCCGTGATAGTTGAAGAGATGGGAGTGGTTTGCTCCTCAAGAGAAGTGGGAGCTCTAGTGTCCACTTCTTCCTGTAAAGGTGAGTATATGGGGACCTGCACAGACTCAATAGCTTGACCAGGGGCTCGTTTGGATTTTCTTTGGTAGGTGAGGGTTACTTGAGGCCTTTTTAGTGGTAAAGATATAGAAGGTGTGGGTTCAACACTAGCTTGTGTTGCTAGGTTGTCACCTTGAGCAATGAGCTCTAACATTTTGAGGAAAAGGGTTGTTTCTACCCCTGAGAAGCCTACAGTTGGCTTCTTCATGATTTTAAAGATGTTGGGCTTCATCTGTCCCAATTTAAGAATATTATCTGTTTCAATCAACTGTGAGCCCAGTTCACAGTTGAGAATGTGTTGAACATATCTAGGAAACATGTAATACTCTAAGGAGTCCAAGTTTGCAAGTAAATTGGTATAAACAAATTGAGAGTACCTGAACTTGACCCCTTGAACCATTCCATGCACTATAAAGGAGAGATTCTCAGGAATCTGGTCCCACCCTCCATGCTTGTTTGACAAGCTGTGGATAACTACATGAAGTAGGTATTTCCACTAAGATGAGACCTTCCCTTTCCTGAAGGTCTTTACAGAGAAATCTCCCTCATAGCCCATCTGCTCAAAAGAATGATTGTCAGCTTCCTTGGGGAAGGACAACTCACCTTCTTCATCATCCAACTGCAAATGAGAGTTGATGATAGCCGGAGTTATGAAGATTGTCCTCCCTTGCACTGTGGCAGACAGTGCCTTCTCCCCATCCGTGATGACCTCTTGGCAGGTCTTCCAAAATTCAAGCAGATGATCCTCATACAGAGTAGGATCAATGGTTAGGGAGGTGAAGTTATTTTATAGAGTTAAGAATTGGCAAATCTCTGAGAAACTTTCATCTTTCTCAGAGCTTAACAGAGCAACCTGGTTGTGTTGCCTGTGAAGTTGCATGGAGAAATCTGGGTTGTTTCTGCGGTTAAGGTTGGCCATTTGAGAAGCTTAAGGTTGAAGAAAGGTAAAAAGCAAAGGCGGTTTTGGGAATTAGGTTTGAGGAATAGTAGAATTGAGGAAGATAGTGAGGAAGAGGGGGAACCATTGGGTATTTATGTGAAAAGGGATTTGAACCAAAGTTAATGAAAGAGGACAAACTTTGAAATCCGAAAGTCGGTCCCACCTCTGAAAAAGTAGTTTACTTTTGCTCAAAAAGTAGTTTTCTTGGAATTCGAAAAGCTTTCGAAGGTAAATTATCTTTGGAAGTTTTAATGAAAAAGCTTCTGAAGCTAAAATGACTTCGGAAGATTTTCCTGAGAGTCTTGAAAATTTTTCTTCGGAAGAGAAATAAACTCTTGAATGCTTTGTATATGAAACAACAAAGCTTCCGATAGTTAATTTTGCTTCGGAAGGAAAAAGTTCTTAAAAACAAATAAGTGTCTGAGACAAGTATTTAAGCTTCGGAAGATAGATTTAGACTTCTTCCGAAGGTAAAATTTCTTAGATAGTTATTTATTTTGAAGACATGATTTTCTTCCGAAGGTAAAAGTATATCTTCCGAAGGATCAGAAAATTTTCAAAAATCTAAGGAAAGTCTTCAAAAAGGATTTGATATCCAAAAAAACATGAGCTTATGAAAGTGATGAACTAGACATCTTAGGACACACATATTTTAAGAAATAATTAGAATTAGTTTTAAGAAAAGATCTACTTAAAGTTAATCATCCCAATAACTGATATTAGATTTGTTCATCTATATGAACTTTGACTAGTTTAATTAATCCCTTTTCATAGTTATCTCTTATTAAATGATACCTGGTATTAATGTGTTTGGTCCTTGAGTGCTGCACAGGGTTCTCAGTGATAGAGATAGCACTATTGTTGTCTATGTGGATAGAAGTCTCCTTGAAGTTAAATCCATAGTCCAGCATTTGATTTTGAATCCAAAGCACTTGAGCACAACAACTTGCAGCAGCAATGTACTCAGCCTCAGTAGTTGATGCAGACACACAGGATTGTTTCTTGCATTGCCATGAGACAACCCTTCCACCAAGGAATTGACATCCCCCAGATGTAGACTTTAAAGTCATATTGCAACCACTATAATCACTATCTGTATAAGCATACAGATTGAAGTCAGGATTCTTTGGATACCATAAACCAAGTGTTGAAGCACCTTTGAGGTATCTTAAAATCCTTTTGACAGTGATGAGGTGAGACATCTTAGGGTTGGCTTGATATCTTGCACAAATACATGTAGCAAACATGATATCAGGCCTGCTAGCTGTAAGATACATAAGAGACCCAATCATAGCCCTGTATAAATGTTCATCTACACACTCCCCCCTCAAGATCAGGTCCAAAGGAGTGGTTTCTGTCTATGGGTGTCTTAGTAATCTTACAATCAGTCATGTTGAACCTCTTGAGTATGTCCTGAACATACTTTGACTGACTTATGAAGATGCCATCTTCAACTTGCTTCACTTGAATTCCCAGAAAGAAATTGAGTTCTCCCATTGCACTCATTTCAAATCTGTCTTTCATCAGCTTCTCAAAGTCTTTGCAGAGCTTTGGATTAGTTGAACCAAAGATGATGTCATCTACATATACTTGAACTGACAATAAGTCATTTCCCTGTCCTTTGATGAAGAGAGTTCCATCTATAGTACCTCTCCTGTATCCATGTTTACAAAGATACTCAGACAATGTCTCATACCACTTCCTGGGTGCCTGATGCAGCCCATAAAGAGCTTTGTCAAGCTTGCAGACATAATCAGGATGATCAGGATCTACAAAACCAGGTGGCTGTTTGACATAAACCTCTTCATCAATCACTCCATACAGAAAAGCACACTTTACATCAAGTTGAAAGACCTTGAAGTTCTTGGATGCAGCAAATGCCAGGAATATCCTAACAGCTTCTAATCTTGCTACAGGAGCAAAGACATCAGTGTAGTCAATCCCTTCTTCTTGTGTGTATCCTTGAACAACTAGTCTTGCCTTGTTCTTGATGATAATGCCTCTATCATCCTTCTTATTCCTAAACACCCATTTGGTTCCAATGGTAGTCTTCCCATGAGGAAGAGGACAAAGGTTCCAAACTTTTTGCCTTTTGAATTGAAGCAACTCTTGTTGCATAGCTTCAACCCAACTTCCATCCTTTAGAGCTTCATCAACTTTTTTGGCTCTATCTGAGATAAAATACAAGAGTGAAGACAAACATTTGCTTCATGGGTTTGTCCTCTTTACTTACCCCTGTGACAACATCTCCAATGATGTTTGTGGTGGGATGAGACTTGTGGATCCTTAGCTGAGGGATCACAGCAAGTTGCTGAGAAAGATCCAAATTTGAGAAATTTAGATCTGGCATAGATGATTCACCCTCCACATCACCACACTTATCAAGATTTACTTGATCCAATGAGTGTGTGACATCATTGATGTTGTCATCTATGGTGTGGTTATTAGCATCAAGGAATTCCTGATCACTTTCACCATCACCATTGTTGTCTTCCACAATTGAGATATCTTTATCTGGTTGTGGAGCCTCTGAGCTGGAATTTGAAGGCACCCCAGATGTATCAGCTGAATTTGTCATTGTAGTGCTGATAGAAACCTCATTTGCTGAAGTAGTTCCAACTGGAGCTGAAGATGTATGAGTTGAAGGTCTTCCTAGCTCAAATCTTGGATCAGGATCACCTGTATTTAAATTTTTGGCAGATCCTGAAACATTCTCACAAGATTTGTTAAAACAGTTGGTAACTAAATCAAGATCAAATAGCCAATCAGGACCAGAACCAGCCACACAGGGTGTGTGTTCATTGAAAGTCACATTGGCTGACTCCTCAACAATTCTAGTTCTGAGATTGTATACTCTATAAGCCTTAGCTTGGGAAGAGTATCCAATGAAATGTCCATCATCTGATTTCTCAGCAAACTTGGCAATTTGATCCTTGGTATTCAAGATGGTGCAGGGACGTCCAAATGACCTAAGAAACCAATGAAAGGTTTTCTCTTGTGCCAAAGTTCATAAGGAGTCTTACCATGTGTCTTAACTACTAAAACTCTGTTTTGCACATAGCAAGCAGTATTTACTGCCTCTGCCCAGAAGGTGATGGGCAGTTTAGAGTCAGACAACATAGTTCTTGCAGCTTCAATTAGTGTCCTGTTTCTCCTCTCAGCAACACCATTTTGCTGAGGAGTCCTGGAGCACTATATTGTCTTGTAATACCTTTTTCATCACAAAATGTATCAAGGATTTGATTCTTGAATTCAGTCCCTTGATCACATCTTATGGTTTTGACCTTGTGATCACTTTGATTCTCAATTTTTAAGATGAAATTCTTCAGAATCTCAGGGGTTTCATCCTTAGTTCTAAGAAAGAAAACCCAAGTGAATCTTGTAAAATCATCTGTGATCACCAAACAATAAGAGGTCCTTCCTAGACTCATTACACTGGTGGGGCCAAAGAGATCCATATGTAATAAATGTAGGGGAGTAGTGATGGAGTTCTTTTCCTTAGGCTTGTGAGATACCTTATGTTGCTTCCCTTTCAGGCATGCAACACAATGATCATCACTTGTAAACTCTTTCTTTGGCATTCCAGTTACCAAATCATGTTTAATTAGTTTATTCATGTTCTTAAAGTTTACATGGCACATTCTTTTATGCCATAGGAAAGACTCATCACTATTTGCTTTAGATAGAAAGCATGAAACTTCTCAAGAGGGAGATGTTTCTTGCAAATCCATCTTGTACATGTTCCCTTTCCTGGGGCTCTAAGCAGGATGTGCTCATGAGGAATGACCACTCCAGGCTTGAGAACAATGCACTCATGCTCAGTAAAGAGCATGTTATGACTCTGATCAAAAATTAGGATACACTCAGAAGGTTGTACCCAAGCTCCTTGACAAAGTTTACCTTTTCAATGCTGAGCTTACCATTTGTGACCTTGCCCCTTCTAGAAATGTAACCACCTTCATCTCCTCCAAAAGCAACTGGTCCTCCATCAATCCTCTCAAAGTTATGGAGTAGTGACCTATTGCCTGTCATGTGCCTGGAACAGCCACTATCAATGATCCAGACATTCTTGTTTGTCTTGAGCTGTTCCTGCACAAAGAAAATGATTAGTTACATTTGGAAACCCAAGCCTTACTTGTCTTGGGCTCACTAAGTATAATAGAAGGTAATGCAACAGTAATAGATCCTATGGTTGTGCTAGAGGGATCTTGAGCTGTTGTTGATGGAGAAACTTCAGTCACTTGGTCTTTCTTAGACT
Organism: Flaveria ramosissima; assembly: GCA_025215565.1. NCBI lineage: Eukaryota > Viridiplantae > Streptophyta > Magnoliopsida > Asterales > Asteraceae > Flaveria > Flaveria ramosissima. Next base: position 44,488,655 of record CM046040.1, read on the forward strand.
TCCACACCACCTTTGGAGTCTTGGACTTGACCTTCAAAACCTTGGAAGCTTTTGGGACTTTGCAAGTTTTGATGACTGAACCTTCGGAAGATTCTACAGTCACTGCAGCAGACTTCAGTGCTTCGGAAGAATTCCTTTCTTCCGAGACCAACTTTTCTTCCGAAGGTAATTTTCCATTTACCTTCTTCTTTGATTTGGAGCTTCCGAAGGAAACAGATTTTCCTTCCGAAGCTTGAATCTTCTTGAAACTCTTTGAAGTCTTTGTCTTGGTCATATGGACAGTACTTTTAGGATTATATGGACAATCCTTAGCAATGTGAGAGGTACTTTCACACATGACACACAACATTTTCTTCTTCACAAGAGTCTCCTTATGAGAGCAAGACTGTCTTTGGTCACATCCCTTCTCCACCTTCATCTTTGTAGATGCTGAGACAGTTCTTTTGGGCTGTGAACTGTTCTTGGAGTTTGATGGTCCAGGCTGTGCAGCAGTGGTACACAGCAGATCAGTCTTCTTCTTGGTATGAGATGATTTGAACAAGAACCAGAACTCTTAGCTGAAGAGTTTTGGTTGATGTCTTCAGTCTTTACTACTTCAAACCCTGCAGAGATAAAAACTTGTTTCTGCTTAGAGTCAAAAGTAGCCTTGATCTCTTGAGCCTTCTTTGCTTTTCTTTTGCTCTTCCTGATCAAGTTCTTTCTCTTTGACTTGGTCATCACAGTAGTTTTTTCTCCTCAGAAGGATAGTGGCCCTTAGTAGAATCCTCCTCTTCACTCTTCTCAGAGGAATTCTTCACTATCTCTTCTTCATCCTCTTCACTTATAGGATCTATGAGAGGAAGCTCATCTTCACAAGTTCCACACCTAGGAGATCTTACAGACAAGATTGTGTGTGGAGGAGCTATCTCATTTGATCCCAGTCCCTGTCTATTTTGATAACACACCTTGTTGTGCAGGGATGAGGATATCATGTTCTTGAAGGTCTCTTCTTCAAGAACACTCTTTTCTGCCCTGGCTTTGCTGATCACAAGCTCAGCCTGGCACTCAGTCAGCTTGGTTATGAGATCTTGGATTTGAGTCCTAAAATCGGTATGTTCATGTTTTAGAACTGAAATGGTTTTCTCTAAGTCCTCTATCTTTAGTTTGTAATAATTTTCAGACTTTCTAAAATCAGATTTTAAAATGTTTAAGGACTCAAGATCAGATCTCATTTCCAAGTTATATGACCTATATCTGTTAACTTTAGCAATGCATTCAGGAGAACAGAGATGTTCCAATACCTTGGCTTCATCATGATCTGCCATTAGTGCTTGGTTTGGAGAAGCATCTTCCACCTGAAAGCTCCAGTCAAAGCCTCCTTCTTCAACAGCAACAACAGCTTGTTGCTTTGGCTTCTCATTCTGAGGGGCTTTGTCAGTGTAGTTTGGTCTGGTTTGTGCTTGGCCACCATTTGTTTTAGGTGCCTTACACTCTCTAGCAAAGTGGCCCATCAAGTTACAGTTTTAACACTTGACTTTGCTTTTATCCAAGCCAAACTTTCCACTGGTTGCATTGCTTGGAAACCTCCTTCCAGTTCTCTTGTAGAACTTCTTGGCTCTATGAGTGAGAAGAGCCATCTACTGGACTATTTCCATATATTCCAGGTCATCTGGATGGATACAATCCAGGTCTTCAAGAGTGAAAAGAGAGTTGCCATAACTTTCATCAGAAGACACAAAAGCTTGAGAAGAGCTTGTCTCTTAGAATGGGCTTCCTTGAGTGTAGTTCTCCCTAGGTGTCTCTGGGAAGGTGATAAAAGGACCCTTGGTGAGTTGTCAGGGTAGCATATGAGATGATGTTGGGGTTCTATGCTATCCCTTTCAACCACATGCAGGGCTGAACCCAATTGATTGTTGGAGTTGGCAGATGAACCTTGCATATTCATCTCCATCTGGTAGCCATTTAGAATCCCATATAACTCTGTCAGAGTAAGAGTTTTGAGATTTTCAGTCCTCTTGATCACTACACAATAGTGTGTCCATTGCCTAGGAAGTGAGGACATGAACTTCTTTACAATGTCTCTATTTTCAAGAGGAACTCCTCCATCCACAAGGGTATCCACTATCTCAACATACCTAAAGTATTGCTGAGTCAAGGTTTCACCTGTTTTGAAGGTGAAGTTTTCAAACTGCTGCTTCAGGAGATCCTTCTTGTTCTCCTTGGCTTCAGAGGAGCCTTCATACATCAATTTTAGTGCATCCCACAGCTGTTTAGCTGTTTTGCACTTCTTGAAACCTCTGTACACAGAGTTTGGAAGGGCAGTTTGAAGAGCACTCATGGCATTTCTATCCATCTCTACTCTCTTCCTATCTTCATCAGAGTAGTTAGCCACATAATTGGGGATCATACCAGCACCAGTAGCAGAAGGAGTGCTGGGTATGAAAGGTCCATTTTCAATAGATTCCCACATTCTTGAGTCTAGAGACCTGATGAAACCTTCCATTCTCATACACCAGGTATCAAAGTCATCAAGAGTGATCAGTGGGGACTTGTTCATGGTCCCAGTTTCCATATCAGTCTTTGAAATGAATTCCATTTTGAATGTTTAGTATTTGTGTGTGTGAGGGATCTTAAGATGGTGAGATCTTATATCAAGAGCCTGAAAAGCTCTGATACCAATTGCAGGACCGGTTAAGGGCTTAACAATTACAACACAACAACACAAAGAGGAGATTAACCAACCTTGATCAAATAGTAAACTGGATTAACCAAGATAATTATACAAAGAACACAAGTAATAATAAATAGACAGAACAAGAGATTTGGGTTTCAAGGATGCAGTCTATTACTTTCTCAAGTTCTATTACAAGTGTTACAAAGCATAAACAAAGATACTAGAACAAGGAATACTTATACTACAACCTACAGCCGGCTATACTTTGAAATCTAGCAGGATACAATTGACTAGACACAAAGAAAATCAATTGTAGAATCAAAAGGCATATCTGCCTTTTGACCTTGTGACTATGACATGCCATTCACATCCTTATCTATTACAAAAAGGATAAAGTACATAAAGTAGAAAGTTGCAGACTCAAGACCTCAATGTATAGTTACCAAAAGCATGGACCTTTTCACCAACTCATGTAAGTTGGTGACTTTACAGAGATGCAGCGGAAAGGTGTACAGCTTTATGGAACAGTACATCAGATAAAGCATGTTACTAAAAGTCTTCGGAAGAAATCTGTCTTCATAGGATGAAGCTTCGGAAGACTTTGTCTCTGAGGCTTCGGAAGACTTCATATTTGGCTTCGGAAGATATTGGTCTTGGCTTTGGAAGATTTTACACTTAGAATATTTCTAGTGCATGGTGTAAAACTTCCGAAGCAATTCTACTTCAGTTCTTAGTGCATTACTTGCTGAGAGACTTTGGATGTTTTGGTTTGCATCAGACATAAAGGAATCCTTATATTGACATAGTATTTCAGTAAGTTTTTGATGATTTTGGTTATGTGATGGGATGTTAAAGGCCGAAAATATGAATGTCTTAGACTTGTAAGCTATTTGGACATATTCAGGGACCCGAAAAGTGGTAAAAACAACTTTAAAACAATAGAACATGGATTTAACCATCTTAAAAAGAATTCCAGGCTCTAAAAGGGTTAACAAAGTATTTGGGTTGGATTTGTTGATTTAAATGATCAAAGAATAGGTTAAATCGAATTCTTAGTGAAAAACGGGTTTTAACCGGGTAATGTTTGGAAGAAAATTTAAAAATGAGGATGAAATACCAAAATTTATGAAAACCATGATATTTCAGTAAGTTATGTACTATAAAATCTAAAAGAGTTGAAAAATTGGTCAAACGAGCTTTTAACGGGTCAAATTCGGTTAAAAACGCGTTTAAACGGGTAAAACTTAAAAGGTAGACTTTCACCAAAAAGGAGCTCAAAATGCATCTATAGCAGATTAAATACCTTAAATAAAGTCATAAAAATGATATTTAATGAATCTAAGACCATTAAATTAGAAATCAACACTTAACCATTAAAACCCTCGGTTTTACCGTAACCGGTAACGAGAAACATGAAAATTTGTGAACTGGAATTAAATTATGAAATTTTGGTAGAAACTTACTTAAAATCACTTAACTAACTCTAAGAAACTAATATTTGGGCATAAATGACATTAAATGCAAGAAACCAAACTTTGGGGTTGAATTTGTAAATTTTGAAACTTGAAGGACTAAACTGTAAATTTTTGCCTAACTTTTATAAACCAACCACTTGAACAAGGAATCACTTAAAAGAGTCAAATTAACTTATATAAGTGATTTAACATAGCAAATCATATATTCTTTCCTAAGAAACCCAAACTTTCTATGAAAGGAAACTTTTTATGAAAAGACTTAGAAATTCAAATGCTATTAAGATTCTAACCTCATGACACAACTTATGCATCTCAATAACCTTAGAATTAATGGATTAACACTTAAATCTTATTGATTAGGGTGCTAGAATTGAAACTTTTCCCGGCACACGCAGTGACCCTTTGCTTGAATTCTAAGGTGAGTTTAAGTGTTCCCCTTTTTATTAATGTTTTTGGGATGAAGCATGCTCTGTTTAAACTGAAATATGTTGCGCTATATTATGATGTTGTATGTTGTGGTTATGTTGAGACCTGTTGATACTTGTATCACAGTCATTAATTTATTTATGAACCACTTGTTTATATGGGTAGATCTACTTGGGGAATCCCCCACACACAGTGCGTCCTGTGATGAACAGGAAGGGTACCATAGTGAGGTCCTGCGGGGTCATTTTTGGCATGTAACAGGTTTGATAAGATACTATGGTGGACCATCCGGCAGGTACGGCCCACTGGTTTGAGGCTTAGTTCTCCCCACGGGGATTTAACTGGTAGCATAATTTTTGAAGAGGCCAGCCGGGGCTGAGTGCAGGGTTGATTGTGATCCCCACAACAATGATACTATGACTTTTAATAAAGAGTGGATTCTAATGAATCCTTTTGTATTTAAACTTTAAGCACTTGTATTCACCAACCTTGTGGTTGAAACAAATTCTTTTGAGCATGTTTCAGGTAATCCATGAGTGGAGTCTAGCTGTGTAGAAGACTTTGACCTAGCACCGTGACCATGGCATTGGCTTATCTGATTTTCAAATCTATCCGAACAATTTTTAATTGTTGTAACTTATACATTTTGTCATTATGGCGGATGTACAATTTAGTTTATGGGCTAAACCTGTTCCTAGCCCGGGATTATTTTAAACTCTGAAATGCCATGTGATGTTCTCTCCCTTTGTGCTAAAAAATTGTGGGTAGATGTTGAAGGCAAAAGTTGAGTCTAGAAGCCTTAGTTACGGAAGCCTCAAGAAATGTTGACAAAGTGATTACTCATGATACCCATAAATTTTAGATCGAGATGCATTGTCAGTTGAAACAAAGCAAACATCCTAATGTAAATAGTATTAAAAGCTTTGTAATAAACCATTCAGTTCCGCTGCATTTTGGTTGTTGTTTACCAATCTTTTACGTCCCGCCTCTCTGGGCCCGGGGTGTGACAGATAAATGTAACACCGTAGAAATTCAGCCCAATAAGAAATCTTAATGTACTATAGGGCCCAATAAAGGCCCGAATTGATTTGGGCTTATCAAAGAAAACTTAGATAAGAACTAATATTTCGGGCCCATTTAAGGCCCAATACCCATTTACCATCTAAATAAATAAGTGATCATAAAATAATGAATTGAAATGTGATTCGAAGCAACTATGATAAGGATCCAAAGTAAAAACAGATTCAAATCCCATACCGGGTAAAGTTCGGTAATCTAACACGTGCTAACGTTTAAGTTACATCGGAATTTCCTAATGATGCCTTGATATCCAACTAAATTCATTTAATCATGATTCGTATTGTAAATGATGTTTGCTAAAAGATTCTAAATCAAACGTGCATAATCAACTGTGATACGTCGGAAAAACGCGAATACTAGATACGCCGACATTTTACTGATATCTAATACGTCAACCGAACCCTATAACATCGTAGATATTTATCTTATTGTTATATCTATTATAATTTTCTAAATTTAATAGTGAGACGCTACCAAGAGCAAATACGTCTCGTGACGCGACCGCAGCGTTAACCGGCCTGAGATTAGGTCAAACCTGAGGATTTGATGATAAATACAATGAATTGTTTTATTTCATGAAGAAGTAATTTGATATATCTATTATAGGTCTTCTAACGATATTTTATCCAAAAGACCGTTCGATACGCGATAACGAAGATCTCGGTGCGTATACGCGATTTTTAAAAGAAACCCGCCTAAAAACCCTAAGTATTTAAACAACTTTTCCCTCTTTTATTTCATTTGCAAACCCTAAAACCAAACAAAATGCTCTCAAGAGGCTGCACCAGCCGCAACCGCCGGAGCTAGAGGCTCCACGACGGAGCCGCGGCGGCGCATGGTGGCTTCCCGCGAAGTCTCGGCCTACCCCCACTAAAGACAACGCCCTAATTACAATGGTGGTGGTGGTTTCTTCTGATTCACAATGACGTGGGAGATATGGAAGGGAGAAGGGGGCGGCGGCTAGGGTTCCGGCGGGGTTCCGGCCGCCGGAGCCGGCGACTGGCGGCGAGTGCCGCCCATGCTCTTCTTCCTCTCGACGAGCTCTTTCTCAGGGTGGTAGCGGTTTCCTCTAACTCATGGCGGTTTGAAAGTTATGGGCTGATGAAGGTGGCGGCAGCTAGGGTTTTGGGCGATTCAGTGGCGGCTCGCCTTGGCAATACTGGCCGGAGGTATAGACCAATGGTGGTTATGGTGGTTGCTGTTGTTTGAGGTGAAATAGAGCCGCTTGATGTAGATTTAGTGGTTGGATGTTGAATTCAAAGCGAGATCTTCGAGATTTTGTGGTTTGGAGTTGTTCTCCGGCAAGTTCTACCGTAGCTCTAGGGCTGCTAGTGGCAATTCATGATGGTTGGTGGCTGCATGTGGTGGCTAATAGTGGTAAGGGTCATGATGGGGCTGTTTGGTAACGAATTTTTGCGAGTTTGGTTACGTTTAGGTAAAAGTCTATGTTGTTTAGCGTTTACAAATGATGATGGTACGTTTTGATAGGTTAAACGTTGGTCAAAGCTGGTCGAAGTGATCAATGGAAAGTCAATGCGATGCGGGTCGGCTCAAACGGGTCATAGGACGCAATATGGAAACGTTAGGTATAACCGTGCGCTAGACATTCTTACATGTATAAATATGGAGATTATATATTAACGTGTGTGTGTTGAGCTCCAAATATGTATAAAATGTTAACTACTTTATAAAGCGTCATGAATGGATGCGTAAATTGGTAATAACGTGAGCAATCGCATAATGAAAAACAACATTGGAAATGCATTCGTATGAACAAAGATATTAGAAACATATATGAAGTTATCTAATCTCGTGACATGAGAAATCCTTACAAGACGTAGAGATGATTAAAATATATAAAATGCAATTGCTCAGATATATATATATATATATATATATATATATATATATATATATATATATATATATATATATATACAATGGATAGTTTAGGTTATATATATATATATATATATATATATATATATATATATATATATATATATATATATATATATATATATATATATATATATATATATATGTATATATATATATATACAATGGATAGTTTAGGTTAACCGATATTCACGCGTATTTAATTAAGATTCATAATTCTATAATAATCCATCATCTTTTTATTATTAATAGTCGAACATCTCACTATTGGAGTAAATATTACTTGTATCACCCCTTTTTATTCACTATAATAACAACTATCATCGATATTCGGGATTATTCTAGCATTAATCAATTTAACATCGTGCTAAAAGCATAAACCATATAAACATCATTTGGAACATGATAGATCATTAATATTATCAATAAAAATTATATGTATAAAGATTTGGGATCCTTATACAAACCGATTATTGCTGCATTCATTATGCAAGGAATCATTCCTTGAATAAAGGCATTAATTAACCTAATATGCACGAATTAGTATATAACAATTAATCACTTCACAAGAGGCCAAGGTATTTCAATGATACTAATCATCAACTTTAAGATAACTAAAGAGCTCAACCGCACGCATGTAATAACATCGTGCTAATTCTGAACATAAATCTTATATGTTCAAATAGGATTTCATTGTTGGAGACCCTCACTTTTTGTCAAGCTGAGAATCTATATAAGGATACCAGGTGAGTTTAAGTGTTCCCCTTTTTACTACTGTTTTTGGGATGAAGCATGCTTTTTTTAAACTGAACTATTTTTGTGCTATATTATGATGCTATATGTTGTGGTTATGTTGAGACCTGCTGATACTTGTATCACAGTCATTAATTCTTTCGTGAACCGCTTGTTTATATGGGTAGATCTACTTGGGGAATCCCCCACACACAGTGCCTCCCGTGATGGACGGGAAGGGTACCACACTGAGATCCTGTGGGGTCGTTTGTGGCATGTAACAAGTTTTATTAAGATACTATGGTGGACCATCCGGCAGGTACGGTCCACTGGTTTGAGGCTCAGTTCTCCCCACGGGGATTGAACCGCTAATAAAATTTTTGAAGAGGCTAGCCGGGGCTGAGTGTAGGGTTAATTGTGATCCCCACAACAATGATACTATGATGCTTGAATCTAATTTGGATTCCATTGAATCCCTTTTGTTTTCAAACTTTAACCTCTAGAACTCACCAAAATTATGCTGACCCAAAAACCTTTTTGAGCATGTCTTCAGGTACAGCTAGGGAAGTTAGATGAGCTATAGAAGAGGTCTAAAACCGAAGCAAGAATTAAGGGCAGATGTTGAAGGCAAAAGTTGAGTCTAGAAGCCTTAGTTACGGAAGCCTCAAGAAATGTTGACCAAGTGATTACTCATGATACCTATAAATTTTAGATCAAGATGCCTTGTCAGTTGAAACAAAGCAAACATCTTAATGTAAATAGTATGAAAAGCTTTGTAATAAACCATTTAGTTCCGTTGCATTTTGGTTGTTTTTTACCAATCTTTTACGTCCCGCCTCTCTGGGCCTGGGGTGTGACAGATTGGTATCAGAGCCAAAGGTTGTATAGAACTAGGTCTGCTCCGTGAGACCTAAACTACAACCATATGAACCCTATATGACCTTGAATTTGTAAGAGGACTTTTCAAGTTTAGTTGAGCCAAAGTTATAGGGAAGTGGGTTTGTTTTGCGATACCTAAGCTGCAACCATAAATAGGACCAGCCTAGTAGGTTGTTCCCATGATTTAGTGATCTAAAGTTTACAACAATAGATTCCATTAAGGACACTTTTCTTTAAACTGTATACCTCATGGGGTAGATACCATTAAGAATTCCCTACTCTATAAGGAGCCTTGTTGCACTAGGGTATTACCTGTGATAGGTGCACCCGAGTAAACTAAGAATGTTTGGAACCTTCTGGAGTTGACTACTAGGACCCTTGAGCACTGGGACTAGGAATGTTAGAAATCAAAGTTGTGCAAGTATATTAAGACTTAAATTCTGGGGAGATACTTATCCCATTGCACAACTGACTTTTGACACTATATGAAACAACTGCTATTAGTTGTACACTTGATACGATTTGTGTCGTTACATGAAACAACTGCTATTAGCTGTACACTTAATTTGACTTATGTCGTTACATGAAACAACTGCTATAATGACACTTGTTGGAATGATGATGCTTGCTTATATGCTTTGTTTAGACGATGTTACTTGCTGTAATGCAGTGATAAGATAGTAACAATGATGCATTTTGTTTGATCTACTCCGTACTATAGCTTGTACCTGATTGCTCATTACCTGGTTGGTTGAACTGTACCTTGGAAATGTTTGGGTTAGCAAGATTGCTAGCATGAATTAGAATCTAAGTGTGCTTAGTTGCAGATGAAGACCAGATGAGAATTATAACTCCATGACCTAATTACACAAAACTTGGAACATATGATGGGAGTAACTAGAATGAGTGTAAGGTGAATTGACGATTACGGGTGCACACGTAATCGTGAATTTACTGGTACACTTGAATTCTGGTGAGCCTTGTCATGTAAACCAATATCAAAGTATAACACTCAAGGAACTAATAAGTACAAGAGTAAAAACAAATATCCAATATATACTCAATGATTATATATATTCAAAACTTTTGTGTTGGGCGAAACCATTTGACACTTGTAGAGCTACTAAGGACGATGTTATAGTAACTATCCCTTTTCTTCATCTCTCTTTCTTTGTCCTGCCCTTCTATTTGAATTATAATGATACAACTATCTAACCTAGGAGATCATCAAATATTGCTCTCAACTCAACTAGTCTCGTGCTGAGAGTGTGGCACTTCATCTAAGTTGTGTGTGTACTTTAGCCATGCTATTTTTCGCGATGTCTAAAAACTTCTTCATACTTAGCATGGAACTCATCAAAACTTCCTTGACATAATAAGAGGCTCTAAAACAGACCGGTGTAGTAGATCTCCGACAAGCATCTCTTGTGATCAATGACATAAAACATTTGTCACTTCTTTCTTCTCTACTAGTTCACATTTCATATGACATTTTGGAGTCTAGGATTCCTTTGATCATTTTCTTGAGATATCTAATGGACATGACTTCTCTACACCTATACACGGTAATAGAACCACTAACCCAAGTAATGTTCTTAATATCAGATTCGATAACAATTCTTGGTATTATACTTGTGAGATCCCTTATCATCCTCAACCATTAGTCATCTAATAACAAACTTCGCTTGAAACATAAGTTGAATTATTTTGACCTTGCTTTTAGCTGGCCGTGTTGTTGGTAACCTTCTGAGTGCCAGAATTAGTAGGAAATGAAACTTCATTCTATAATCCTGATTCCACAGAGATAATAGCCTATGTGCTAGAGTTATTCGTCGAGAAAATCTGATTTTCGAGCTTCCGAAACAAAGACCCGAATCTACAGATTCTGTGAATTCCCTGTCTTCACTCACACTTTGTTCAAGATTTATTCTTTATAAAATTCTTGGACTAAGGAATGGTACTACACACGCTAAACCCATTATCATGACTGTTATCGTAAAAACTCATGGTTTCGATGTGGACAACTTCGGATCCCTATAAGTCACCTCTACCCCAAGAGCTCTACTATTTGGGTGATGAATTCGAGACTCGAGAGCTAAGATCACGAAGATAGCTTACAATCTCGATGCCATATAATATGTTAATAGAGCAATAGTAGTTTTCTTTTACTAGTGAGCACCTTAATGACGTTCTAAACTCGTTCGAGTTAATGTGCCGATGATAATGAATAAGTCATGTGAGAAGGTTCTCAGTTGGGCTTAAAGGATTGCATTGCTCCACAAGATGTATTAAATTACATAGAAGATCAGCTACAACAAATCTCATTTGTTAAGTCGCTTGAGGTCCAACTACAATGAGGTAACGAACCTGAGGAAGATAGTAGGCGACAATGACTGGCACAACAATCACTGGTCGAAAGCATTAATTATTTCCCCCTCAAAGTCCTTAAAACATTCTTAAGAGTAATTCACCAATGCCATACCCTAGAAAACTCCGTGCGTTAAAATTCGAGCCAGAAGGCTTACTTTCATATTTCATTGGAACAATTGATAGGCTTATAAGTAACTACGGTCTAGATGAAGTTACTTGCTTCACGAATGGACCCCTCTACAGGGCACGATTACTTTTGAGAAAGGGGAGCGAGAAAGAGGTCCTCTAGGAGGTCGACCTTGATTGAGAAGCACCATAAAGGAATTAGTGGGAACAATTACAACAATTCGGTAGTTAAGATAACAGCTAAGGTTGCTCTTAAGGAATTTGGATCGAAGAGAAGACGAATGTATGGAGGTGCTGAATTTGAAGCTTATGTTAAGGAGCTTGTGGAAGGAAAACAGATTCGAGAGCTGTTAGATAAACAGTTCATGAAACCGGGTATGTCACCTTGGAGAAACCTGATACTCCTTAAGGAAGGAGAATAGAATGCTCCGAATATGGATAAACGATCGAGAATTTAGTAAAGTCACCGAGGAGAAGTGATATCACCTTCCTGAAGTTGTTAACCTGCTTAATCAATGATAATATACTACCTACACCTTAAATATTACCAGCCGTGAATATACGGAGGACTACGTTACGAAGGTAGTACTTAAAACCTAATAAGGTTAAGTGTAGATATCAGTTTAGGAATTATAAGGATCCTTAGTTATTTACTATACGAATCATGATTAATCAATGATTTTAGTAGGATATCAAGCCATTATAAGGAAATTCCGACGAAACTTAGACGTTTGAACGCGTTAGATTACCGAAATTTACACGGTATGGGTTTTGAATCAATTTAGTTTGGATTCTTCTATACATGTTTTGAATCTCATAACGATTCATTGTTTTAAGACCACTTATTTATTTAGTTAGTAAATGGGTATTGGGCCTTAAATGGGCCCGGAATATTAGTTTCTTATCGAGTTTTCTTTAATGAGCCCAATTCAATTCGGGCCTTTATTGGGCCCTATTATACTTTAAGGTTTCTTATTGGGCTGATATCTAGGGTGTTACATTCTCCCCTCCTTAAAGAAATTTCGTCCTCGAAATTTTAGTATCGTTATTTGTTTCTGAGTGTGTTACACTCACAGCATAAGTCTTAAGGATTGAAACCTTGTAGCTGAGCATACCAGGTCGAAAACTGCCAATTATGCATCAAATAACTGGGTCTGATTTGGATTAAACTAATTATCCCCATGATAGAACATACATGATAAAACTAGAGGGTCGCTTCATGAAGAGGTATTTGGTTTCACCATCCGATTATATAACATTTGTACAGATTTGACAAGAAGAGATTCCCACTGTGATTCGACGTTCAAATCCTACTAGGCAGCTCTAGCAGGGAGGCGATTACCACGATCCCAATGGCATCACAGTTCACACGGAGAGTCTTATAAAAGGTTGAAAAGAAAAAGATGTTAGCGTGACGGCCTTTAATTAGACGGAGATTCAGGATATAGTAGATTAAAGATTTCAGATTAAGAAGGATTTGGGTTACCCCAGGAGTATAGATTAATATCGGAAAGCTGTATGATCGATCCTGTCAAGCCAACACTAGGAAGTTTTCACGATTGATAAGAATGAAGATATTAGGTCCTACACAAAAGTCTCTACTTTTCAAAGCTTCCTTTTTAAGCCTTAACCTTCTTCCTTCTAGGATTCCCATCCTAAGGGGGTTATGTAACACTCGGTTATTTATTATTTTGAAGCCGACGAAGGAAGAAAAAGAAATAAAGTCCCAAGTCGAGGGACCAAACTCGCCAACGAAAGAAAGTCGGATGAGTGGGAGTATATAAGGGAGAGGGCAGCCCTTACCCTCTCCCCCACACTCAAAAATCAGCCAAGAAGAGAGAAAGAAGAGAGAAAGAAGAAGAAAAGAGGAAAAGTGTCTGTTCGGGTTGGTTTGAGTGGCCAAAATCGTTGAGGAGCGAGTCAAATCGAAGCCCTTGTCGTTGTGCACGTTTGTGTGAGTTCTAGGACCCCTCCTTTAAAATGTTTTTGAATGATTTGGGGCTGGAAAACATCTAAAAATTGGGTTTTTGAGTGTGTACATGTTTGACCCGTTTGTGTATGTGTATGTGTGTGTATGATGCGTTTGAGTCTTGATTGTGAGCTTAGGTGTGCTTGAATGGTGTTGTGGTATGCATCCCTAAGGTCTAGGATGGTCGATTTGGGCTTAAAACGGGTGTAGATGAGTTTGGAGGTCGAAAACCCTCGGCTGCAGTCGGGTTGGACTGGATTGTGCATCAACTAGGGCTAGGCGACCGACTGAGGCCGAATGGAGGCCACACGGCCGAATGAGGTGCGATTGATGCCCATCCGCACGATTGAGGTCCATTCGCATGAATGGAGGTTCATTCGCATGATTGAAAGGCCTATCGCATGGAGGTCATACGATTGAAGGTCTAGTCGCATTGGTGTTCATCCGCATCAGCCCCATTCACATGAGGTCCATCCGTATTAGTCCATTCGCACAGATGTTCATCCGCATGAGTCCAATCGCATAATGTTTAGTCGCATGGAGGTCATGCGACTGAAGGGTGTCCATACACCCGAATAGGGCTGTTGCACCCGAGGAGAAGTGTAGTTCAACTTCTTACTTTCGGGGAAAAGTGCAGATGTAAGTTTTGACGTGAAGGTTCTCGTAAGTTCATGTAGGGTGACGATTGAGGCCTTAGAGTGCATGTAGGGTATGATGATGATGATGATGCATGTTTATGCATGATGCATGTTATGTATGTATGATGTTGCTTTGTTTAACGTGATGTATGTGCATGTTAATGTTCCTTATTATGATGTATGCTTATCTTTCCTGTGGCTTTACGTGTTATGATAATGAATGAAACGAAGTATTACGTAAAGTGGAAGATAATGAAAAGTGGAACATGATGAATGCATGCATTATTGAACGAGGAAAGTAATGAAAGTATTGCAAGCATTGGATATCAGGGTCCTTATTTGTGATCGACCATTTATACAGAACCTCTACCGCTTACCTCTAGTACTGTGGCATACGCTCAGCTGTTCATTTATTGACTTCGGCCCAGTAGCTAAATAGTTCGGGGTATAGCATATGGTATTGGTACGGGAGATATCCGATGCGCAAGTAAAGATATAATCAATGAATGAATGGATGAACGAAAGAGATAATAAAGATATTATCTATGTGTACGTATGATGTATGATCGCGTGAAAGAAAAGAATGGTTCTAATGAAAGTAAAGTATGTTTTATTATAAAACTAGAACTCACTCAGCAACGCTGTCTTTGATGTGTTTCCAGTTGGCAGGTAATGATTGCTGAGGATGGCACGAGGTAACTACTCAGCTCTTTTGGGATGGCATCCATTCATTTAATGCTTTTGTGATGTAATGCAACAATGTATTTTGTAACCAATTGACGCTGTATTATTTGGCAAAAGTTTTTATAATGAAATGAGATGTTCTTTTTAAATGTTTCCGCTACAATATTTTCTTAAGGCAAATGTAATTATATGTTTTATGCGCGATGAATGACCAACTGTAAGCGTCCCGGGAACGGTGCCTTACAAGTTGGTATCAGAGCCAAAGTTTAAGTGAAATGGGTAAATTTTCAAAATAAACCTTAACTTAAACTGAAAATAGGACGGAAAGGGGAATGGGATGCCAATTTGAGTAGCTGCGTGCCATCAGGTATTTTCTTAATGATAACCAGTATTATGTGCGCATGTTATATGGTTTATGTGTTGCTGGTAGATTTAGATACTGATGTAGTCAGGACAGGTAATGCTTGGGGTATGAAGAGTAAAGTAAGTGGCTAATCACAACTGGCCACTGTAATTAGGGACTTACTAGACATAAACTGAGCTGCTTCCTTGAATGACCGTGTTAGTGTTTGAATCTTTTAGTGTGATTTAGAGAATGGCTGGAGGTAGATTTTCTAAAGCTTCTAGGGATGGAGGCCGTGGCGGGCCTGATGTTGAGCCGCGACCCAAAAGAGGAAGGCCAAGAGTTGAAAAAGTGGTTCCTGAAGAACCTCAGACCCCTTATTCGGAGGCTGGGGATGAGAGTGCAAACCTGAGGGCCTCGGTAAAGGAGGCTGTTGTTGAAGAAGTACACCGGGTCATGCAGACAATCTTACCGTCTATGGTGACCGAAGTCATCAAGGCGGTGAAAGAAGGAGAAAGAAAGGAGAGAAACAGGTCTTCGGGGGAACGAGAGCAACCGGAGCCTGAAACGATTTTCTCTGATAATGAAGATTAGGAAGAGGAAGATGAGCCTGTGCAAGAGGTGGCATGAGGCTGTAACTACGGGGCGTTTATGAGATGCAAGCCCCCTACTTTCGATGGAAACGGCACTGCTGCTGCTCCTCACTATTGGGTGAGGGAAATGGAGGCTGTTCTCGACATCAGCGAATGTCGAGAAGATCAGAAGGTGAAGTTTGCCACTCATTCATTTGTGGACTCGGCTTTATGCTGGTGGGACAACATTGTCCAGGCAGAGGGTAATCGGGCAATCGAGAGAATGAGATGGCCCGAACTGAAAAAGATGGTGATTGAGGAGTTCTGTCCTCACAAGGAAATGGATAAGATAGAGAGGGAGTTTCTGTAGCTGGAGGCGGGAACCATGACACACCACCAGTACACCACCAAATTCAATGACATGGCACGGTTGGTGCCGGATGAGGTACGCCTCTGTCTCGGAAGATCAAGAGGTACATTTAGGGCTTACCGGTGGATGTTCGCAGGCATATGATCGTTGCCCGACCAAGCACGTTTAGGTCGGCGGTCGATTTGGCCGGGAGGCTATATGATGAGCGGGAGGTGGTGGTGACTGAAGCGAATAAGAAGGGTGGTGGGGATCGGAACTGGAATGGGAGAAGGTTTGGTCGGGGTGATGCCTCGACGGGTAACAAAAAGGCACGGGTGGATGACCGCCGCGTGGCCACACCAGGAGCGGGATCGAGGAGGTGTGGCAAGTCTGGAAAGGAGCAGCGGGTGAATGTAGGCTGGGTTTGAATGTGTGCTTCAAGTGTGGGAATGCAGGGCATATGGCAAAGGATTGCCTGGCGGGCAAATGTTTTAACTGTGGGGAAAGCGGACATATGAGCAAGGACTGTAAGAAGCCGAGGGCTGAGGGTTCTGGGGTGAAGAAGACAGGAAGTGAAGGACCGAGGGCGAGCGCCAGGGCATTCACTATGACACAGGAGGAAGCTAGGACGGACCCTGATGTTCTGTCCGGTACGTTTCTAGTGAACCAAACTTTAGCTTCTGTGTTATTTGATTCTGGTGCTAGTAAAAGTTTTATTTCTGCTGCTTTCTGTGCTAAGCTGCCTGTTAGTAGTAGACGTGTTGATGCACCCTTTGATGTAGAAACTGGCATAGGTAAGTCTACCAGGATTTTTGAGATGATAGAGAACTGTGATGTGGAACTTGAGGGTCATAAGTTTCCTGTTAGACCGTTCGTGATGACCTTAAGTGGTTTCGATTTGGTTCTTGGGATGGATTGGTTGGCGGACTTCGAGGCGAATAATGTGTGTCGCAAGAAGATGAATCGTTTGACAGTGCCTGACGGTAGTTCAGTGACGGTTTATGGTGATCGGGTTACTACGATTCCGAAAGTGATCTCGATGGCGGTGGCGGGAAAGTGTATAAGGCGTGGATGTAGCGCTTACGTGGCCTATGTAAAGGATGTGGATACGCCAACACCACAACTAGCTGATGTGCCGGTTGTGTGTGACTTTCCAGACGTGTTCCCAGAAGACTTATCAGGAGTGCCACCTGACCGAGAGATTGAGTTTCAGATTGATCCGATACCAGGTGCCCAACCTGTTGCGAAGGCACCGTATCGGTTGGCTCCGACGGAGATGAAGGAATTGATGGAGCAGTTGCAAGAGCTGCTTGATAAGGGGTTCATTAGACCGAGTATCTCTCCTTGGGGTGCTCCGGTCCTGTTTGTAAAGAAGAAGGACGGTAGTATGAGGATGTGCATTGACTACCGCGAGCTGAACAAGTTGACGATGAAGAACCGATACCCCTTACCGAGGATAAATGATTTGTTCGATCAGCTTCAGGGTGCCAGTTGGTTTTCAAGGATAGATCTTCGATCTGGCTATCATCAGTTGAAGGTGAAGGAACAAGATATCCTTAAAACAGCTTTCCGCATGTGCTATGGTCACTACGAGTTTCTTGTCATGTCTTTTGGTTTGACCAACGCGCAGGTGCTTTTATGGATTTGATGAACCGTGTGTGTCGGCCGATGCTTGATAAATCAGCGATTGTGTTTATTGATGATATCCTGATTTATTCGAGGAGCGAGAATGAGCATGCCGGTCAAATTCGGAAGGTTCTGGAGGCGCTAAGGAGGGAGAAGTTGTATGCTAAATTCTCCAAGTGCGGGTTCTGTGATACGTCGGAAAAACGCGAATACTAGATACACCGGCATTTTACTGATATATAATACGTCAACCGAGCCCTATAACATCGTAAACATTTATCTTATTGTTATATCTATTATAATATTCTAAATTTATTAGTGAGACGCTACCCAGAGCAAATATGTCTCGTGACGCGACCGTAGCATGAACCGGCTTGGGATTAGGTCAAACCCGATGATTTGACGATAAATACAACGAATTGTTTTATTTCATGCAGAAGTAAATTGATATATCTATTAATTTGTAACGAGATTTTATCCAAAAGACCGTTCGATACGCGATAACGAAGATCGCGGTGCGTGTACGTGATTTTTAAAAGAAACCCACCTAAAAACCCTAAGTATTTGAACAACTTTTCCCTCTTTTCTTTCATTTGCAAACCCTAAAACCAAACAAAATGCTCTCAAGAGGCTGCACCAGCCGCAACCGCCAGAGCTAGAGGCTCCACGGGGGAGCCGCGACGGCGGACGACGGAGCCGCGACGGCGGACGACGGAGCCGCGGCGGCGCAAGGTGGCTTGATAAAGCTCTTTATGGGTTTCACCAAGCACCAAGGAAGTGGTATGAGACTCTATCTCAGTATCTCTGTCAACATGGGTTCAAAAGGGGTAGTATAGATGGAACTCTCTTCATCAAAGGAACATGAAATGACATAAAGCTAGTTCAAGTATATGTCGATGACATTATCTTTGGGTCAACTAATCCGAAGCTCTACAAAGACTTTGAGAAGCTGATGAAGGACAGGTTTGAAATGAATGCCATGGAGGAACTAAATTTCTTTCTAGGAATTCAAGTGAAGCAAGTTGACAATGGCATATTCATAAGTCAGTCAAAGTATGTACAAGACATATTTAAAAGGTTCAACATGACTGATTGTAAGGTTGCTAAGACACCCATAGCCAAGAACCACTCCCTTGGACCTGATCTTGAGGGGGAGTGTGTTGATGAGCATCTCTACAGGGCAATGATTGGGTCTCCTATGTACCTCATAGCTAGCAACCCCAAGATGTCACACCTGGTCACTGTCAAAAGAATTTTAAGATATCTCAAAGGTGCTCCATCACTTGGCCTTTGGTATCCAAAGAATTCTGACTTTAATCTATATGCTTATACATATAGTGACTATGGTGGTTGCAACATGACTGCAAAGTCTACATCAGGGGGATGTCAATTTCTTTGTAGAAGGATAATCACTTGGCAATGTAAGAAACAATCCTGTGTCTGCATCAACTACCGAGGCTGAATACATTGCTGCTGCAAGCTGTTGTGCTCAAGTGCTTTGGATTCAAAATTAGATGCTGGACTATGGACTCAACTTTAAGGAGACTCCCATCCACATAGACAACAACAGTGCTGTAGGATCGAGTTTTGTCACTTAACGCTTGGATTTCTCTCAAACTCACTTATACTACACTAATATCAGATAAGGTAGAATCTCTTCTAAGAGTTGATAATAATATAATAAGTAGCAAAGAACATAAAGAAATAATTTTCAAGGCACTAGTATATATTACTTCTCAACTCAAAGTATTACAAGACTCTTACAAGCATGTTACATGAGTTACAATGAGAAACTATATATACTACTACCTACAGCCGGATATACTTTGATACCAGCTAGAAACCTAAGACTAAAGCATATACAACAATGCTAAAGTTAAGGTATCTTAGATAAAGTATTATCTAAGATATGGTAGTCATGACATGTCCATGACTTACCTTTTGTCACCAACTAAAGTTGGCAATTGTACTAACTTATAAATGTGAACAGTGGAATAAAATATGGTCAACTACATGGCTTTTGAGAAAACGCCATACACTATCTCAGAGGTCTGCTGTTGAGTGTCAGAGAGACCATACTTATGTCCACTGGTTCATAGTAGTGTCTTCCGAAGGTTAGTTGGCTTCGGAAGAACAAGTTCTTCCGAAGCCACTTATACTTCAGAAGATGCTACTTCTTTCGAGGCTTGAGGACTTCTTAATTTCTTCATACTTCGGAAGTTGACTTCTGATCTTTTCTTCTAAGTCTTGATCTTCAGAAGTGAATACTTTGTCATTAGAAGTTGGAGTTTTCCTTGGGAAGTTGATCTTACACTTTGTCTTCGGAAGAACTCCTTTTCCTTCGGAAGTTCCACACTTAGCTTCGGAAGTCCTTTATTAGTTGCACCAAAATAGTCTAAGTGATTTGGTTTTGGTTGCACCAGCCTTTCTAGATCCAACAAGTGCTATCTCAATCACAGAAAATCCTGTGCAGCACTCAAGGACAAAGCATATCAATATCAGGTATCATTTGATTTGAGATAACTTTAAAAAAGGCTTAATCAAACTAGTCAAAGTTAACACAAATGAACAATATGTTGATATGTTCACCAAAACTTTTGATGAACAAAGATTTAAATATCTTGTATCAGCTATTAGGATGATTAAATTTGAATAGCTTTTCTTAAAACTTAATCATATTATTTCTAAAACCCCTATGTCCTAAGTTGTTTATTTCATCATCTTCATAAGCCCTTGTTTTCTTTGGAAGAAAATCTTTTCAAAAGACATTTCTTAGATTTTTGAAAATTTTGATCTCTTTACTTTTCAGAAGATTTAAAATTACCTTTGGAAGAAATATATGTCTTGGTAAACAAATAACTATTTCAGTAATTTTACCTTCGGAAGAAGTTTCTGAAATATCTTCAGAAGCCTAAAATCAACTTAAGTACTTTTATGTTTTATAAGAACAATTTTCTTCCGAAAGCAATTTACCTTCAGAAGTTTTCATTCTTTTAGAATAAAAACTCTGAGTGTTAATTCTCTTCCGAAGCGAAATTCTCAAAAACCTTTGAAATATCTTCCGAAACAAATTTGCCTTCGGAAGTTTTTTCTTTAGAACTTCCGAAGCAAATAACCTTCGGAAAATTTCTCGACATCCAATAAAACTACTTTTGGGCAAAAGTAAACTACTTTTTTAGAGGTGGGACCGACAACCAGATTTCAAAGTTTATCCTCTTTCATTAACTTTGTCTCAAATCCTTTTCACACAAATACCCAATGGTTCCCCCCTCTTTCACTATCCTCTTCAAATTACACTATTTCTTAAATCTAAATTCTCTCAAACCTCCTTTGTTCTTCATCTTCCTTCACCTTTAAGCTTCTCAAAATGGCCAACCTAAACTACAGAAACAACCCTGACTTCTCCATGCAACTTCACAGGCAACACAACCAAGTTGCTCTGTATAACTCTGAGAAAGATGATAGTTTCTCAGAGGTTTGCTGTATTATGGCTCTATCCAACTACTTCACCTCCATAACCATTGATCCTACTCTCTATAAGGATCATCTGGTTGAATTTTGGAAGACCTTCCAAGAGGTCATTATGGATGGGGAGAAGGCATTGTCTATCACAGTGCAGGGGAAGACAATTTTCATCACTCCGACCATCATCAACACTCACTTAAAGCCGGCTGATGAAGATGGTGAGTTGTTTTTCCTAAAAGAAGCTGTTAATCATTCTTTTGTGCAGATGGACTATGAGGGAGATTTCTCTGTAAAGACCTTCAGGAAAAGGAAGGTCTCATCCCAGTGGAAATACATGCTTCATGTAGTTATCCACAGTTTGTCAAACAAGCATGGAGGGTGGGACCAGATTTCTGAGGATCTCTCCTTCATAGTGCATGGAATGGTTCAAGGGGTCAATATAGGTACTCTTAGTTTGTTTACACAAATTTGCTTGCTAACTTGGACTCCTTAGAGTATTATATGTTTTCCTAGATATGTTCAATACATTCTCAACTATAAATTGGGCTCACAATAAAGGGAAACAAATAATATTCTTTAATTGGGACAGATGAAGCCCGACATCTTTAAAATCATGAAGAAGCCACCTGTAGGCTTCTCAAGGGTAGAAACTACCCTTGTCCCAAAAATGTTAGAGCTCATTGCTCAAGATGACAACCTAGCAACACAAGCCAGTGTTCAACACACACCTTCCACCTCCCAACCACCAAAATGACCACATATCACCCTCACCTACCAAAGAAAATCCAAACGAACCCTTGCTCAAGTTATTGAACTTGTGAAGGCCCCCATACACTCACCCATACAGGAGGAAGTGGATACTAGAGCTCCCACTTCCTCTGCGGAGCAAACTACTCCCATGTCTTCAAGAATCAGTGATGAGGTTCCTCATGCTCAGCCTGATGAGCTCACAAGCCCAACTTCCTTAAGCCTTCACTCTTAGTCTCAACACTCAAATGAAAAACCTTCAGGGGACAGTTACCATCCCCAGCCTTTAGACTTAAATCAACCCATTCCCAACCTTGAACTCTATACTGATGAAGACTTAGGTTTCAGTGAGTACCATGAGTCTCTCTACTCTTCCCCTACTCAAAGAGAGATCACTGCTTCTGAGTCCCCGATGTCTAGCCCACATCAGTAACCCGTTACCGAGGTGGATCAACCTGAACCTGTTCAGGAGATCCATGAAGAGGCTCTCACTTCTGCAAGTGATTACTTCATTAAGACCTCAACCATGGCAACTCAGCCCATTGACACTTCACTTGAGGCTGTCAATGTGCAGAGGAAATCCAGCAGCCAAGAACCTGAAGCTGGTGGTCAGAGAGAGGACTTTGGTCCAATCATCTCATCCCCTAATGATTCTTCTGATGAAGACGAGGGGAACTTGAGACTAATAGTGCAAAAATTGTCAAAAACATGCACCTATTTAGTCTCTAAGGTTAGTCACCTTGAATCTCAGGTGACTACCCTGCATAACAGGGTCAATGATCAGCAACTTGAGATATCTTATCTCAGGGAAAAAGTAATTGGGAGACCTTTAAGGAGAGCCCAACCAGGAACACAAGAACCTGTGAATGTGATTGACCTAACTCCTAGCTCACCATTACAAGAGGGTGATGCTACCAAAAAGGGGGAAAAATCATTACAATCACAGAACCTGGGAGTTCTTCAAAGAGTATGGACATTGAGAACTCACCATCCTCACTTGCAATTGTGCATACTCATCAACTTCTTCAAGTTCACATTGATTTGGAATCTTTAGACTCTTTCATTCAGAGTCTCTTTGAGGAAGGCATTCCAAGGGCTATTCATCCCCAACCCAAGGAACTTCAAACTACATTATTGGGTGGAGGTATGATACTGATAAAAGAGCCCTCATTCTTCAAAGGGTTCAAGGGCAGCAAGAGGTGTTCAATTTTCAGACCTTGAACTACTATGAAGGTCTTGACCTGACCAACATGACACTTGTCAACCCAAGTCAATCTAGACAAGCTGACACGCTGGCACAAAGGATCCAAGACAGAATTACTGAAGAGTTCAGTCTAAGAAGGAGACACAGGCAATCAGGTAATGTCATTAGTAAACTGGATGCTCAGGTAGACCCTAAGATTGGCTTCAAAGGGAAAACCTTGGCTGAAGGCCTAATGATAGAGCTTGAGAGCCCTGTCACACCAACAACTACTTCAAAACTAATCCCCTCATTGAAACACCTGCTGGTGAAGGTGTATCACAACCTCTCTCTAGCCAGAGCTTGGATGCTACACCAAGCAATGAAGGCCAAAGCTCTCTCCACCATGTGTCACAAAGGTCTGTGGGTGACATGAGGAAAAGGATTCTAACTCTTAAGGAGATTGAGGAGGAGGAGAGAGAGAGGAAGAGGAAGCTAAGGGGAGAAAGTTCCTCTGGGTCTTCAGGCTTTATGCAAGCTGCAATCAGGGTCAAGATGATGAGTTGAGGACAGTCAGGATTACTTACCTGCAGACCATAAACTATGACAGTGATGAGATTATATATCTTCCCTTAGAGGAACTCAATGAACTGGCAGACATGGAAGTGTCAAGAGAGATGAAGGAAGCAGAGGATGCAAGGCTACTTCTCCAAATCAAAGAGGAGAAGAGACAGAAAAGATTATAAAGGCATGTTCCTACTCTCTCCCAGTTCAAGAAAGCCCTGTGCAGGAGACTGTGGCAGCTACACAAGAACCTCAAGTAGACAAGGAAACGGAGAGGCAAAACATGATCAACTACCTGAGTGCCACAGGTCTCTACCAAGTATCTGTACTCCTTCCCTTGTCCTTTGAGTACATTGAGTTTGAGTATTTCAAACAGATTGAACATCAAGTACTCAAAGAACAAAGGGCAATAAATAGAAAGATGAGGGAAGAGGCTGCAAAGTCAAGAGCAATTATCCAAAAGAGCATGAAGAAGTCTGCTGACAGACAAAGGATGGTGATCTTCTTGAAGCTATATGGATTCTCCAGAAGGAGACTTGGCCCTATGTCTCTATCCACAATGGATGAGCGCATCAGGGTAATCAAGCATAAGATCAAAAGTGGAGAGCTAATTGACTTACACTCCCCTCCAAGTCAAGCTCCTTATGAAGTGGAGGTTAAGGTTGAACAACCTAAGACAACACAAACTGGACCTCCTGCTGAGCCTCATCAAGCTTCATCTCGTGATCCATAGTAGGGTCAAACTCCCTCTCCTTCTGAACTTTGAGGGAGGAACACCCAACTGAGCAAGACAAGACTGATCAACAAGGTGCTACAGACCAGTCTTCTCAGTTAAAGTCCTCAAAGAGGAGGAAGAGGATCTCTTCTAAACCAAAGTCAAAGAAGAAGAAGAAGCCTGAATCATCCACCTCTATACCTTAGGCTGAGTCAGATCAACCTGAGGAAGTGCATGAAGAGGCAGCCCAATCAACTCCAATCCAAGTGACTCCTCTTGTATCATAGAGACCCATCTTATCTTGGACCTTCACAACTAATCCAGAGGGATGGCATGTGATTAGAGATCAAGGTGATGAAGATGTCTACACATGGAAAGACTTATTCAACCTACATCTGCATGATCTCTTTGAAATGAGAAGATACTATGAGAGTCTGAGTGATCCTGACCATCTAATGAAGAATGGCATGGTCATCATCATCATGAGGACTGTCAAAAGCTGAAGATCTTTAAATGTTTTGGTAGCATCAGCCTAGGGGGAGTTTGTAAGGATTCCTATAAGTCTGATGCAGTCAAAACATCCAAAGTCTTCTGCATGCATGCACTGAAGAACAGAAGTAGAAATGCTTCGGATGTTTTACACCTTGCACTAGAAATATTCTAAGTGTAAAATCTTCCGAAGCCAAGACCAACATCTTCCGAAGCCAAAAGTGATATCTTCAGAAGCTTCAAATACAAAGTCTTCCGAAGCCAAAGAGTGAAGACAACTTTTTTCTGAAGACTTTTAGATACCTGCTTTTATCTAATTTACTTTGCCATAAAGCTGGACCACCTTTTGGCTGCAACTCTATTTAGTCACCAACTTACATGAGTTGGTGAAAAGGTCCATGCTTTTGGTAACTTTACATTAAGGTCTTGAATCTGTGCTTTCTACTTTATGTACTTTTATCCTTTTTGTAATATATTAGGATGTGAGCTATGGCATGTCACAGTCACTAGTCAAAAGGGAATATGCCTTTTGACTCTACATTTGATTGTGTTGTCTAGTCTTATGTATCCAGCTGCCTTTCAAAGTATGGCCGGTTGTAGGATGTAGTATGAAGTATCTCAAGTACTTGTAACTTTCTATCGTATGCTTTAACATTAGTAATAGAACTTGAGAAGCAATATACAACATTCTTGAAAACCAAATACTTGTGTTGTTTGCTATCTTGTTCTGTCTTATTTTTACTTGTGTTCTTAGCATCTTTCACTTAAGTTAACTAGTTCCCTATTTGATATGTTAAGTGTTCTAAGTAACTATCATCATTGTGTTGTTGTGTTGTAAGTGCGTACCCTTTACGGGTCCTGCATTAATATTAATGAAAAGTGGATCTTAAGTGAATGTACCACAGGCCCGTTTGATGATGAAAAGTCTTTCAAGCACTATCATAGACTTCACTTATGTGAGTCTGACGTATGATTATGGATCCGTATTCATGAGTGAGCTATGTGCCTTGCAGTGTGGCTCAACTTTCGGGGGTTAGCTACCGTTTTCATGTGTACCGACAGGAATCGACATTTGTTGTCGATCAACAGGGAGCTCTTGCCTTGTGCAATCTCGTTTATGATGAAGCGAAAGATAATGAAAGAATGAAAGATAATGAACATGCTTATTAAGACACAAATGTTATGCATTATGATCTATGCATGATCATTATATGAAGGATAAAGTTTATATTTTCTTATTTTATTTAATACTAGAACTCACTCAGCGAAGTTGACTTTTATGCATAATAGTTGGCAGGTAAATGATGCTGCTGAGGATGGCATAAGGTGGGAAGCTACTTGGATGGCAATGGATGGCAACCTTGTTTATAAAATCTTTGATTTTAATTTAAAACAATGTACTACATTTTTATTCTATTTGAAAGAAAAATGTATGAGTACAGTATGATTTACAAATTTCAAATGAATGTCTATTTAATTCCGCTGCAATGTTTTGGTTATTAAAATGATTTGATGCTATGATTAACCAACTGTGGGGCCTCTCGGGAAAGGGGGCTTACAATAGGGATCAAACGCCCATTTGAATGTGATGATTATGGATAATGATTTGATGAAATATACTCATCATATCATTTAGAATCATTGATTATACCTTAGAATGCCAACAATCTTAGCTAATCAACTAAACAATGAGTATAATGCTTGTCGAGAGAATAAGAGTAAGAACAGAGTGTAAATGAGTGAAAATGTTCGAATGAGAAGAAATCTGTCAAGTGTTGAATTTATATAAGTGTAAAAAACCCTTGGACGCATTACAACTGTGTAGGCGCATGACCATTGTTGGGACGCATGAGGTTTAGACGCATTGGCACTGTACAGGCGCATTACCCTTGTTCAGGCGCATAAGACTTAGATGCATGAGTTACACTTGGTCAATTTTATCAAAGGACTTAGGTTTATTTGCATTGTTCAGGCGCATGATCCCTGTTTAGGCGCATGAGCAATGTTCAGGCACATGACCTATCCTGAAACGCCTAACACTTCAACAAAAAAATGTACCCTCAGTTCGTATGAGAACTGTTTAGGCGCATGGGCTTTCTAGAGTCCACACTTGGTTTATTTTTAACATGAAATGACTGGTACTGTTTTGGCGCATGACATAGTGTAAAACGCCCAAGACAAAACCAAATTTTCAGACTCATGACTACTGTTTAGGCGCATGAGTTGGAATCAAAACGCCTAACACTAGTCTTAAAACTGAAAATCCATCATGTTTCTAAACTTGGACTTATGGTCACTGTTTAGATGCATGAGGGTCATTTCATACTTCTAACACTTGTAATTTTTCACAATAAACATTTAAACCCTAATTTTGAAAATATTCACTGTTCTTCATGAAATTGTCAACCCTTGGTCAAATTATGACTTTAACTTTTTGACCACACAAAAATTTTGACTTTATTAATTAAAAAATTTTATTTTCTCACTCAAACTTTTACCTTGTATTTTTCAAGTTGAATTTTCCATCATTTTAGTCTCAAAAATTTTGAAATTTTCAAAAATTTCAAATAATCTCAACTCAGTTATTTGCAAGAAGCTTTTCCATATTTCAAATAAAAAAACTATTTGAAATTTTGTTAGGTTTATTTTTGTATCATATCAAACACACACATACTAGAAAATATAGCATCATCCTTTTCAATATTTATTTTGATTTCCTCTTTTATAATTTTTACTCCCCCTAAAATTTAGCATCATCCTTTTCAGTTTTTACTCATCCTTCACAAACTTAGAAGTTTATATAAGTTGGAAATTGAGAAAAACAATCATTATTAACATGCCTGCACACATAAAATATGCAAAAATCAAAATAAAGCAGAATAAAAACACTACAATATTTAGAAAGAATCATATGCATGTAGTGAGATCATATCAGATAATAATCAGCACATTAAAATAAAAAAAATTATTAATAGTCTTGGTCAATGATTATATCCTGATCAGGTGTGTTCAAGGTCAGCATTACTGCAGCAAAGGAGACACAAGACCTAAGGACAGACAATGAGTACTTTGTTAAAAGTATAAGCACATTTACTTTTTCAATTCTTGGATTGTTAAGGTTCTATTAGATATGACATTATGGAACCCACACTTAGACTTAGAGAGTCCGACCCTCGTCAAGGTATGCAAGCAAGCACTTTTTCTCAGCTTAATTACGTGACATATATGTATAACCAGATCTCATGTTTAGGCCAATGAGAGAATCATTATGGTAAAACCATTTGTTAATCTCTTAGAAAACCACCATGGACAAGCCATTAGTTAATCCTTGAATCCGTTTCATAAAGAATTAGATATAAATGATTCATAAGAATCAGAGGAGATCCACTTTGGACTTTTGAAAGGATCGTGCACATTGGCATCTTTTGCATCAGGTGAGAATATCCAGGTCTGTAGTGACTTACAACAGAGGATACCTCGTCACTTCAGGTCTATGATGACTCATATCATAGAACAGATGTGGTAAACAGATCTCATGGTTATTCATATCACCATCAGGTGTGAGTTTGTGACTTGACAAGCAATCAATCACATAAGTCAACACTACTCATATGAACTAAGATGAATACCCACTAATGCATAATGATTTAGTTAAATCACAAGAATATACTCTTTAGTATGATTGCATGAGTTTACCTGCATATCATATCTCATCATGTCAGACTTTATTGTCGAGTGAAGTATGCAACTGATTAAATCTGATGTACTATCATTTCTCACATGTTGCAAAGGTAGATTCAATTCTAAATAAAGGAAAATCTAAACTTACATTTTTGTATTTTTTCTTTTATATCTTTCTATTTTGATTTTACAATTTCTAAAATTTTATTTGCTTTTTCCTTTAGCACACACACACAATATTTATAATCAGGCAGTCAACTTTGATAGTTTTCCTTTTGAGTTGTTTATGAAAAGGAGGGAGGGTTCTTATCATTTTGATGAAACAAAATCAGTTTTCAACATGATTAAGAAGACCAATAGACTCAACCAGATACTCAAACCTTCCTTGTAAAAAGGCTTTTGTAAACAGGTCAGCTAATTGTTTTTCAGTTGAAATTTGAATCAAAATGATTAAACCTTTTTTCAGAGTTATCTCTGAGAAAATGATATCGAATTTCAATATGCTTTGTTTTTGAATATTGAACAGGATTAGCTGTTATAAACATAGTAGTGGTGTTATCAATGTAAATAGGAGTTTTAAGAAAATTGAACCTGTAATCTGTAGGTACATGTGTCCCTAGTTTCTGAACTGAATGTAATATGTTTTTAGTGTCTTACGCTTATGTAATAGTTGGGTACTTAATGAAATGTAATGTTTGGTTGTGTTGATAATGTTTAATATTTCATTAATGATTTGTTTAACGCATATTGACTTGATTATATAGGTTTGTTGTTGTTTGAATGAATATTGATAATGTAATGATTAATGAATACATTCAAACTTAGTAATATGAAGTAATCATGCGAATAGACCATACGCATGAACAACTTCATGCGAATGACTCAGTCGCACGACTGAACCAGGAGACTGGATCAGTCGTATGATTGTAACATAAGATTGGCTCAGTCGCACGACTGAACACTCAGTCGTGCGAATGGATCAACCGCATGGCTCAATCGCACGACTGAACCATACTAATGGTTCAGTCGCCCGAATGAGCAACCCTAACCTATAAATACCACCTAATTCGTGTAAAAACGTAACAGTTCATATCACTTCGACTCCAGACGTACCCTAGCCGTCCAGAAACCTCCATGAACCTGTTCCAAGTTCATAGATTGCACTAGATCGATTCCATATCGTTCTTAACGTTTAGATTCCATCCATAATTGATTCGACGTGCGTTCTCACTGATTGGATCGCCAATCAAATAGGATTCCGCACTATTTGATTTGGTATACACGTTAATCAGTTAGAATTTCGTTTAAATACACGATCCTAACAAGTGGTATCAGAGCTTTGGCTCTTGATTACGTGTGATTCAATCGTTTTTGATACAAAAATTGTGTTTTTCCACTAAAAACGCAATCTTTTCGTGTCAAACGGTGTCTTGGACATCTCCTGCTCATAAAGTTTTGGTTTTTCCGGCATACGGCTATTAGGGTTAGTGGAAATTCGTGTTTTTACGGCCAAAACACCTTAAACATAGATTTTCGAAATCCAGCAGCTTCAGTCGCACGATTGACTCATTCGCATCCCTCATACGCACGATTGGACTCATTCGTACCTTAATTCGTACGACTGAGCAGACTGTTCGCATTGTTCAACCGCATAAGTTCATTCGCACGACTGGACCATCCGCATTAGTTCAGCCGCACGATTGAACCATTCGCATTGTTCAATCGCACGAATATCCCAATCACACAGCTCCATTCGCACAAGTAAAACAGGTTGTTTCAAAGATTAAAGTTAATCGCAATGGAGGACCAGTACTCAGCATTCACAGCAGGGAAAGACTCACGTATTCAGAATTTACTGCTACTGGAGAGTGAAGTAGGGAGTTACAACAAACCCCCTAAGCTAATAACTTTAGATGAATTCCCACACTGGAAGCAACGTTTCGAGATCTACTTAAATGGAGTAGATCCCAATATGTGGGAAGCCATTAAGACGGGGTATAGTATGCCAGTAGGTGCTGATGGAGTCAAACTTACACTACATGGCATGACTGATGGACAAAAAGTCAAATACAATGCTGAAAAGAGAGTTTATGCTTTGCTTACTCAGTCAATTCCTAAGGACATTTTCCATCAATTTTCTGAGAACAAGCAAGCAAAGAAGCTATGGGATGAGCAGGAGAAACGGTATGACGGGAATGCGTCATTAAAAGCTATAAAGGCTAAGGAGTTGAAGAAGGAGTTCGACAACTTCTCATCGATAGGGAATGAGAGTTTGGATGACGTCATCGATAGATTCTACCACTTGATGAGTGAGCTGCACATTTATGGTGTCACAACGAACATGGAGGATAAAGTGTCAAACTTTGTAGATGCGTTGCCAGAAAAATGGGCTTCTTTGTCTCAAATCTCAGACAGAATGGTATGCTAGCGAAATTGGACATAAATGATTTCATTCTGAAGCTGAGAGAGGAAGCACTAAGGATGAAGTACACAGCTCAAAAGTTTTCTTATACTTAGAATCCGACACTTTACAACGCGACTCCACAAGTCAAGACGTCTGGAGCACCACTTCAGACAGCTTTTGTGTCAAGCTCATCTGGTCCTTCACAAGCCTCTACTTCAGGGTCAGAAACATCAGGGTCGTCTAGTACCCAATACATTGCATCTGAAGCAAATGCTACAAGACTGAAGACCGAGAATCTCGGTAATGTGACGGTAGAAGTAGCAAGAGAGCACATGGATCTCTTAGCAGCTGTAGTCCACTCCTATGATGGACTTGTTGCTGGGAAAATTGGAAACTGCCATCTGGCAGACGAGGACTACGAGCAGGTAGAGGAGACAGAGCTGGAAAGGATGGATATAATGTGGGCCTTAGCAAGTGCTGTCCGGAGAGCTAAGAAGTTTGTCAAGAAGACCGGACAAAACTTGGTTGCTACTAAGGACACTACCTTTGGTTTTGACAAGAGCAAGGTGACATGTTTCAACAGTGGAGAAAAGGGGCACTTCAAACGAGAGTGTGTGGAGCCCTAGAAAACTTGAAACGGGAATCCATTCTCGTCCTTCACTCATCAAGATAAGCCAACTACCAGTCCTACTTCATCAAGCAAGGATCCTAAAGCCCTGAATGCTCATGATGATGAGGGACAGGACTGGAGCTTTCGGTTTGTCTCTCCGGGAGAATCCAATATTGCTAGTGTGGAGGACTTAGATGATGATTCAACGAGTGAAGGAGATATTGCAGTGGAACTCGCGATGTCAAACATTAAAGAGACTGCAACTGAGGTCAACTACAAGCCTGAAGAAGGGACAACTACTACAACGTCAAAATAACTAGAACCAGAAACACCAGACTCTGCTTTGATGGCTGATTCATCAAAACCTTCTCAGGTAAGTACTACTGACCAACTTTTCAATAATCATGCTTGTTCTGATTGTAATAAATTTAGGGAAAGCATAGATCTGAAATTTGCTAGGTTATTAGATCATAATGATAGCTTAGTAAAGGATTTGCAACTATGCACTGAGGCAACAGAGTTTTAAAACAAAATAAGCATAGTTACAAAGAAAAGATAGAAATATTGAATAAACAGATTAGGGATAAAAAATTAGTAGCCTTTAACCAAGCTAATGACATTAGGTACTATCTTTACTCCCTAGAAGACACTAAGAAACAAAAAGCAGTTTTAGAAGTAGAAGTCAATTCATTAAAGCAAAAACTGCATAGTTGGACAAGTTCATCTCACGTTGTCCAACACTTAGTGAGAGAGCATAACAATGGGGAGGGTTTGGGATATAAAGTGGTTCCACCACCACCTGAGACGTTGATGAACACTAAGAGTAAACCAATAAATAACAATCCAATGAAGGATCATGTGGTGTCTACTCCTCTTGTTAGTGATCCAGATTCCTCATGTTCTTCAAATGAAACTGGAACTAAACAAAAGGAGGCCACTTCAAAGGCAAAAGGTAAAATGCCTTATGTTAATCTGGAAAAAGAGTTTGAAAAGGTTAATATAATGTCTGGGTCAAACAAAGTCAAATCTTAACCTAAAAAGACTATTAATGTTAACCAATCACGAGTTTCATGTCAAAGTCCAGATAAACAAAATGGAAAAGATGTTAAGAATGTTAAAACAATTAAGTTTGTTAAACAAGATAAAACATCAAAAGAAGAAGAGTCAAAACCCAAACTGAAGATAGGTTGTGTGCCCCTCTGCTGTGCAAAGGCAGTGACCTGAGGATAAGCATAACCTAGATATTCTAGAATTCATTGTTGTTTGCCGCCTCTCTACTGTGCGATGGCACTGACCTAAGGCTTGGCTTCTCTTTGAAAGCTCTAAGAATAGTTTCTTCTTATTAAAATACCCGTAGACCGCTCGAAATCTCCTGAGGAATGTTGATTACCACATAAGCGTGGGATCCACAAATGTTGGTTGAAATAATTAAACCTTAAACTACCACCAATCTGTGTCAAAAGTCTGTGTATGGATTTAAGAGGACTAGTATACTGACAATCATCGTGGCAACAATTCTTGAAAGTCCAAATCACTGTGGGGATCTAATAGTACCAGTATGATTTCCTAAATTTGCTAACGACTCTGGATAAAAACAAGAAGTGAGCATCAAAAAGTTTTTGATAACATTGCCTGTATGATTCCAAAATGAATTGGTCCAGTTATGGCCAAAATAAATTGAAGCTGCCTATTCCGGAACCGAATCCAGTAGATTTCTATCTTAGGATTTACACCTCACAAAAGGTCAAAAACAAGTTTAGTTTTGTATTTCAGCTTAAGCCTTTTATTTTATTTATATTTAGTCAACTCAGGTTGTTTAACATCGGACTACATCATGGAATTCAGTAAGGGAGTAAATCACCTAAAAGAGTCACGTCTGTGGTGACCACACGTGTTTTCAAAAGGTAAAAGGGTCACGTCTGAGGTGACCACACGTATTTTTCAAAAGGTAAATGGGTCACGTCTGAGGTGACAAAGTGTTTAAAAGGATCACGTCTAAGGTGGTCAAAAGTGTTTCAAGTTAAAATGATCATGTCTGAGATGATCAAATGTTCATAATGTTAAATCAACAGTTTAAAAGGGTTTAAATGTCAAATGGTCATAAAGTCAGAAAATTTCATGAGTATGACCCATTCGCATGACTGGACCATGAGTATGGACCAACTGTACGAATGGACCATACTCATGCCTTTTATACCCAAATGAACATGGGTATGGACCAACCGTTAAAGATCATGTTAGGTTGGACTCACTTTAGTATAAGATGTTTACTTTACATTGTAATAGGACTTTTGTTAGTTTCATTTTGTATTTTGTTAGTAATTAGCAGTTTTGGCAGTCCAGCGAAACTGTGAGCGAATCTATACATTCGCTCACAGTTTGCTGTTTTGGTTTACCCGGAGAACTTGTGTTCTGCCGGGCGAAACTATAGTTTCGGCATGACAGTTTCGCTGGTAGCGAAACTGTCAGCGAAACTATGACTGCTATATATACTATTGTCATTTCACTTTGTATGGTAAGCTTGCAAAACCCTAATCGTGGAATTCTGTTGCAAGCTACCATTTCTAAGCAGTTACTTCATTGAAATACAATTGTGTTTGTTGTTATTGAGTGAGTTTGTTCATTTGAGTTCCAATTATGTCTTGATTCATCATATTCACTTCTCAATTGTTGTTATTTGGATTGTGTGTTTGATATTGATCAAATTATCCTATCAATTGTACTGTTCATCGATCACATGGACCAACAATATGGTATCAGAGCCTTAGTGCTCTTGATTTGTTGAGTTTTTGTGGTTTTGGTCAATATCTAGTTTCAATCAATTTTCATTGGATTATCAGCTGTTTTTGGAATGGAAATTGATTGAATTATGCTTGTTCTTGATTGAGGAAGATTCTACAATCATCAGATCTCAAATTCATTGAGTTTTGGATGATTTTAGATTGATTTTGAGGTGAAAAAGGGTTTTGAGATCGACCAGCGAAATTACTGTTCTTACTGCGAAACTGTCATCTTCATTCAGCGAAATTATGAGTTATTTTGGATCAGAAGTTGTTTTCTAGAGTTTCAGCGAAAGTATTTCCTTGAACGAAAGTTCATTAGTGTTTTTGACCAATCATCAAGCGAAAGTGCTGCCGAATCTATTTCTGAACGAAAGTTCAAGCTTGTTTCCTGCGAAATTAGCAGCAAAACTAAGCAATTGTTGTCTCTGATTCAAGCGAAAGTGCTGCTGAAATTGCAAGCGAAAGTGTCTGTGATTGCGAAAGTGTCTGCGATAGTATTGTTTCAGCGAAACTGTTAGCCAAGTCACTTCTTTCAGCGAATTTGTTAGCGAATTTGTCAGCGAAATTATCAATTTTTCTGCCGAAACTAGCATGTCGAAATTAACTACTCTTACACTTGCGGATCTTGAAAGTGTTGCTCCTAATAGACCTCCAAGACTCATTAATAGAGATAATTTTGAAGATTGGAAGAGATGTCTCAAAGCTTTCTTTTTCTACACAGATCATAATCAATGGGAATCGATTATTTCAGGTCCTCATATACCTACGGTTACAGTTGGTGATGTCGTTTCTCAGAACAAAGATCCATCTTCTTATACTGAAAGAGATCTGAAACTGATTGATCGTGATCAAAAAGCTTTTGGTGCTCTAACTCTCTGCTTGGCTCCAGACATCTACAATCGTTTTGCAGAGCATAAAAATCCTAAATCCCTTTATGATGCTCTCTGTGAATTCTATGATGGGAATGCAGATCTGGTGAAAGACAAGAGTATTCAAGCTGAAAAGGAGTTCAATTCGTTTGTAGGATACAAGAATGAAAGTTTGACAGATCTTACAAATCGTTTCTTAACCGTCTCAAGCACTCTGAAGAAGTATGATGAAAGACTCTCCAACAGTGAACAAGTTAACAGGCTTCTCGATTCTCTTCCACCACAATGGAGTCTTCAAGTGAGGATGCTCAAACAAGAAAGAGGTTTTACAGATTATAAGTTGATGGATATCATTAACAAGTTGAAATCTTTTGAGTTGGATATGAAAAGAAGAGAATTTAACCAGACTATGATGCCCACACCTGGTTTTTCTCAAAATGCTGCTTTGTTGTCATCCGCTGCAAACTCTCACATTCAAAATCCAATTCAAGGAGGGAGCAATACAAGTAATTTCTCGAGTGGTAGTAATCATGTTGGAAAAGAATTGGGAAATTCTAAGGTGAATGCTGAAACTACAATTCCATCTGAAACTATGGCTCTTTTTGGAATGTTTGTTCAGAGCTATGAAGCTCTTGTTGCTGGTGAATTGAAAGGTAAAGGAATGACTATGGAGGATATGTATCAGGTTGATCCTGATGATTTAGAAGAAACTGACATTCAATGGCAAATGGCAATGTTAACTTTAAGAGCCCGGAGATTCATGGAAAGAACAGGAAGAAAGAATTTTGGTGGTCAATCATCAACCTCAAAACTAGGATTTGATAAGTCAAAATTGAGGTGCTTTAATTGTAAACAATTGGGACATTTTAAACGTGAATGTCCATTACCAATTGTCACAGATCCTAGTAACACTGGAGTACCAAGATTGACAGCAGAGAAAGTAAAGGAAGAAGGAAATTCAAAAAAGGAGTCAGCCTTGATCTCAAATTTTGACTGGAGTGCAGAGGTGGAAGAAACAAGATCTGAAATAAATCACGCGTTAGTTGCTGAGGTTGTGGAAAGTGATGAGATGGAAGTTGATAAAGATGGATTTGTGCTGTTTAAGGAATTCAAAGGAGAGAATGAACCTTCAGTAAAGGAGAAAGAAGAGAAGGCAGATGGAGAGAAGAAAGAGGAAATTACAGATTCAAATGAAGAAAGAAATTCAAAAGCTGCGAAAGGAAAAGAGAAGGATGATGCGGCCGCTACTGTTGAGGAAAGGAAATCAAGTACTCCAGTATGCATGTGCGATAAAGCTTTAGCTGCCGAAAGGATGGTAATGGGACTCCCTTATGAGGTAATACAGGATATGTGCTCATCTGCTTGCAAAATTAGACTTTTTGGGATTTATAAGGCTAATCATTTGTTAATTGATAATGAAAAGGATTTAAAACGAATTAATGATGAACTTAAAATGAATGAATCAAAATATTTTGTGAAATTAAATGAGGCTTTAAAAGAAACTGATCATTTAAAAAGAATTGTTTTGGAAAGGAATGTAGAGGTTAATACTTTGACTGAACGGGTTGCTCTTGCTGAATTTGAAGCAAGCAAACTTCAGTCAAAGTTAGATAAATAGACTATTCTGGAATGAAACATGATGATCTTTGTACAGGTTTATCCTCCTCCTAGTACATACTGTTATTCTCCTATGCCTGCTCCTCATCCTTCTAATGATTTAATCAAATCAGATACTGACAGTATGTCTGCAGGTTTAGTTGGGAATAACTCTAAGTACATTCGTGAAGACTACGACTATGGACCAACTAGTGGGCTTGGATGCACTAGTTCTAGTACACCTGAAAATCAGCAGTCTGTTTTAGATAATAAGTCTAGTTTAAATTCAGTGTTTGTTTCTAGTTCAAATGTAACAGACTTGAATGTCTCATGTTCTCTTGATTGTTCTATTTCATCTTGTACTTCAAATCATGATAGTGATGATTTTTGTTCTGGTAATGAATTCAATGAATCTGATGTTTCTCCTAAAACAACTGAGCACCTTAAAATTAATTCTTTCGAAAAGTTCTTTTCTCAACCTATTCCATCTTTCATACCATTAAATATGCATCATCAGAAAAATGCAGTTCGTCTTTATCTGACGCTGGTACCAATGGTACAAGTTTTACTGATTTGTCACAAGAATCACGTTCCGATTTTGTAAAGAAGAACTCTGATTCAAATAAACAAAAACATCATGAGATGTATGAGACATTCAGTGATGTTGATTCTAGTTTGTCTGAATGTGATGAGGAGATTATTATTGATCCTATTTTTACCTCATCACATCATCGACCTAGATTCAAACATCATTGTTTCAGGTGTGGTGAAGAGGATCATCTTATCAAAAATTGCCCTTTGATTCAAAGATCCTCTAATAGGAATTGTTTTGGGAATAAATTGACAAAATTGGTTAATAATTTCTTTCATAAAAAATCAGCTTCTTTAAAAACAAAAGTTGTTCAATCTTGGGTTCCTATTGCTCCTGGCTAAATGATTTGTTAATTCATTTCAGGGATCTTCTTCAAAGATTGTACACAGTCTGTGGCATGTTGATAGTGGATGTTCCAAGCATATGACGGGATTAAAGGATTTGTTGACCAATTATCGGATTATAGATGGAGGATATGTGGCATTTGCTGGAGATAAGAAGGGTGGAAAAATGATTGGACAAGGAGAAGTTACCAATGGTTCTCTTACTCTAGAAAAAGTCAACCATGTTCCTGAATTGGCTTTTAATCTTCTGAGTGTCTCTCAAATTTGTGATAAAGACATTACTGTTCTATTTAAATCTGAGAATGTTTATTTTTAAAATCAGAGATAGCTATTCCAGAGGATTTAATTCTCATGCGTGCTCCAAGGAAACATGATACATATCTTCTTGATATGAATTCAAATGAGTCAAAGGCTACTGCAACTTGTCTTCTTTCAAAAGCATCAACCTCTGAGTCACTCCTATGGCATCGTCGCTTAGGCCATGTCAATTTTAAGATAATTAATAAATTAGTAAAGAATAATCTTGTTAGAGGACTTCCTTTAAAAGATTTTTCTGTTACTGAAAAATGCATGGCATGTGCCAAAGGGAAACAACATAAGAAACCTCATAAGCCCAAACTTTTAAATAGCATTTCAAGTCCTCTTGAGTTGTTACACACTGATTTATTTGGGCCAATTAGTGTTAAATCAATTGCTAAAAAATCTTTTTGTCTTGTTGTTACAGATGATTTCTCACGTTATTCATGGGTGAGGTTTCTTGCACACAAAATTGAAGTTGCAGAGGAATTGCAGAAATTAATCATTTCTATTGAATCAGTCAGTAAGAAAAGAGTTATGGGATTAAGAAGTGACAACGGCATGAATTTAAAAATCAGATTCTTGATTCATTTTGTGCTCAAAAAGGGATTGTGAGACAATTTAGTGCTGCAAGAACACCCCAGCAGAACGGTATTGCAGAAAGAAAGAATCGCTCTCTTGTGGAAGCTGCTCGTACAATGTTGATAGAATCATCATTACCAATTATTTTCTGGGCTGAAGCTGTTAATTGTGCATCTTATGTTCTAAACAGGGTGCTAATTGTGAAAGATAAAGTGAAGACTCCTTATGAACTTTTTCATAAGAGGAAGCCACTAATTGATTTCTTTCGCCCATTTGGTTGTTCTTGTACTCTTCTGAATACTCAATCTCAAAAGACAAAATTTGGTGCTGTTTCTGACGAGTGTTATTTTGTTGGATATTCTTCTTCACAAAAGGCGTACCGAGTTTATAACAAGAGAACACGTATTGTTCAAGAGTCATTCTATGTTGATTGGCAAGAATATAATCCTTCTGAAGTGAAATCTGAACCTGCATGGTTTTTTGACTCCGATACTGTGTTCAATTCATTTAATTTGCCAGTTTTCGATGATGATACATCCATTCCAAGTACTCAAACGAATATTATTCCATCATCTCCATCTTCTGTTCCATCCATCCCGCTAGTAAATGATGCTGTTTCAACTGATGTCAGCTCATCGTCTCCAATGCCTGATCAAGCTCCATTATCTGATTCTTTATCTCCTACATCTCCTAACTTACCTGATTCAACACCTGTCATTGATACACCTTCATCTACTCTTTCTCCGGCAATGGCTGATACTTCTTCAACTATCTTTCCTTCTTCAAGTGATTATAAAACTTTGAAAGATCATCCACTTGATAATGTGATTGGATCTGTTTCTGATGGTGTTCGCACGCGAAGTCAATCCGGTCTGATTAATGTTTGTCTTTTCTCATGCTTCATTTCTCAAATTGTTCCAAAAAATGTTCATGCTGCTCTACAATATCCTTGTTGGGTAGAGTCTATGCAATTGGAACTTCAACAGTTCAGAAAGCTTAAGGTTTGGACCTTAGTTGATTTATCTCCCAACAAATATCCAATTGGTACAAAATGGGTATTTAAGAACAAACCAGATGATCGGGGTGTGGTGGTGCGAAACAAATCTAGACTTGTAGTGCAAGGCTTTGCTCAAGAAGAAGGAATTGATTATACAGAAGTCTTTGCTCCAGTTGCTCATCTTGAAGCAATCAAAATATTTCTTGGTCATGCTGCTCATAAACAGTTCAAAGTGTACCAGATGGATGTGAAATGTGCTTTTCTCTACGGAGACATTGATGAAGAGATATATGTCTGTCAACCACCAGGCTTTGAAGATCCTGATTTTCCTGATAAAGTGTATAAACTTGATAAATCTTTGTATGGTCTTCATCAAGCACCCAGAATCTGGTATGAGACTCTTACGCAATATCTTCTAAGCAATGGTTACTCTCGTGGTACCATTGATATGACCTTATTTAAAAAAGAGGTGAATGGTGAAATGATCTTTGTTCAAGTGTATGTCGATGATATTATTTTTGGATCTACAAACTCTCAATTGTGTAGAGAGTTCGAAGAAGTGATGAGCCAACGGTTTGAAATGAGTATGATGGGTGAAATGTGTTTCTTTCTTGGATTGCAAGTTGAACAACAGAAAGAAGGAATTCTTATTCATCAAGAGAAGTACATTAAAGATATTCTGAAGAAATTTAAGATGGATGATGCGTCTACGGAGATGACTCTTTTTACTGCTCAGACCTGTCTCACTCCAGATGAAAATGGGAAACCAGTTAATCCTCATTTTTTTCGGTCTATGATTGGCTCTCTCATGTATCTTACTGCAAGTCGTCCTGATATCACTTTCGCTGTTGGTTACTGTGCTAGATATCAGTCGGCTCCAAAGGAATCTCATGAGAAAGCTGTCAAACGAATATTTCGTTATCTCAAAGGATCGTCTCGTCTCGGACTGTGGTATCCATATGGTGGAAATTTTGATTTACATGCTTACTCTGATAGTGATTCCAATGGTTGCAGGTTAAACAGAAAATCTGTGTCTGGAGGTTGTCAATATTTGGGAAATTGTCTGGTATCCTGGCAGAGCAAGAAACAAACTACTGTTTCTCTTTCTACAGGGGAAGCTGAATATATTGCTGCATCCAGCTGCTGCTCTCAAGTTCTCTGGATCCAACACCAAATGATTGATTATGGAATTAATTTCCTTCATACACCCTTATTCTGTGACAATGAAGCTGCCATTGGAATTGCTAAAAATCCCATTCATCATTCCCGCACAAAGCATATTGAAACACGAATTCATGCGATTCGTGATGCTCAAGAAAGGGTTTCATTAATATTATACCCATCGATACAAAAAATCAAAAAGCTGATCTTTTCACAAAAACATTTGATAAACCTTTTTTATGAATTGATTTCTATGCTTGGGTTAATATCTTTTTAAATTTTCATTTTCTATTTCTTTGATAATAATTAAAAAAAATTAAAAATTAAATTAAAATTCATTTATAATTATAGTAATATGAAAATAAAAATTGGGGGAGTAATATCATTATTCTGAGATCGGAATTTAACATGATGAGAAATGATTGTATTCTTTAAATATTTTTATTTACATGACCAGTAATTCTATGAGAAATGATAGTAACTGTTACTGGATTCTGTTTCACATTACAAAAAAGAAATGGATCAGATTCTTTGACGATATGCTTGATAGACTCAGCCTGATGAATGAAGTAGACAGCAGCTTTATGATAAATTAAACTTTATGCTTAAGAATGTCTGGATTTACTCATTCATTTTGGATTGCACAAAAACTGAGTCCTGACAAAAATTGGATTGAGAATGAATCTTTCGTTCATTATGCTTTGTTATGTCATCATTCTCTGCTGGTTTATTTTGTGTTAAGATGTCTTGTGTCTGTGCTTATCTCCTCTGCTGTACGTGAGTACTGACCTGGAGTGATGATCTCCTCTGCTGTACGATAGTACTGACCTGGAGCTCTCATCAGCACATGATCAAATGGTTATCTCCTCTGTTATACGTGAGTATAGATCTGGAGCTCTCACCATTTTGATATAATTATGTCAAATCATCTTATCGATGAATTTCTCTCAGAATGAAATATTTTGTTTATAATCATTTGCACACTTATCCACAAATCTTGTTCCATGAAGATTGATTCATAATTCAAGAAATCCTGAGGTTGGGTGAGGGTTTTTACCAAATGATTGTGGGGTCTTAGCATTCTAAAGCATCTAATCGAACCTTAAATGAATCATAAGCTGTTGGTCGAAAAAGGATAAGGCATGAGTTTAAGTGGACAATATATCAGCAATCGTTATTGATTTGTTCTAATTTCAGTTGTTTCTGTGCAGATTGTGATCAGATCTCGTATTCAGTATGATCTCATGACTGGTAGATGATTTTTAATCATCATTATGTTCTAAAATATTTAGATAATGTGATCTCTGATTATTTTAGATCTCATTAGGTGATGTGCTTCCTTTGAGTATTTTAGTTTAAAAAAAAATAAAATAAAATAAAATAAAATAATAATAAATAATAATAATAATAATAAAAAAAGGGGTGCGAAATTATTTTTCGCTAATGATTTCGCAAAGCGAAACTGCAATTTCGCTAGGTTTGCTAATAAGTTGTTAACCAGTTATCTTCTAGCGAAATTACAGTTTCACTGGGCGAAACTGTAAATTCGCCAAACGAATTTATAATTTCGCTGTCAGCGAAACTGTTGGCTATATAAGTCATTGTTGCGAAATTTCTTTCATAATTTCGCGACATCGTTCAGTTTCTCTTTTTAGGGTTTTTCCGTAACATTAACGACGATTTTGATTTGTGATTGTGTTTTGGACTGATTGTTAGTGATATTCACTTCGTATGTGAGTTTCGAACACTGATTCACTCTCTAATCTGGATTAAATCATCTATTTTTAAGTAATCTGGATTGTGTCTCTTCGGTGGTTTCGCTGTTCGTTCAGCGAAACTACTGAAGTCTCTGCGAAATTGAACGAAAGTTCACATCTTTTCAGCGAAACTGTAAAGTTATGCTGTCCGAGCGAACTTAACAGTTTCGCCATATCTTCTCTAATTTCGCAATGACTGATCTTTAATTTACACAGTTTAGCTTGTATTTTTATGTCAGCGAAACTAATTTGTAATAGCGAAACTAAATTAATATTTGGTGAAACTAATTGCGAAGCTACTTTAATTCATTCTAATCTTGTTGAAACTACTTTTTGTTCTGCGAAAATAACAAGTTTCAATGAGCGAAATTATAGTTTCGCTTGTCGAAACTGTTTGTTTTCCTTGTCGAAATTGTCTTTGATTCAGCGAAACTATCATGTCTTAGTGAGCGAAACTATTGTTTCGCTTGCCGAAACTGATTGTTTCTTATGTTTTTGTCTTATTTTCTTATTTTCAGTATTTCTTATTCAAATTTATTTGTTGTTTTTTTCAGGTTATTATGGCGAATCTCAAGTTTGATGAGAGGAATAACATCACTGCCATATTAGACGATACTCTTCCAAAGGCGGCCGGATTTCGTGACTGTATTAGATGGCTCCAGAGATCACCCATTGCATATGCTATCTCTCACTCACCCACTATCTATGATCTTCATATTAGAGACTTTTGGAGATCAGCAGAATACAACACTGGAGGAGATGTTCAGAGAATCACAGCTAGAGTGATTGATCATGATATAACTATTACTGCTGAGAGCGTGTCGAGGATTCTTAGATTAGAAGATGATACTGGTGATGAAGTTGATATGACGGAATCTGAAGTATTCCAAGCTTTCAGACAAATGGGATATGAGGGACCAGCTTTTGGTTCGAGGAAGGAGATTAAAAAGTCTTTTTTATCTAAGGAATGGAGATATATAGCTCACGTTTTTA
Organism: Flaveria ramosissima; assembly: GCA_025215565.1. Classification (NCBI taxonomy): domain Eukaryota; kingdom Viridiplantae; phylum Streptophyta; class Magnoliopsida; order Asterales; family Asteraceae; genus Flaveria; species Flaveria ramosissima. Next base: position 44,532,302 of record CM046040.1, read on the forward strand.
TTATGTGCTTAGATCACCGTAAGGGTGGATCCGATGGACTTAATCTTGACTGGGCCAAAGCTATGGTGATATGTTGTAAAGGGGAGAAAGCAAACATTGCTAGACTGATCTTTGCGTGTATGGCAGAAAATGTGATGACTGTGAAAAATGATAAATGGTTGTTATATCCTCGCTTTATTCAGATGATTATTGATGATTTTGTTCCTGATGTTTCTAAACATGGTGAAGTTAAGAGATTAGTGCAGATGAACCCTCGGATATTTGCTGATTGCTGTGCTATCCGCCATGATTTCAGTGGTAAAATTACCCATCTCTGGGAAAATATGTACCCACCAGAACGTTGGAATTATATCAGACGGGTTGATGAGTCTGAAAACAAAAGGGCTGAGGAAACAAGGGTGAAACAAGCTGATGCAGCTAAGAAGAGAAAGAGATATGCAAAAGAGAAAGATTATGATTTCGAAGAAGATATAGATACACAAGCAGAGGAAATAAGGGTGGAGAAAGAACGGAGGTCTAAAAAGAAAACTGACTTTGTTGAGCCTGAACGGAGAACAAAACATCGACACGAGGGTTTCACAGCAGGGAAAGAGGCTAGTGCTGGTCTTGATGAGGATGTGATTCGTAGTCTAAATACTTCATTGGCAAATGAGTTAAGTATGATAAAGACTAAACTGACGAATCAGGAGATTAGGGAACAACAGAAAGATGAGGTAATTGAAGGAATGAAAAAGATGTTGGTTGACCAGAATAATTTGATTAAGAGATTGTTTGAAGAAATTTCTCAGATGAAAGCTGCTGCTGGCCTACCTAGTCAACTAACTCAATCTGAGTTAGATGATATGACTGATATATCTAAGTACTCATTCTTGAATGTGGGTACTTCATCCAAGGTAGGAGAGGGCACTTCTGGAGCAGCTGATACTGAAGCACGGGAACAAGAGATCCCAAGAGAAGATGCTGGAAGAAATGAGGATGATGATATTATTGAAGCAGGGTTTGTTAACCTACAGTTTGATTTTGATAAGGATATTGTGGGTGAAGAAGTGGTTGTTACAGCTACCAATGAGGGAGTGTCAGATAAAGGAAAAGGTTTGATTGATGAAGAAGAGGAGGATGAGCAATTGGTTGATTATGATTCTGAACCAGAGTTCTATGAAGTAGATGAGAGACCATTGGTGTATGTTGCTAAGAAGGGAGATGATGAAGGTGATGTGTTTGAGATGGATAAGAGTGACTGGTTGGTGAAGGAGAAGGAGGCTGAAGAACTTACTCCTTTGTTTCAAAATATGGAAAGTTTAAGCAGGAAAGAGGCAGACAAGAAGATAATAAGTTGGTGTTATAATCCTAGCTTAAAGATGTTTTTGATTAAAAGAAGAGGAGGTAATATTAGTTCCATGCTCAAGAGGAAGGCTTTTAAGACCTTGCCTAAATGGGATCTGAGACGGTTGGCCACCTTGCCTTTCATTAATGCTCATTTAAGTGAAAGGGCAGTATTTCTTGAGAAGGAAATTAAAAATGGACTTAATGATAATTTTGAGTCATTTGGATACATGAAGGCTGAACGAAAGAGATCGAAGAAAGATAAAGACTTGGAGACTGGCAAAGGGAGGATTGTTTTGAGAGTCAAACCACCTAAGACTGTAAACAGTGTAAGATTGGCTGATCCTCTTCCTCAACGTTTACAGGACTTTGAAAAGAGGTTTTATGATAATAACACTGGTGAGGCGGTGATTCGAGCCGAACACGGAAAAGAGTTTAGGGTGTTTGACCCGATGGAGTTATTCAGCTTTAGTGATGAAGATCTCTTGACTCTTTGTGAAAATCATATTAAGGCTGGGGCAGGAGAGGAAACACGAAAGGAGGCAAGCTTGTTTATGAATGTGGCGAACAAAATAAGAGGAGTACGGGCGGAGGTAAAGAGTTTGGCTGAAAAGGTGAGAGCACAAGATGACTTTGCCATGGATGTTCAAGACATGACCAGGCAGTTTGCTAGAGCTAGTGGTCATTCTGAGGAAGCTGGTGATGCAGGAACTAACCTTGGAGAATCTGTGGCTGAAGCTTCTAAAGATGTTGCTGCAGGAGGTGATGAAGATAGACCAACAGCAGCAGAGGAAACCGGAGCCGACGAGTCAAATCAAGAGAAGTGAAGATAGTGAGGTCCAACCTAGGGGGAGTATTGAAGATCATGTTAGGTTGGACTCACTTTAGTATAAGATGTTTACTTTACATTGTAATAGGACTTTTGTTAGTTTCATTTTGTATTTTGTTAGTAATTAGCAGTTTTGGCAGTCCAGCGAAACTGTGAGCGAATCTATACATTCGCTCACAGTTTGCTGTTTTGGTTTACCCAACGAACTTGTGTTCTGCCGGGCGAAACTATAGTTTCGGCATGACAGTTTCGCTGGTAGCGAAACTGTCAGCGAAACTATGACTGCTATATATACTATTGTCATTTCACTTTGTATGGTAAGCTTGCAAAACCCTAATCGTGGAATTCTGTTGCAAGCTACCATTTCTAAGCAGTTACTTCATTGAAATACAATTGTGCTTGTTGTTATTGAGTGAGTTTGTTCATTTGAGTACCAATTATGTCTTGTTTCATCATATTCACTTCTCAATTGTTGTTATTTGGATTGTGTGTTTGATATTGATCAAATTATCCTATCAATTGTACTGTTCATCGATCACATGGACCAACAACCGTACGAATGGACCATACTCATGCCTTTTATAGCCAAATGAACATGAGTGTGGACCATTCAACCGAATGGCTTATCCGAATGAGCCATTCGGCCGAATGAGAGTGTGCGAATGAGCCAGTCACACGACTGAACTCCAGTCGGCCGACTGAATATGAACGACTGATTCAATCGCACGAATGAGGTCCATTCGCCCGAATGAAATGAGCGAATGGGTCCAGTCGTACGATTGAACTCAGACTTAGTATAAATAGAGAGGGAGTCGGTCGGAGAGACTCATCACTCCAAAAATAGCCCTAACTCGCAAGACACGTTGTTACTCTGCCAAATTTTTGTTTGATCATTCTATACCATTGATTGCTGTGTACTGACGATTTTCACTGATTATACAGCTATAATGCGGTGCAATCCACCTATACTTCACTTAACTTGATTCCATAATCAGGACATTCGGCACTAACCAAGAACCGAGACTTAATTGGACAAATAACCTCACAAAACTAAGTAAAATATTGAAATCAAAGTTGTTAGGTGCTAAATAGAGTGATTGCGAGTCTAATGAACCAAAACACAATGTCTATTCTTAAAAATTGGTCAAAACTTGAATTTTATTTGAACAACTAGTCTGTGATGCGAATGGACAGGTTGATGAACTTCGTTCGCACGACTGAGATGTGCGAACGGCTAAACCGCACGACTGAACCACGCGTATGAGTTCAGTCGCATGACTGGTGTAAACGCATGAGTTTGCATACGTATGAGCCTAGTCGCATGTTCAGTCATACGTATGAGGTCATTCGCACGACTGGATCTCAGTCGCACTGCTCATTCGCACGACTTGATCTCAGTCGCACAGTCTCATTCGCATGACAAAACAGAAAGTTTCAAGTCCAAAATGATTCAAGTTACTACTCATCGACGGATACTAATGTTTATACTCATTGTGTAACAGATGGCTAGTCGTTGGACTATGAGCACCAAGCACAACATCTGTGCTCATCTGGATCTGACGTCCAGGAATGCAGCTGACTTTTCGGGCATTATCAATTTTCTCTGGAGCTCTAGGATCTTCTATGCCATTTCTACTCCTTGTACACCATACCGCTCCATTCAGCAGGCTTTATGGGAAGGCGCAGTTGTTGATAGATCCTCAGAGCCTCATCGCATCAGGAGTTCGATATTTGGAGAGGCTATAGAGATCAGTGAGGATGATCTTCGGACGGTGCTGCAGTTCGGGGATGATGCCGACCGTCCCACTCGATTACACCCTCTTACTGTCCAAGGATGTTTCATGCGAGCTAATTACTCAGGGGACATCAACGCAGGGGTGCTCAATAAGAGCAACGTGTGCCCCCAGTTTAAGTACCTCGCACATGTGCTGCTGAAGTGTATAGCTTCTCAGAAAGGAGGGTTTGATGAGATCTCAGATCAGATACAGAACGCTTACGTAGAGTTGGTGCTGAACCACCCGTTCAGCTTTTCCAGGATGATCTTCACCTACTTGGTGGAGACATTGAAGGGAAGGTGAAGGAGGGATTTTGTATATACCCTCGATTTATTCAGATGATCATAGATCAGAAGCTCCCTCAGCTACCAAGGGAGAAGGAGGAGACGGTGGTGCTCGAGGTGATGGACGATACCACCATGGGCAGGATGAAGGTCTACAGGGGAAAGCAGGTGAAACCCCCTGTGAGACGACTGTTTGGGCATTTAAGTAGAGTGGACTACGTGGCGCCAGCGAAGAGGAAGTGGCGTCACGACGATAGTGACTCGGATTCTGAGCCGATTGTGCTCCCATCCGATGATTTTGATGATGATGACAGTGGCGATGGTGGCGATACTGGTACCACTGTTGGAGTTGTAAAAGATAGTCTATATTATCAACAAAGTGAAAGTCAACAAAAGTCAACGTCACGGTCAAAGTCAATAAAAATCAAACCCGACACATTCGAGACGAGGAACCGAGACGAGACGTTAAAGATTCAGATGACTAGGAGTTGTATTGTAATAAATATATTTTGTGTGAACAAAATATATTTTATCTTGTTTTTAGTCATTTTTATGCTTAATATGTAATTTTGTGTTAATTAGCCTAAGTCTAGGGAGTTAAGTGCAATTAGTGAATATTAGTCTAGACTATAAATAGGTTAATTGTCATTAGTGTTGGTTAATGGTTGAATGACCAATTGATTGAGGGATTTACTTGTAAACAATATTATTAGCAATCAATAGAGATCAAAGGGGTTTTGATTGTGATTATCATATTTTGATCTAATTCTTCATGATTTGATTCAAGTTTGATCATCCTGGAGTTACAATTTGGTATCAGAGCCTTATTGGATCAAATGCATTGAAGATTTGAAGAATTTTGTTGCTGAATTTTGAAGTTGTTCATCATATTTGAAGAGAGAGAAAGTGGGTTTCTAGAGAGAGAAAGTAGATCTGAGTTAAAATTTCTACAAATTCAACAATAACTACATCAGATCTATCATTATCTACAACATATATTGAATCTACATCATAGTTTATACAAGAAAAATCAAAGAAAATTCAATTCTGAAATAGTTTCTCTCACACACACTAGTGTGTGTGTTCTTGGTGTTCTTGAGCTTCAACATCTTCATCCGGCGAAACTAGATCCATTTTGAACGAAAGTTTAAAGTTTCCAGCGAAATTACAGTTTCGTCCGGCGAAACTCCAGCGAAATTCCAGCGAAACTGTAATTCCGGCGAAATTGCATATTTTCCGGCGAAACTATTAGAATCTGCGAGATTAAAGCTTCAATCGGCGAAATAAAAAAATTATTTCAGCGAATTTATAAAAAAAGGGGGCTGCGAAATTAAAATTTTAAGCGAATTTAAAAAAAAGGGGAGATTCATATCCTTGGGCAAGCCACACATCCAACAGCTTTGAACCCTAACCCTAAGCTCTTTCATCCTTAATCTTACGAGCAAGCTGAATATCCTTGGGCATAATCGTCACCCTCTTCGCATGAATCGGACAGAGATTCGTATCCTCAAACAGCCCCACAAGGTACTCTTCAGCAGCTTCTTGTAAAACAGCAACAACGAAACTCTCAGATCCGTTTTAAAATCCTCAGCGATTTGTCTCACGAGCCTCTGAAACGGGAGCTTCCTGATCAACAGCTCAATGCTTTTCTAGTACTTTCTGATCTCCCTTAACCGCACCATTCATGGACGGAATCTGTGGGGCTTCTTGACTTCTCCAGTCGCCGGAGCTGATTTGCGTGCGGCCTTTGTTGCAAGCTACTTCCTTGGGGCTTTTCCTCGGGTGGATTTTCTCGTGATTTGCATTGTACGAGCCATTGATGGTGATTCGAAGGTTGAAGTTGATATTTGTTGAGTGATTTTGATGGTGGTGAGTGGTAAATCTGTTCATGAAATCACTCGATCCTAGGCCATTTCTGCCTGTTAAAACCGCAGACGCCATAGAAATCACGATGACGATGTAAACAAAAGGGGATTATGGGATCACAAGGCTGTTTTAACTTCCGATAACTAATCTCTAGCGAAGAAACGGCCGGAATCCATGAAAACAAATTGATCGGAGATATATCGCAAGAAAGGCGGCTAGCCGGAAAATGTCGCCGGCCCTAGGGGTTTCCCATCATCCGCCTCTTTCTCTCTTCACTCAAGTGTGTGTTGTGTTTGAAGTGTTTTCTGTTGTGTTAGTGTTTTAGGGTAAGGGTTATAGTTTATGTTTGTGAATGGGCTTTTCAATTGTATTGGTTTGGATCAACAAATTGAGCTAAATTTGGATCAGTAAATTTGGGTTGAATTCATTAAAAAACTGAAGTAATTGGGCTCACAAAATGTGGGCTAGTTAAAGATTAAAAGTGGGCTGAATTTAAAAAAAAACATTGAGGTGTCGGCTAATAAAAAAAATCAAAAAATCAAATAAAGTTGATTAATTGGGATTAATTGTTTTCAATAAGATAAAGAAATATTCAATGATTAATTGACCCCAGGTGCTAAGATTTTCTAGCGTGACATTTAAAATAATATTTTTCCTGGGGGAGAATTATTTTACAATTTTTGGGAAAAATATTTTGGGGCGTTTAATTGTTCAAAATTTTTACAATCATGTAATCTTCAGAAGACTTTAAATCAGATAATCTCACAATGGCACAAAGCCGGTTTGACTCTTTTGCAGGTTCAAAGAAAGAAAAATTGTCAGATTTAATTGATAGATTTTTGAAAGTAGCAAATAATCTAAAGAAGCATGTGCCTGGTCTCAGTAATCATGAACAAATTCAAAAGCTTCTCGAGTCTCTTCCATCTGCATGGAATCATCAAGTTAAAACGCTGAAGCAAGAAAGAGGTTATGTCGACACAAAACTTATCGATATCCAAAGAAACGAATTTCAGCAAGCCGTGTTCCCGCATCAAACCCACGCGCTTAATAATGATCTTGTTTCTTCTGTAACAAGCATACTTGATTATAAAACAGAGATGATTGAAAAGTTAAAGTTATTGAGAACTGATTCGGATTTAAACTCTAAATTTAAAGAAACTGTTGAACAGAATCGTGAAGCTTTAAGAGTCGACAATGATAGTAAACTGGAGTCTGTGAGAACCGATGATGATAAGGATGGAAAAGTGATAAAAGAAAGAAAGAATCTGAGGCTGACGAGATGCTGAAGGTCAAAGAAGAGGAACAACAAAAAATCACAAGGGTTTGCAACTGTGAAAAGAGCTTAGCTGCAGAACGAACTATCATGGGTCTTCCTTATGAGACTGTTCAGGATATGTGTTCTTCGTCATGCAAAATCAGATTATTTGGGATTTATAAGGCAAACAGATTGTTACTGGAAAATGAAAAAGAATTAAAAACAATCAATCAGGAATTAAAGAAAAATGAAATTGTTTTTTCAAGAAAAATTAATGAAGCATTGGCGGAAAATGATCTTTTAAGAAGAACCATTTTGGAGCGTAATGTTGAAATTAATATTCTGAGAGAAAGGGCTGTTTTAGCTCAATTTGAAACGACAAAGCTTCAAACAAAGCTTGATAAATGGACCCTTTCAAACATGAAAAAGGATGAGCTTATTGCTAAACAACATGGGGCGCGGGTGAAACATGGGATTTGATATAAATCTGATAGTGAAACTGTATTTAATTCAGTTCCACCCCCTTCTACTTTATGTTATTCACCAATTCCCAAACCTCATCCTAAAAATGATATGTTTGAACAATCTAATAGTAGTTTACATGCAGGTTTAAGTGGTGTGAATCTTAAAGAGGTGCCAGATGATTATGATTCTACAACTGGTATGGGATACAATAAATCGAATGCTGACAGTCAAGCTAACGATTGTTCAGTCCCGGTTGTTTGTAAATCTATATCTACTATTTCTTCTAACTTCTTTGATAAGTTTAAAGCAGGTGAAATTCCTACTTTTGAGCTTGTCAAGGTTGTGACAGAAGAGATAAATCAGGAATCACCTAATCAACAAGTTCCAACAACAACAACACATCCTATTTCTGTCAATCAAGATCCATTGGAAGCAGATCTGTGTATACGAGACTGGTCAAGCTCAGATGATGAATCAAACACAAAGGACCGTGTCAGTTCATCAAAGATCAAGATATCACCTGAAATTGTCAAGCCTCAAAAACTTCCAAAAGCTGAATCAAGACCAATACGGATCTCTTCTCCAACTACAAAACAAGCCAGTCAACCAGTGAAGATCTCATTCATTGTTCAGGAAAGGAAACTTCAGAACAAGCAAGGATCTCCAACAACCTCAATGCAATCTCCAATTTCAAATGCTTCACACGGGTCAGTCATGATAGGATCGGATCAATTATATTTGAATTATGCAGCGGAATATCACGAATTAAGATCGAATTCAAGCAAGAAAAGTAATGAATATGCAAAACACTCAATCACAATTATAGAGAGAATATTTCTGTTAAAGGAATGTTTTCATTCACGCGTAATGCTTCGATTAGAATACAGCTAGGTCAACATCCCTTATATAGAGGAATGTGACGTCTGCTGATGTCACTTGATAGTGACATCTAACAGAATTTACAAAACAACTGAATATATGCAAACTACTGAGATGTTCTCAACAACTGATTACATCTCAGAGAATGCTAAGTACAACTACATGAAACTACTGACTAACAATTACTGAAACAATAAACTACTGAAATGTAAAATTACAAGTACTGAAAAGTAAAACCATCACAACTACTGAAGTTAACAACTTCAGCTGTTATGACAACTGCTGATCACTCTGGTCTTCAGTCTTTGTCTTCAGCACTTTATCTTCAGACTTTGTCTTCAGTTCTTTGCTTTCAGACTTTGTCTTCAGACCTTTGTAATCAGCTGATGTCTTCAGCTATTGTGATCTTCATCAACAGTTGTAATGTCTGTGGGACTTAGAGGTTTTTCTGATCAGGCTCATTGGTTCTTTTGGTCCAACAAACTTCCCCTGAACCAATGCAGCCAAAACCTCTAACTTTATTAAAGATCCCACTTATTCTTTGGCAAAAGTACTCTCTTGATCAGCTTCAGAGGTAGACAAATAAGCATAGGCCAGGGAAAGGTTTCTAATCATTTGATTGGCTAAGTATGGAAGGGAACTCTGTCTTGGGGAAATTGGACACAGAGTCTTGTCCCAACCATGAAACCTATTTCCCATTGATGAGTCTAAAAGACTCCCTTGCATAGGCCTCAAGGAGAACAACTTGTTCCTCTTTAGTGAGTTCTTCTGCTTCTCCCTCAAAGAAGAACTCAGGCCCATAGTATTCAGACAGATATCTCACTGTCTTCCCATTCTTCAACTCAACAGTTGTTATCTCTCTATATGCGAATTCATCTGGATGAGAGCCTTCGAGCAACAACTGGAGTTCACTCTTCTGAAGATCTTCAATTCTTTTGTACAACAACCCCTTCTTGATCATTTTGTTCTCAAGAATAGACATAGGGGTTGATTTGGATGTGTGAGCTCTCTTGAATTCTTCAATGATTTCCCAGGGTGAGACTACCATGGCCAACATGATTGCAACATTCAAAGTCTTTCTTACTTGGCCATGATATCTACTTGGTAAATTTTTCTTATGAATTCTAGAACTTACCCTGGGATCTGGCCAAATCCTCACTCTTTCTTTCTGATGTTGAAAAGTATGTCTGAGAGTGTACAGCCTCTGAGCTTGAATCTTCATAGCTTGAATAGATGAGGACTGAGGGAAGTCCTTGTCAACCATTCTAAGAAACTGCTCATCATGCTGCTTCTGCTGTTCTTCTTCTTCAATTTTGACCTTAACTATCTGCCTTTGAGTTTCAGGAGTTATTGTTTGTGATTGACTCCTAGGCTTCTGTTTCTTCTTTTCAAGAACAACAGATATTGGCAGATTGTCTTCTTCATCCTCTTCTTCTTCTTCTTCCATCCTCAGCAGCCTTCTGTTTCTTTTGGGTGCTTCACTGGTGGAATCTTGGATGAGCTTCTTGGGTGAAGGGATTGGTTTAGATGGTTGTGAGGTTGATTGTTTTGGAGGTTGAGAGGTTGGTTGTTTTGAAGGTTTTGAGATTGGCTGTTTTGGTTGTGAGGTTGGCTTTGAAGATTGTTTTGGTAAGGGAGATTTTAAGGGCTGCTCTATCATTTTGTTGGTGAGGGTGGCTTTGGATAACTTGGCCATATCAATTCTCTTCTTTGCACCAGCTTCATCTAGAGCTTCAATGATTAAGCCCTTGTTGAAGCTTTCAGATGAGCATATTTTGGTAGTTATCTCCAAGATGCTATCTCTGGACCATGACTTGATCTCAATGATAGGTCTTCCAAAGTGTTTGGAGAGGAATCTAACCATAGCCTCTAATCTCTCCCTTTCTTCTTCATTGCAACTTGCCCATCGATCCTTCAATTTCTTGAATCTCCAGTCTTCTGATCTCTGAGTCAAGTTTGGCAGTATCAAATCCTTGCCTAAAGAGCTGATCAATGATCTTGTCCATGGATCTGCTATGTTGCTCATCAGCTTCTTTGATCATCTCATCTAGCCTCTTCTCATCTTCAGTTTGTTCACCAATACTTTTCTTTCTTTTGTAGGTGATGATCTCTTTACCTTTATTCTCTTCATTAGCTTCTTCCTCTTCAGCTCTTTTCCTTTTATCCTCCTTTACTGACTTAGACTCCCCCTTTTTGGTTGCATTGGGTTCAGGGGTTTGACTGTCAGAAAGGTGCTCTGACACAGCATCAGTCACAAGGGATTTAATATCTGAGGAGAGCCTCTCATCAATGGTCTTATGAACAATAGATGTAATGATGGGGGTGATGAGAGGTAAGGAAGATTTGAAAGCAGCAACCATTTGCTCAGAGGGGCTCTCTCCCTGAGAAATGGTGCCTGAGCCAGAGGCTGGTGGTTGGTTTGATTTGAGTGGCTCAGTGTTTGGTGAAGCTTCAACAGAAGCTGCCATCTGTGGGTTTATTGGGGCAGATGGTCTTGATTCCTGAGGCATGATAGGAAGCAGATCTTTTAATCTACAAACCTCAGCCTCAAGAATAGTATTTTGGGCTAAGACTTCAAAGAAAAACCCAGGTCATCATCAGTATAAACTGAATCAGCTGACCTCCTGAGTGAATCAGGATGAACATGTGCTGAGTGTAAATCAGTGATCACATGTGCCCCTTTGTCTTGGAACTTGGGACTTCCTGCCTCAGGAGCATGTCCTTCGTTGACAGTTGCCTCTGGTGAGGTCTTAGAGATGATACCTGCTTCATCCTGCTCATGTGCTGAAACAGGGGAAGAGGTAGCCTCACCAGATGTTCTAGTCTCCACATTTACACTAGGAGACTGAACTTTAGAATCCCTATGCTGTTGGTTATCAACTACATTTTGATCCTCTCCCTCAGCTGTTGAGGTTTTCCCAGTAGTAACAGGTTTCTGGGGAGGGGTAGAGGAATGTAGCTGAGTCAGCACTTGTGCAATGACTGCAGTTGGGCTTGTAGGGGTGGTATCAGTGGGAGATGGTGGTGAAAAGGTTTGCACCTGGGGAGAGTGGTGCTCTTCAATGGCAATCTTCTTAAGTGAGATAGATTCCAGCAATGTGGTATCCCTAATATTGGTTGTATGAGGATCCTGTTGAGAGGATACCTGAGCGGTTTCAGCTGGTGGAGTCATTGAAACTACAAGGGGATTAAGGCTTGTAGTCTCATCCTGCGTTTGTGCTACAGGGGCATCATCAGGGGACTCAACTCCCTGAGTAGCCTTTTTGGTTTTCTTTGGTTTGGGTTTGGTGGGGACTTTAGATTCGGAGGTGGAGGCTGTGGGTTCCCTCTGCTTGGGTTTGAGCAGTTTGGCAGCCTCTTTAAGTTGTGGGTTTGAGTTGTGCCTGGAGTATACCTCTGGCAAAACTAGCAGAGCAGGGACTCCAAGGCCAACAAGGCCATCAGATTTTAATTGGTTTAAAATGATTGCCATAAGAAACCTTGGATATAATATCCATCTATTTGCCACAGGTTTCAATGCCAAATCTTTAAGTTCCAAAAAGATAATATCAGAAAAATTTAGATTTTGATGTTCAAGGATAGAATATAATACCTGTTGCCACCTGGATGACATTTGATCCCAAGAGGATGTTTTGGGAGCCAGGCATACATTGATCATATGAAATATGAGTCGCTCGGCATCATGGAAGTGCTTCTTCAGGATGGTAGTAGCACTTAGGTCACCTTCATAACCATGATTAGCAAAAGAAAGATCAATGGTGCCTTTTGGGTACTTGGTGGGATAGGTGGCATCATTCAGGTCTAGGGTTTGACGAATGATCTCAGGAGTGATGATCACCCGTTTCTGGTTAACAAAAGACTGGAGAGTGATGGTGGCATCATTCTCAGCAGTATGAACGATAAGGTTTGTCCAGAATTGGCACAGGGTATCGGGGTAGATGGTTGGATTGAGGAGAAAGGCTGTGCGGTATTGGGAATCAACCATCAAGTCGATAGCAGCATCAAACTTGTTCCAGAAAGGTGATTTGGTAAGATAAGCAACACAGTTGTGTCGAGGTTTGATTTGCATGGTCGCCATTAATGGAAGATGAATGTTTGGAAAGTGGGTTATGAAAAGTTTGAAGTTAGGGTTAGGTATATATAGGTTATGAAACGGCTGAGGGAAAACAACTGAAAGTGTTGGTGTTAGTCATCAGGTGTTAGAAAACAACTGAAGACATGGTTTTAACTTTCAGATGTTGTAAACAACTGAAGACTTGGTGTTGGTCATCAGTAGTTGTAAAACTACTGAAGACTTGGTTTTGGCTTCAGTTGTTTGGAAATGAAACAGTAGTTGTCGTCAATTCACAAAGTTCAGCTGTTTCAATGACCTTGACACTTACTCATCAGATCATATGATTTTCAGATGTTTCATTGGTCATCAGTACTTATTTATTATAAAAGACATCAGTAGTTTGAACTACATCAGTATTTTCTAACAAATAAGGTACTTCAGTACTTTTAAGTAATTTAGTCTTCAGTAGTTGTAAAACTACTGAGGATAAAATGACTTATCAGTACTTATTTTTGACAAATGTATACTAATGCTCATCAGTATTTATGAACTAAGAGCATCAGTAGTTGTCAAATTATTCTAGTTGCAGCATACCAAGCCTGAGTACAAGATTATGAAAAGTTGCACTATCCAAAGGCTTAGTAAATATATCTGCAAGCTCATCAGCACTAGGCACAAACTTTGGATCAATCAGACCTTTTTCATAGCAATCCCTAATGAAATGATGTCTGATCTCAACATGTTTGGTCCTAGAATGCTGGACAGGATTCTTAACAATACAAAGAGCTGAAGAACTATCCATTAATAATGGAGTCTTAGTCTCTGTAATGTCATAATCCAATAACTGATTTTGAAGCCAAAGTACATGAGATGTACAGCTTGCAGCTGCAATGTACTCTACTTCAGCTGTTGATGTAGCAACTGATGTTTGTTTCTTACTCTGCCAAGAGACCAAACAGTTGCCTAGAAATTGGCATCCACCAGAAGTTGATTTTCTGGTTAACTTACACCCTGCATAGTCACTATCAGAAAAAGCAACCAATTTACAAGAGTGCCCAGTGGAATACCATAGTCCTAGAGATTTAGTTCCTTGCAAATATCTAAAGATCCTCTTGACTGCAATCATATGGGAATCCTTAGGAGCAGCCTGAAATCTAGCACAGACACAAGTTGCAAACATAATATCTGGTCTAGAAGCTGTTAGGTACATCAAGGAACCAATCATACATCTGTAAAGAGTTTCATCAACTGCTTTACCTTTTTAATCAGCATCCAGTTGTGTGTTGCTGCACATGGGAGTAGAACAAGTTTTACAGTTTTGTAAGTCAAACTTGGTTAACAAATCTTTTGTGTATTTTGACTGATGAATGAAAGTTCCATCAGTCAGTTGTTTGATTTGTAAACCTAGAAAGAACTGTAATTCTCCCATTGCACTCATTTTAAACTTTTGTTGCATCAATTTTCTGAATGCATCACACAACTGTGGATCAGATGATGCAAAAATAATATCATCAACATAAATTTCAACAAGTAGCTTATGCATGCCAGCTTTCTTTATGAACAAGGTTTTATCTATGGAGCCTCTAGTGAAATTATTTTGCAGAAGAAAGTTTGATAATGTTTCATACCAGGCTCTGGGTGCTTGTTTCAACCCATAAAGAGCCTTATCAAGCTTATACACCCAATCAGGGTGTTTATGATCTTCAAAACCTGGTGGTTGACACACATAAACTTCTTCTTTTATTTTACCATATAAAAATGCACTTTTGACATCCATTTGAAAAACTTTAAGGTTATGAAAAGCAGCATAAGCTAAAAACAATCGAATTGCCTCCAGTCTGGCTACAGGGGCAAAGGTTTCATCATAATCAATACCTTCTTCTTGTGAAAACCCCTGTACAACCAGTCTGGCCTTGTTCTTGACAATTTGGCCTTTTTCATCAGTTTTATTCCTAAACACCCATTTAGTGCCTATTGCACACTTACCTTGGGGTAGAGGAACCAGTTCCCACACTTGCTGTTTTTGAAATTGAAGAAGCTCAAGCTGCATGGCTTCAACCCATCCATTGTCCCTTAAGGCCACATGATAATTCTTTGGCTCTTGCTGACTGATGAAGAAAGCATAGAGACAGAAATTGGACAATTGACTTCTTGTTGAAACACCAGCATTGATATCACCAATGATCTGGGACATGGGATGATTCTTCAATTCTTGATATGCAATAATATCTGTGCAAGTGTTTGTAGCAGATTCAGCAGCAGCAGATGTTGATGTAGACTCTTGAAACCTAGACTGAGATGGCAGTTCAAATGAAGTAGAGGATTCAGAGATTTCATCAGCATTTGTTGTGGATGGAGCTGCTGAGGCTACAGGAACATCAAGTGTAGTAGAAACAGGCAGATGATCACTACAACTTGCATTTGTATCTTCAGTTGGAGATGATGGAACTTCAGAGACCACAACAGGTGGAGACTGATATGGAACATATTGCAGTATGTCCAAGTCAAACATCTCAACAGGGTTTTGAGGAATCTTGTCTTTTGGGGATTCATTAAACTTGACATGCAAAGTCTTTCAACAATCTTTGTTCTGCAGTTGAACACTCTGTATGCCTTGCAAGTAGATGAATATCCAACAAAATACCCTGCATCCACCTTGGAATCAAACTTCTGAAGTATACTCTTTGTGTTAAGAATATAACATGGACACCCAAATGCTCTAAAGAATGAAATCAAAGGAGCCAATGATGTAAGAGCTCATAAGGAGTCTTCATCAACCTCTGATTCACTAATGCTCTATTCTGAACATAGCAGGCTGTATTGACAGCTTCAGCCCAAAAGGTTAGTGGCAAACCAGAGTCAGCCAACATTGTCCTTGCAGCTTCAATCAGGGTCCTGTTCTTTCTCTCCACCACTCCATTTTGCTCTGGAGTTCTTTGAATACTATATTGTCTTTTGATTCCCTTAGACAAATAGAATTCATCAAGAGTGTGATTCCTAAACTCTGTCCCATTATCACTTCTCACACACTTAACTGGAAGTGAATACTGCTTCTCCACATGTAACACAAAATAGATGATACTTTGAGCAGCCTCATCCTTGGAGTGCAAGAAGAAAGTCCATACATATCTTGAGTAATCATTCACAATTACCAGACAGTACTTTTTCTTTGCCATGCTCATTACTCTCACAGGACCAAAGAGATCCATGTGCAGTAATTGCAAGCAGGCAGTGGACTTAGGTTCTTAGAAGGGAATGAAGCTTTGTGTTGTTTTCCTTTCAAGCAAGCTGGACAGGTATCATCACACTTGAACTCCTTTAATGGCAAACCTCTCACTAAACCATGATGAATGAGCTGATTCATGTTCTTGAAATTCACATGACCCAGCCTTCTATGCCATAGTTCAGATTCTTGAGGAGAGGCTTTGGAGAACAAACAAGGATGGCCTTTTAGATCAATTTTCTTTGATAGATCTAAAGCATATACTCTTCCAATCCTGTTGGCCTTCAGGAGAGTATACTCATCCAATATTTTGTCAATCTTGTGCAAAACTGTGGAAGACAGAATCCGACAGTTTTGACTTGTGAAAAGTGCAACATGCCCTTTATCACACATTTGACTGACACTCAAAAGATTGTATTTGAGGTTCTCCACATGGTTAACATCATCAAATCTTATCTCCCCATTTGAGACAAAACCCTTCCCAATGATGTAACCCTTGGCATCATTTCCAAAAAAAACAAATCCCTTCTTCCTTTGGGAATAGTCATGAAGAAGAGAGCTGCTCCCTGTCATATGCATGGATCCTCCACTGTCCACATACCAGATGCTTCTTTGGCATGATGAAGAACCCTGCATTTATCACAAACATTAGTTAGCCTTTGAGACCCCAACCTTTTGGTTTTGGGTCTGTTTTCATCAACAGATGTTAAACTAACAGGTTGTGCATGATTAACAGCTTTTGAAGATGTAGATGATGCTGAAAAGGATTCCTTGGATTTTGGCTTGGGTATCCTTTTCAGTGGTTTAATCACAGAAACATCTAATTGGTTAACTCTCCCCAATAGATGTTGAACCATCATCACAAGTTGTGTCTGATTTGTTGACAGAGTTTTCAACTCAGTTGACACATCAGTACTTGTAGATGATTTGTTCTTGTTATTCTCTACACCCTTCTTTTGAAAAGACACAGACTTAGTCTGAGTTTTCAATATTCCCTGAGGAATATTTGCAGCTGTTGTTTGAAAAACCCCTTCCTCCTTAGTGACTTTTTGAGAAAGCTTAGGTTTATCAGAATGAGATGATTGTGGTACAAACTTGGTTTGAAATTCATTTTTCATTTTATGCATTTCCTGCTTAATGATTTCTTTTTATTGAATTTTAAACCCTTGTTATACCAGCATTCATCAGTCAGATGATTGAACAAACCACATATTTCACATGGTTTTCTTTTCATCTTTTCTTGATCAACTGCTGAAGTTGATGAAACTACTGAAGATTTGTTCTTCAGTACTTTCTTCCTTTCAGTACTTTTGGGAAGTACTGAAGGATTTTCAACAACTGAAGATTTCTTCTTCAGTGGTTTTCTATCAGTACTTTTTAGAATCCTGATAGATTCTTCAGCAGTTGTCAAGGAATGCTGTTTTCCTCTGATTTAAAATGCTCTTCAGGTGTTGTGTTTTGCCCTTCAGTACTTTGAGTACCTTGTGGAACAACACCTGAATTTCTCAGCCTCTTCTTGATCAAGTGTTTCGAAGCAGTGGGATCATCAATTATTTGATTAACTGAGATACTCACACTATCTTCATCCTCAGATTTTGAATTTTCAGTTAAGGATGAAACACTTGATGATGTGGTTTGGGAATGACTCTTAACCTCAGATTTTACTTCTAACTTGGGAGTAAAATCTGTGGGAGGTATGGTATGATTATACCCAATCCCAAACTTCATATTGGAAGCAGTTTGCTTACTGAGAAGCATTTCAAATCCCTTGCAGGATGTTACCCATCGTTCACAATCAACTTGGGTAGCTGCAAGTGTTTCTTTGAGATTTTGTGATTTTCTAGAATGACCTCTACCTTTGCTTTTCATCAGTAATTTGACATTTAAGTTTATAAATCTCCTCATCCTTCTCTTTTAAAACAGACTCAAACTCATATTTTCTTTTGGAAATTGCCTTTTCTACGTCAAGATTTTGATTAATTAAAGCTACATTTGCTTCCCTAATAGAAACAAAAGTAGCTATGCATGATTCAGAACATAACTTGGCCTTAGCCTCAGAAGATACCTGTGGTACCTATGATGATGAAGGATTGTCATCAGTAGATTCCAGGGCCATTAATGCAAGGTTTCCAAAAGGATTGTCACCACCATGTTGACCAGCACCAGCAAATTGCTCAGAATAACCAGAGACATCATCTGGTAGGCTGCTCAGTCAACAACCTCAGGGGTGAAAAAGCTTGATGAGATTGAGGTTGAGATTGCTGATTTGTTTGAGATGGCTGAGGATCAGGTAGAGCATGTGGTTGTTGAGCCATGGGTACAGAAACTTGACCAGACTGAGGCATGTAAAAGCATGGATAAGGATATGGCAGGGCTTTGAGGGACAAAGTATGCAGGAGATGATTGATGTTGTGAATGATGATCAGAACTGGTGGATGTTGCCCTTTGGATTGTGAATTATTACTTGGAAAAGTCACAAAGGGTGCAGAGGAGTTAGATCCAGATGATCTACACTCTCTAGCAAAATGTCCAAGTCTGTGGCACTTGTGACATCTCAACTTACTCTTGTCAAAACCAACCTTGGTTTTGCCAGAGAGACCAGGAAATTTCCTACCTGTTCTTTTATAAAACTTTTGAGATCTGATATTAATCAATGCCATTTGGCTCAGAATATCCATCTCTTCCAGATCATCATCAGCAATTCCTTTCAAATCATCCATCATAAAACACAAATTATCAACATTAAAACCTGAGTTTCCCTCAACTCCAACAAAAGCATGATTTCCACTGTTTGAAGAGAAATCAATATGCTCATCATATGAACTTTCAGATGAAGCATATTCAGACTCATGACCAACCAGAGCAGTATTGCCTGGTACAAAGTCATCAGTGAGCTTTCCAGATGAAGATAGTTTCCTTTTCTGTTCTATCTCTCTCTCAAATGTTAAGAGTTTCCCATGAAGTTGGGTGAGAGATAGAGTATCCAGATTTGCACTAGAGCGTAGGACAATGGTGTAAGTGTCCCATCTCTCAGGCAGGGATCTGAGGAATCTGTTATTCATCTGGCTGTTTGTGTATTCATGTTGAACCATTTTAAGCTCAGAAATTAAACATGAAAACCGCTCAAACTGTTGAGTCAGTGTCTCACCCTTCCTATGAGAGAATGTCTCATATTGCTGGGCAAGGATTTCTCTGTTGTTTGCTAAGACCTCATCAGTTCCTCCAAATTGTTCTTTCAGAGCAACCCAGAGATCATAAGCAGTTTCATGATGCATGAGCCCAGAATAGATTTCATTAGGCAGTGCCATGGCCAGAATTCCATGGGCTTTAGCATCAATCTCAAACAGTTTTAAATCCTCATCAGAATATTGTTCCTTCTTTTTAGGAACCATCTCATTGGTTTCAGGATTACTCACCATAGGCTTGTATGGTCCATGAACCACAGACTTCCAACAACCTGAACTGTTAACAGACAGGTGATGGAGCATTCGGCGTTGCCATATGTTATACTCACTCCTAACAAGCATTGGAGGCTTAGTTGAGGAGCCAGTATTGTGAGGATCATTCATTGAAGTAGTCATTTTCACTAATTCAATTGAATTCAATGAGATTAAAATCGGTCTAGTTTGAAAACTCAACAACACACTTAGAAAACACAATTAGAATCTCAATTAATTAACCGGAAGCACAGAAAATCAATCTCTATAATCAATTCTTGCAAAAATACTAATTCGATCAACCTTTGCTATCAAAAGAACAGTTTCAATGATCAATTGTTAGATCGATCAATGATTAACCTGCTCTGATACCATTTGATAGGATCGGATCAATTAGATTTGAATTATGCAGCGGAATATCACGAATTAAGATCGAATTCAAGCAAGAAAAGTAATGAATATGCAAAACACTCAATCACAATTATAGAGAGAATATTTCTGTTAAAGGAATGTTTTCATTCACGCGTAATGTTCGGTTAGAATACAGCTAGGTCAACATCCCTTATATAGAGGAATGTGACGTCTGCTGATGTCACTTGATAGTGACATCTAACAGAATTTACAAAACAACTGAAATATGCAAACTACTGAGATGTTCTCAACAACTGATTACATCTCAGAGAATGCTAAGTACAATTACATGAAACTACTGACTAACAACTACTGAAACAATAAACTACTGAAATGTAAAATTACAAGTACTGAAAAGTAAAACCATCACAACTACTGAAGTTAACAACTTCAGCTGTTGTGACAACTGCTGATCACTCTGGTCTTCAGTCTTTGTCTTCAGCACTTCATCTTCAGACTTTGTCTTCAGTTCTTTGCTTTCACACTTTGTCTTCAGACCTTTGTAATCAGCTGATGTCTTCAGCTGTTGTGATCTTCATCAGCAGTTGTAATGTCTGTGGGACTTAGAGGTTTTTCTGATCAGGCTCATTGGTTCTTTTGGTCCAACAAGTCAAGCATCAAAAGCCATTCAAGGTTTGTTTTGAGTGTGGAAAAGAAGGTCATGTGGTAAAGAAGTGCCCTCAAAGACTTGCTTCGAATGGTAAAGGCAAAACGAATTGCTTCTTCGAATGTAAGTTTACAAAGAATATTCCAGACGGTAAAGGCAACACGGGTTGCTTCTCTGGATCAAGAGGTAAAAAGCACACATCTTTGAATGGTTGGATGAAAAACCCTCCATCCAAACCTTTTCATGTGAAGCCAGTTTCACATGATACAAAGATGAAAATGACCAAAGGTTCAAAACCAAATTCTTTTCCTTCAGGTCTTAAACAGAAAATGATTTCCAAATTTAATTCATTCAAATCCAAGTTAATTGAACCAAAACAAAGTTGGCAAACTAAACAGAAGAATACAACAATCCCTGATTGTTTAAACAGTTGTGTGCAGAAGCTTGTTACTTATCTTGATGAAAAAGGAACTTCCAGGACTATGATGTTCTGGGTTCCCCTTTCTAACTAATCTGATTATGAGTGCAGGAACAATTCAGGAGGAGTGTTAGTAATCCGGTTTACTG
The DNA here is from genome assembly GCA_025215565.1 of Flaveria ramosissima. NCBI lineage: Eukaryota > Viridiplantae > Streptophyta > Magnoliopsida > Asterales > Asteraceae > Flaveria > Flaveria ramosissima. The sequence continues at coordinate 44,553,277 of CM046040.1, forward strand.
ACAGGGATTGTTCCTAATTCAAATTTGAGGTGGAACAAACAGGTTAAGGTCATTGTATTATATCCACAATCTAGATTTTTATCTGCATTATCATAGTTCTCACTTCACATTCACTGCACATTTCTTGATAATTCATTTCTTATCTTGATAATCAGTATAGTTTGAAAGACCTTCTTTGATAAATTTTTATTTTTGTACAGTTTTATGAAAAAATTAAAAAAAAATAAAATAAAATTAAAAAAAATTCTAAAAAAAAAATTAGGGGAGAGTATGACTAAATAAAAAAAAGAGAACTGAGAACTTGATTCGAGATGACTGAGAAATGATAGTATATCTTCTTGAATTGCTTGTTTTTGCATGACTTGCGTTTTTAAAATGAGAAATGATAGTAACTGATGCTGCTCTCTGAATTACATCTTATTTTTAAATTGCAAATAAAATAAAAGCAAACAGATTCTTTAATGATATGCTTGGTAGACTCAGCCTGAAGAATAAAGTAGACAGCAGCATAATGATTTAAATTAAAACATCATGCTTAAGGATGTCTGGATTTACGCAATCATTTTGGCCTGCACAAAAACTGAGTCCCGACAAAAATTGGATTGAGAATTGATCTTTCACCCATCATGATACAAATCATATAAGCCAAATATTTGAGCCATGTTTGGTGTATTTATGTGTCTTGTGTTTGTGCTAATCTCCTCTGTTGTACGAAAGTACTGACCTGGAGTGATAATCTCCTTTGCTGTACGATAATACTGACCTGGAGCTCTCATTGGCACATGATTAAATGGTCAACTCCTTTGTTATACGTGAGTATAGACCTGGAGCTCTCACCATTATGGTCTAAGTAGTGTCAAATCATCTAAACGATGAATTCATCACAGAATATAATATTCTGTCAATAATCACTAGCACACTAATGCACAAGCCTTGCTCTATAAAGATCGTAACAAAATTCAAGAAATCCTGAGGTTGGGTGAGGGTTTTTTCCAAATGATTGTGGGGTCCTAACATTCTAAAGCATCTAATCGAACCTTAACAAATCATTTGCTGCTTGTTGAAAAAGATAGGGCATGAGTTTAAGTGGACAAATATATCAGCAATCGTTTGGTCTGTTTAAGAATTTCAAAATCATTCAAAGACTGTGATTAGATTCAGTTATCAGTGTGATCTCATTGCTTGTCGATGATTAAATTCATCTTTGTGCTAAGTATATATTGAGGATGTTATCTCATGATCGATTCAGTTCTCGGTTTTAAATGTTAAAAAAAACAAAAAAAAACAAAAAAAATAATAGATAAAAAAATGTTATAATAAATGTATATAATATAAAAAAATTATAATAAAATTTCATTTTAATTTCTCTTAGGTCTTCCATATTATGTTGTTTCAGTTTTATCATTTTTCATGCATTTCACGGAAATTACGCACAAACGAACACGGGTTCGCTTGTTTTTCACACAAAGATAAACACGGGTTTATTATGTTAAAATGAAATGATCTAATTATAAATGTCGAGATTGTGTTTGTGAATGTGTTTCAGATTTTTGCTTTAAGTGATGTCCGATCATCAGTTGAGTAGTGTACCTGATCAAAGAACTTGTTCCTCAAGTTTGTAGAAGATACCGAGCTAGGAATCTTCCTCCTACATCTTCTAAATCACTCAAGATTAGAGTTTTGGGAAACCTGTTCCAATATCTTTATAAAGCTTGCACTCGAAAAGGGGTAGCATATAAATAGGGGGAGCTTATGTGATGAAAAATCTCTCATCAGATTCAGAAAGATTCAAATTGAAGATCTTTCTATTGTTGACTTCTCGATGCTGATTTAGTTTGAAGACATTGATAATGATAGACTAAGGGGGAGTATTGTAGGAGTTGTAAAAGATAGTCTATATTATCAACACAGTGAAAGTCAACAAAAGTCAACGTCACGGTCAAAGTCAACAAAAATCAAACCCGACACGTTCGAGACGAGGAACCGAGACGAGACGTTGAAGATTTAGATGACTAGGAGTTATATTGTAATAAATATATTTTGTGTGAACAAAATATATTTTATCTTGTTTTTAGTCATTTTTATGCTTAATATGTAATTTTGTGTTAATTAGCCTAAGTCTAGGGAGTTAAGTGCAATTAGTGAATATTAGTATAGACTATAAATAGGTTAATTGTCATTAGTGTTGGTTAATGGTTGAATGACCAATTGATTGAGGGATTTACTTGTAAACAATATTATTAGCAATCAATAGACATCAAAGGGGTTTTGATTGTGATTATCATATTTTGATCTAATTTTTCATGATTTGATTCAAGTTTGATCATCCTGGAGTTACAACCACCCATTCTAGGGCCACTCCTGTCGATGTTATATCACCATCATCCACCCACAGAGGAGCAGATATAGCAGGATTTCATCAGGACTTTCAGGCTGATGAGGAGGACGAGTCGGACGAGGAGCCGTTGACTCGGACGGTGGGCAGCAAGGTAGTTGCCACCGAGAGAGGGATTAGAGCGGTAGGTGGACGCCAGGGTGAGTTTGGGGAGGCTGTTACTCATCCATCTTACACCCCAGACCAGCCCAGCAGCCAAAGGGGAGCATCCTCCTCGAAAGGAACAAGGAAAAAGAGGATGGCTCAGCCTCATGGGATGAAGAGTAAAAGACGGAGATTCACATTGATCACCACTACAGCCACCACCACAGCCACCACCATAGCTACCACCACAACTACCACACCCTCTACCACTATTACCACACCACCCACCACTACATCCATCCAATCTACCACCATATCTACCACACCCACTCCACCACCACTTTCATCTATACCAACCCTAATCTTCACTAGTGCCACCACCACCACTACTAGCCACCATGCCGGCCCATCATCACACCCCGCTTATACATCTGGATCACCTCTACCTCCAAGTGGGGTAGAGGAACAACTCTCGGCATTTAACAGTATGGTACTGAGGTTGCTAGCAGCCGATGACGAGAAGGCAGCTCAGATTCGTCAGTTGGTAGATCTTACAGCTGCAGAATCTCAACAGATTTCTCAACAGGCTCAGCTGATTGAGCAGCAGGCACAGCAGATGCTGCTCAGAGCCAAGAGATTGCACAACTCAAGGAGCATAAAGTTCTATCAACAAAGAAGATAGAGGAGTTGGAGGATGCCAAAAAGACCATCATGCTCAAACTCAAAGGAACTAAGGATGAACCTCTAAAGATAAAAGAAAGGGATGGTGATGATAGTGATGATGAAAGTGATGATGATTATGACAATGGTGATGACATTGAGGATGATACTGGTGCTGGTGATGATGCTGGTGATGATGATTTGATGATGATGAAGAAGACACATCTGCTACGGGTGCCACACCTGCAAGTGAAAGGAGGACAAAGAAAGAACAAGATCAAAGTGCCTCCACAACCGCCCCATCAGCAGAAGAGAATGTGATCCAGGACAAGAGTAATACTTAGTTGTTTTCTGTTATTTGGATCATATGTATTTGAATCATGTATCACATTAATGTAATGAATGTTTATATTTAATGTTGATGTTTCTGTTTTGATTATTAACTAATATTTGATGTGTTACATGTCTAAATCAAGCAAATCCAAATTTTCAGAGGGACAAATACGATGTTGCTCCCCTTCAGCAGGTCAAGACTCAACTAACCATGATTCTTGATCTGCAAGGGATTGTCAGGAGATCAGTGAGTTACACCCCTGAAGAGGGGGAAATAATTCATGATCTTACAAATGAGCAACTGGCCGAAATGTTCAAGCTCAATCATGATGAGATTATCAAGGATGCTCCAACCTTTGAAGCAACCAGTGACGACGAGCTGAACGACATTGATGAGATCGAGATCGAGGACGTCACTGCAGAGCACTATCCAGAGTATGCTGACCAAGAGGGAAATGTGGTTCCCAACCTGGGTGATTCCCTGGTCAGTGATACGTTTGAGATACTGGATAAAATGGAGCAAGTGTCAGAGAAGATTAAGGAAGAAGCCCAAGCCTCAGACGCCGATGTTAACATCCGAAAGGCAGAATGGGCTGCATGTTTTAAGGAGATCCGAGCCCAACGCGCTGCTCCTAAACCGAATGTCTACACCAAGCTCTACAAAGTGAAGATACATCACAAGGTGTCAGGAAAGATTATTGTGTGGGCCTATTTTGATGATCTTAACGTATACGCGATAAAGAGAGAGAAGGGTATTGAGTACTTTAGATTCCAACATGATCTAAAGACTCTACCTAGTTTGGAGCTCAACCAGCTGGCCAAACTGAAGCTGTTATATGCTGACCCGAGAAAGATGTCAGGCTGGTTTGAGGTTGCATTAAAGAGAGAGTACCACACCAGGTGGGTCAACTTCAAACCTCAACAACCTACGAGGTATATCAGAAGGTCTGAAGTTGATGCCATAACTGGAAAGCCTAAGATAGTGCTGAAGTGGAGTCCTCCACGTACGATGTCAAAGATACCACTACGGGAAATGCCATAGGACTTCACTCCACACTTCAAATGGTGGTACTATGATTGGAGGACAGGAGAGGCAGTCATAGTCTTGCACAAAGAAGGAAAAATGGATACTATCAGGGTATTTGACCTGATGTGGCTCACAAACTTGTCTGCAAATGATGTATACACATTATACAAGTGGCCACTATTCTATGACTCTCAATATATTGTACAAGCTCTACAGTTTCAGAATGCTATACGACTCTGCTTTGCGTTTGAGATACACGCAGGAGTTACAAAAGAAGAGAAGTACAAGAAGTATGAAGAGGTTATTCAGAAGGTAAGAAATTAGATCAAACTAGGTCCAAGGGGGAGTTTCTAGGTACATGTGTCCCTAGTTTCTGAACTGAATGTAATATGTTTTTAGTGTCTTACGCTTATGTAATAGTTGGGTACTTAATGAAATGTAATGTTTGGTTGTGTTGATAATGTTTAATATTTCATTAATGAGTTGTTTAACGCATATTGACTTGATTATATAGGTTTGTTGTTGTTTGAATGAATATTGATAATGTAATGATTAATGAATACATTCAAACTTAGTATTATGAAGTTCTCATGCGAATGGCCCATGCGAATGGACCATACGCATGAACAACTTCATGCGAATGACTCAGTTGCACGACTGAACCAGGAGACTGGATCAGTCGTATGATTGTAACATCAGATTGGCTCAGTCGCACGACTGAACACTCAGTCGTGCGAATGGATCAACCGCATGGCTCAATCGCACGACTGAACCATACTAATGGTTCAGTCGCCCGAATGAGCAACCCCAACCTATAAATACCACCTAATTCATGGAAAAACGTAACAATTCATATCACTTTGACTCCAGACGTACCCTAGCCGTCCAGAAACCTCCAAGAACCTGTTCCAAGTTCACAGATTGCACTAGATCGATTCCATATCGTTCTTAACGTTTAGATTCAATCCATAATTGATTCGACGTGCGTTCTCACTGATTGGATCGCCAATCAAATAGGACTCCGCACTATTTGATTTGGTATACACGTTAATCAGTTAGTATTTTGTTCAAATACACGATCCTAACATAATCCAGCAGTTGGTTTTGTAACCAAAGTTTTGAGAACATCCTGTTGATGCAGCGATGTACTCAGCTTCTGCAGTTGATACTAAGACATTTGTTTGTTTCTTACACTACCAGGAGACTAATCTGGGACCCAAAAACTGACAACCACCCATAGTAGATCTTCTATCTTGACTACATCCCCCATAATCACTGTCAGTATATGCAGGATCGGTTAAGGGCTTAACAATTACAACACAACAACACAAAGAGGAGATTAACTAAACTTGATCAAACAGTAAACTGGATTAACCAAGATATTGATACAAAGAACACAAGTAAAGATAAAGAGACAGAACAAGAGATTTGGGTTTCAAGGAGGCAGTATATTGCTTTCTCAAGTTCTTTTACAAGTGTTACAAAGCATAAAGAAAGATACTAGAACTTGGAATACTTATACTACAACCTACAGCCGGCTATACTTTGAAAGCCAGCCGGATACAATTGACCAGACACAAACAAAATCAATTGTAGAATCAAAAGGCATATCTGCCTTTTGACCTCGTGACTATGACATGCCATAGCTCACATCCTTATCTATTACAAAAAGGATAAAGTTCATAAAGTAGAAAGTTACAGACTCAAGACCTCAATGTACAGTTACCAAAAGCATAGACCTTTTCACCAACTCATGTAAGTTGGTGACTTTACAGAGATGCAGCGGAAAGGTGTCCAGCTTTATGGAACAGTACATCAGATAAAGCATGTTACTAAAAGTCTTCGGAAGAAATCTGTCTTCATAGGATGAAGCTTCGGAAGACTTTGTCTCTAAGGCTTCGGAAGACTTCATGTTTGGCTTCGGAAGATATTGGTCTTGGCTTCGGAAGATTTTTCACTTAGAATATTTTCTAGTGTATGGTGTAAAACTTTCGAAGCATTTCTTCTTCAGTACTTAGTGCATTTCTTGCAGAGAGACATTGGATGTTTTGGTTTACATCAGACTTAAAGGAATCCTTACAAACTCCCCCTAGGCTGATGCTACCAAAACATTTAGAAGATCTTCAGATGTTAGTAGTCTTTAGCACAATCATGACCATACCCTTCTTCATTAGATGGTCAGGATCATTAAGACCTTCATAGTATCTTCTGATCTCAAAGAGATCATGCAGAGGTAAGTTGATTATGTCTTGCCAAGTATAAACATTCTCAACACCTTGATCTCTGATTACATGCTATCTTTCTGGATTGGTAGAGTAAGTCCAAGATAAGATGGGTGTCTCAGCTGTCAGAGGAGCCACTTGCATTGGAGTTGATTGGGCTGCCTCATCTTGCACTTCCTCAGGTTGATCTGACTCAGCCTGAGGTGTAGAGGTAGATGATTTAGGCTTCTTCTTCTTAGACTTTGGTTTAGAAGCCATTCTCTTCTTCCTCTTAGATGACTTTAACTAAGAAGACTGGTCTGCAGCACCTTGTTGATCATCCTTGTCTTTCTCAGTTGGGTGTTCCTCCCTCACAGGTTCAGAAAGAGAGGGAGTTTGACCCTACTTTGGATCAGAAGATGAAGCTTGCTGAGGCTCAGCAGGAGGTCCGGGTTGAGGTGTCTCAGGTTGTTCAAACATAACCTCCACTTCAGGTGGGACTTCACTTGGAAGAGAGTGTAAGTCAATCAGTTCACCACTCTTAATCTTCTTCTTGATTACCCTTATATGCTCATCCATTGTGGATAGAGACATAGGGCCAAGTCTCCTTCCGGAGAATCCATATAGCTTCAAGAAGCTCATCATCCTTTGTCTATCAGCAGACTTCTTCATACTCTTTTGGATGATGGCTCTTGACTTTGCAGCTTCTTCCATTAGCTTCCTCTTAGTTGTCTTTCTCTCTTTGACTAACTCAAGTTCAAGTTGTTTTAGGTAATCAAACTCAATAAAGTCATAGGACAAGGGATGAAGTGCATCTGCCTGATAGAAGCCTGTGGCACTCAGGTAGTTGATCATTTTGATCCTATCTTCTTCTTTGTCCACCTGAGGTTCTTGTGGAGCCACATCTTCTTGTATAAGGCTTTCTTGAACTGGGGAGAGAGTGGGAGCATGCTTGTAGAGTCTTTTCTGTCTCTGCTCCTCTTTGAATTAGAGAAGTAACCTTGCATCCTCTTTTTCTTTCATCTCTCTTGACACTTCCATGTCAGCCAGTTCATTCAGTTGTTCTAAGGGGAGAGAGATGATTTCATCAATATCATAGTTCCTGGTCTGTAAATAAGTAATCCTGACTGCCCTCAACTCATCATCTTGAGTATTTGGTCTAGGGGCAGCCCTGATTGCAGCTTGCATAAAGCTTGAAGACCCAGAGGAACTTTCTCCCTTTAGCTTCCTTTTCCTCTCTCTCTCTTCCTCCTCAATTTCCTCAGGAGTCATAAACCTTTTCCCTTTGTCACCCACAGACCTTTCTGACTCAGGGTGGATAGAGGTTTGGCCTTCATTGCTTGGTGTAGCATCCATGCTCTGGCTAGAGAGAGGCTGAGAAACACCTTCACCAGCAGGTGTCTCTGAAGGAGTGTAAATCTCTGCAACAGTTGATGATGATGAGACAGGGGTCTCAGGTTCTGCCACTGGGCCTTCAGTCAAGGATTCCCCTATGAAACTAATCTTATGGTCCACCTCAACATCCAGTTGACCGATGACATTGCCTGATTGCCTAAGTCTCCTTCTTAAAGTGAACTCTGCAAGGATTCTATCTTGGATTCTTTGAGCCAATCTGTCAACCTGTCTTGAGTTGCTTGGATTGACAAGTGGCATATTGACTAGATCCAATCTTTCATAGAAGTTCAAGCTTTGAAAATCAAATACTTCTTGTTGCCCTTGAACTCTATGAAGAATAAGGGCTCTTCTGTCAGCATCTTACCTCCACCTTATGATGTAGTTTGAAGTTCCTTGAGGTGGAGATGACACAGCCCTTGGTATACCTTCCTCAAAGAGACTCATGATGATAGAGTCTATACAGTCCACATTAATGTGAACTTGAGGAAGTTGCAGAGAATGCATAATTGCAAGTGAGGATGGTGAGTCCTCTATGTCCATTCTCTGTGAAGAACTCCCAGGTTCTGTGGCTGCAATAACTTTCTCCCCCTTTTTGGTAGCATCACTGTTGATACATGTATGTCCCTAGATCATGATTTGTAATGTAATAGATCTTGTCTGTCTGATTATGATGTAAGTTGTATTGATTAATGAAATGACATGGATTGTTTGTTACTTGTGATGTTTAATATTTCATTAATGAGTCGTGATTGAATTGATTGGGTTTATGATTGTTTGAATGGTTACACATTATGTTATATTAATTAAAACATCCAAACTTAACTTATTGAAGTTCTCATGCGAATGGCCCATGCGAATGGACCACACGCATGAATAACCTCATACGATTGACTCAATCGCACGACTGAACCAGGAGACTGGATCAGGCGTATGATTGACACATAAGATTGACTCAATCGCACGACTGAACACTCAGTCGTGCGAATGAATCAACCGCATGGTTCAATCGCACGACTGAACCATACTTATGGCCCAGTCACACAATTGAACAATACTAACCTATAAATAGACCCAATTCGTGGAAAAACGTAAGGATTCATCCCATTACGATTCCAGACGTACCCTAGCCGTCCAGAGACCTCCCAAATCGTTCTCCAAGTTCACAGAACACATTAGATTGATTCCTAATCGAATTCTAACGTTAGATTCAATTCTTGATTGATTCTTCATGTGTTCTCACTGATTGGATCGCCAATCAAATAGGATTCCGCACTATTTGAGTTGGTTTAACACGCTAATCACTAGGTATTTCGTTCAAATACCAGGTCCTATCAAGTGGTATCAGAGCTTTGGCTCTTGATTACGTGTTGATTCAATCAAGATTGCATAAAAGTTTGTGTTTTTGCACTAAAAAAAACGCAATCTTTGGTGTCAAAAGTGATCTTGGACGTTCCCTGCTCATCGAAGTTTGGTTTCTACGGACTTAGGCGATTAGGACTTGTGAAATTTCGAAATTTTACGGCTGAAACCCGTCAAACCTAGAAATTTTCGCAAAACAGCAGCTTCAGTCGCACGAGTGACCCATTCGCACGACTGGACTCCATTCGCATTGCTCATTCGCACGATTGGACCTAGTCGCACCCTCATTCGGCCGACTGAACCGTTCGTTCACATAGCTCATACGCACCTGATTCATTCGCACGACTGAACCAATCGCCCAGTTCAGCCGCACGATTGAACCAGTCGCAGAGTTCATACGCACGATTAGACCATTCGCATCCTTCAGTCGCATCAGTGAAAGTTTGTTTGATTAGATTCTAAGTTATTCGCCATGGAAGATCAAATGTCAGCCTTTACTGCTGGGAAGGACTCGAGGATACAGAACCTGCTGTTGCTTGAGAGTGAGGTGGGTAATCACAATGTTTTGAGATCTACCTCAATGGAGTAGATCCTAATCTGTGGGAAGCCATTGAGATTGGTTATAGTACACCGGTGGGAGCTGATGGAGTTAAGCTAACGTTAAGTGGGATGACAGACGCACAGAAAGTAAAGTACAATGCAGAGAAAAGGGTTTATGCATTGATCACTCAGTCTATCCCCAAAGACATATTCCACCAGTATTCAGAGAATAAGCAGTCCAAGAAACTGTGGGATGAGCTAGAGAAGAGGTATGATGGGAATGCTTCATTGAAGGCAATCAAGGCAAAGGAGTTAAAGAAGGAATTCGATAACTTCTCATCGATTGGTAACGAGAGTTTAGACGAAGTCATAGACAGATTCTACCACTTGATGAGCGAACTGCATACACATGGAGTGGAAACGACCATGGAAGAGAAAGTGAGCAACTTCGCAGACGGATTGCCTGATAAGTGGGCTTCATTCGTGTCTAACCTAAGACAGAATGAAATGCTTATAAAGCTGGATATTAATGACTTCATTCTTAAGTTGCGAGAAGAAGCACTAAGGATGAAGTACAGAGCTCAGAAGTCCTCGTACACACAAAATCCAGCTTTATACAACGCCAAGCCTCAAGCTAAGACATCTGGAGCACCTCTCCAGATTGCTTTTGTGTCTAGCTCGTCAGGTCCTTCACATGCTTCTCCTTCTAGATCAGACACGTCAGGGTCGTCATGTACGCACTATATTGGATCAGAAGCAAGTGCTACCAAACTGAAACCGAGAACCTCGGTAATGTGACCGTAGAAGTAGCTCGAGAGCATATGGATCTTTTAGCTGCAGTGGTTCATTCATATGATGGACTTGTTGCCGGGAAGATTGGAAACTGCCATCTGGCAGATGAGGACTACGAGCAGGTGGACGAAATGGAGCTTGAGAGGATGGATATAATGTGGGCCTTAGCTAGTGCTGTCAGAAGGGCGAAGAAGTTTGTTAAAAAGACTGGACAGAACTTGGTAGCTACTTAGGATACCACATTTGGCTTTGACAAGAGCAAAGGGACCTGCTTCAACCGTGGAGAGAAGGGGCACTTTAAGAGAGAATGTGTCAAGCCAAAGAAGACGGGTAATGGGAACCCGTTCTCGTCCTTTACTCGCCAAGACAAGCAAGCTTCCAGTTCTACTTCATCAAACAAGGATCCAAAAGCCTTGACTGCTCATGATGATGAAGGACAGGATTGGAGCTTTAGGTTTGTCTCACCAGGGGAATCTAACATTGCCAGTGTAGAGGATATTGATGATGATCTGCGAGTGAAGGTGATCTAGCAGTTGAGATAGCAATGTCACATAGTGAAGAAACAACTGCAGCTGAGGTCAGTTACAAGCCAAAGGAGGAGACTTCCACGTCAGAGACAGGAAAGTCAGAATCACCAGAACCAGAGACATCTGATGCTGCGTTGATGGCTAACTCTTCTGAACCAACTCAGGGTGTTCGATACAGTGCTGAGACTAACACGTGGATTGTAGACAGCGGAGCATCCAGGCACATGACAGGAAATAGAGCCCTTTTATCAAACGTCAAGCAAATAAAAGGAGGGCATGTTTCCTTCGCAGGAAACAAGGGAGGCTATATCACAACTTAGGGAGAAGTGGGAAATCAGAAAGTTAAGTTTGATAAGGTGAACTACGTTCAACAACTTCAAAATAACTTACTTTCTGTTTCCCAAATCTGTGATAAAGGATTTAAAGTCATATTCGACAACAAGAAGTGTTACGTGCTGAAGAAAGAATACATGATCCCAGAGGACCAAGTTCTGATGACTGCTTCAAGATATAAAGACCTTTATGTCTTGGATCTGTCAACAGCTGCTACAACGGATCATGAGGTTCAGTGCTTTCTATCTAAAGCTACTGAGAAGGATTCCATCTCCTGGCATAGGAGAATGGGACACATTAGTCAAAGGAAGATGAATCATTTGATTCAGAAGGATTTGGTGAGAGGAGTAAATGTCAAGAACTTCCAACTTCCTGACTTCTGTGTAGCTTGTAAGAAAGGCAAACAGACAAAGAAGTCTCATAAGGAAAAGAAAGTTCATTCAATAGAGCTTCCTCTTGAACTTCTTCACATGGATCTGTTTGGTCCAGTCAGTACAAAGAGCATTGCAGGCGACTTGTACTGTTTTGTGGTCACTGATGACTACTCAAGGTTCACTTGGGTAATGTTTCTGAAATCCAAATCAGAAACATTTGAGTCACTCAAGGAGTTAGTAACCACACTGGAATCTCTCTACAAGCTAAAAGTTAGACAAGTACGCTCAGACAACGGGACAGAATTCAAGAATCAATGGATGGAGGCATACTGCAAGGAAAAGGGAATTGTGCATCAATTCACTTCTGCCTACACGCCTCAGATGAATGGTGTTGCTGAGAGGAAGAACAGAAGCTTGATAGAGACAGCACGAACTATGCTGGCGGACTCGAAACTGCCTATCCAATTCTGGAATGAGGCAGTGGCAAATGCATGTTATACATTGAATCGAGTCCTAATAGTCAAGCGTCACGGAAAGACATGTTACGAGCTACTACAAAGACGCAAACCGAATTTGGAGTATCTTGAACCATTTGGCGCGCCGTGCACACTTCTGAAGAAGACACAAGAAGGCAAATTCAGCAAGAAGGCGGATGAAGGAATCTTTCTAGGATACAACATACCGAACAAGCGAGTTTACAACAACTCAACGGGTCTGGTAGAAGTGTGGTGTAATGTCGACGTTCAGAGATATACCACACCACCAACAGGCAAAGGACCTTCATACTTCTTCGATTATGATGGATTCTTCAAGTCCTTCAACATCCCTCTCTCTCCCTCGGATGATGAGTTAGCTACTAGGATGATGTATGATATTCTGAATACACCATCTAGCACACAGGGAGAATCATCTACTCAGTCAGGGGGAGTAGTCGCTGACAGTGACTCCTCCTCTGAAGATGAAACTGAAGCAGATGACCAGAACAGTCAGGAGGAACAGGTTCAAGTTCCTGAAAGTCCACAAGCATCTACCACTGATGCACCTTCGACTTCAGAACCTCAAACTCCAATTACCTCAGATGCAGAACCAAATGTTCATAATCTCGGTTCTGAGGTGGCTGTTCCTACTACTCCAGGATCACGACTAAACGTCTATCATCCCCTTGACAATATTATTGGGGATGTCAGATCAGGAGTACAAACCCGAAATGAGCTATACTCAGCTGATTACGCCTCGGTTATGGAGAAGGGTTACATTCATGATGGTGCTTATCGATGTTTTGTCTCGCAGGTTGAGCCAAAATATGTCAGTGAGGCACTAAATGATGAGGCGTGGGTGAGTGCCATGCAAGAAGAACTTCTGCAGTTCAAGAAGTTAGGTGTATGGACTCTGGTGGATAGACCTAAAGGTGCCAAAGTCATCAGCACCAAATGGGTAAAAAAATGCAAGAAGGATGACCAAGGAGTCATTATCAGGAACAAAGCTCGACTGGTGGTTCAAGGTTTACGCCAAGTCGAGGGATTTGACTACAATGAGGTGTTTGCACCCGTGGCAAGGATGGAAGCTATTCGTATCTTTCTTGCCTATGCATCGTACATGAAGATTAAAGTCTACCAATTAGATGTAAAGAGTGAATTCCTTCATGGGGAAATCAGGGAAACAGTCTATGTAAGTCAACCCGAGGGATTTGAAGATCCTTATCATCGGGATAGAGTTTACAAGCTCGACAAAGCTTTATACGGGCTTCATCAAGCTCCTCGAGCTTGGTATGAGAAACTCTCGACTCATCTTGTGAAACACGGCTTTCGTAGGGGAGCCATTGACTGCACACTGTTTATTAAAGAAAAGGATTCATCCCATTACGATTCCAGACGTACCCTAGCCGTCCAGAGACCTCCCAAATCGTTCTCCAAGTTCACAGAACACATTAGATCGATTCCTAATCGACTTCTAACGTTAGATTCAATTCTTGATTGATTCTTCGTGAGCCCTACTGCATTAGGAGCTCTATATTGGGCCATGATATTGAGATCACTGCTGCCGACATTCAGAGGGTATTAGAGTTTGGGGATGACACCGATCATCCTACTAGATTACATCCACTGACAGTGCGAGGATGCTTTCTGAGGATGAAGTACGCTGGGGACATCAACTCAGGTGTGCTCAACAAGAGCAACCTGAGCCCCCAGTACAAGTACTTAGCACACGTGATCCTGAAGTGTGTTGCATCGAGGAGGGGTGGGTTCGACGACCTCTCAGACCAGATCCAAAATGCCTATGTGGCACTGGTTCTAAACCACCCCTTCAGTTTTTCTAGCATGATATTCTCCTACTTGGTGGAGAACTTGGAGGCCAAGGGAAAGGAGGGGTTTTGCATGTACCCCAGGTTCTTACAGCTCATCTTCAACGAGAAGCTGCCACAGTTGCCCAAAGAGAGTCATGACGCTGTGGCCTTAGAGATTATGGATGATACTACTCTAGGCCGAATGAGAGTCTATAAGGGGAAGCAGGTGAAGCCCCAAGTGAAGAGACTGATTGGCCACCTGGCCAACGAGAGGTATGTGGCGCCAGGCAGACGCAAATGGCGTCATGATGACAGTGACTCTGATGATGAGAGGCTGCTCCTCCTAGAGATGGATTCTGATGATGATGATAGCGGTGACGCCGGGGATGATATGCCTGTTCCACCTAGAGGCACTGATTCAGATGTTATTCCCCCGGGATCTGCCCCTGCCGGAGAGGTTGCTGAGACGGCCGGTTTCCATCAGGAGTTTGTAGTTGGTGATCAGGAGGAGGAGGAGTCAGATGAGGAGCCCCTCACGAGGACTGTGGGACGCAAGGTTGTTCCCACAGAACACGGGCTTAGGGTGGTTGGTGAACACCCTCGGGACTCCACAGAGACAGAGACTGACCCGAGCTATGCTCCGGGTTCAGTGGGCAGAGCTGCAGGGGAAGCATCCACTTCCACTGGGACTAGGAGGAAGAGGATGGCTCAACCCCATGGACTGAAGAAGAAGAAGCGTCGCCTGACCTTCGTTACCACTGCTGCCCCTACTTCCACCACCACAGCCACCACTACCACCTCCACTGACATACCACCCATCACCACAGCCACCACATCCACTACTGCTACTACAGCCACCACCTCACCTACCATCACTGTACCCTTCCCATCCACCACCATACCATTTACACCTACATCACCAGCACCTGCTTACCGACCCATATTCACCACTGCTACTACCACCACCACCTCACATCATGCAGGACCATCAGCCCAGCCATCACACCTATATGGATCTCCTCCACCTCCAATCGGGGTAGAGGAGCAGCTGTCGGCGCTAAACCGTATGGTGATGCGCCTGCTAGCTGCAGATGAAGAAAAAGCTGCTCAGATTCATCAGCTGACCGACCTGACTGCTGCCCAGTCTCAGCAGATGGCAGAGCAGGCTCGGGTGATAGAGCAGCAGACCCAGCTAATGGAGGCACAGAGAGTCGAGATGTCCCAACTCCAGGACCAGCAGGCCCAATCAGCCAAACGTATAGAGGAGTTGGAGACTACCAACAAGACCATTATGCTGCGGTTAAAGGGGTCAAAGGATGAGCCCTTGAAGATAAAGGAGGGTGATGGGGATGATGGAGATGGTGATGATGACGATGAAGATGATGATGAGGATGAGGAGGATGATGAGGATGATGAAGAGTCAGAGGAAGAAAGGACAGAAGGAAAAGATGATGATGACGAAGCAGAAGGAGGGGATGCGGATGCATCAGCCTCTGCTTCTGGTCAAGAACGAAGATCGAAGAATCGACAGGACCAGTCATCTACCACTTCTGCTCCTCCGAGCGACGAGACCATGATTCAAGACAAAAGTACAGATTAGATGTCTTATGTATTTATTTATTTTTGTGTTTGAATCATGTACTGAAAACAAATGTTCGAATGTTTATGTATTAAGTTAATGTAATTCTGTTTGATTACTTACTAATGATTGATGTGTTGAATGTTTAAATCAAACAGATCCAAACTTTCAAAGAGATGAGTTTGACATTGCTCCCCTTCAACAGGTCAAGACTCAACTAACCATGATTCTTGATCTGCAAGGGATTGTAAGAAGGTCTGTGAGTTATACCCCTGAAGAAGGGGAAATAATTCATGACCTATCTAACGAGCAACTGGCAGAGATGTTCAGACTCAATCCTGATGAAATCGTCAAGGATGCTCCAACAGTTGATTCGACCAGTGATGAAGTGATGAAGTTGAGGTCGAAGATATTACAGCAGAAGAGTACCCTCAGTACGCTGACAACGAGGGTAATGTGGTCCCCAATCTGGGTGAGTCCCTAGTCAGTGATACGTTTGAGGTACTAGACAAGATGGAGCAGGAAACCGAAAAGACCGAAGGAACAGCCCAAGCCTCAAATGATGACGTAGACATTCGAAAGGCTGAGTGGGCTGCCTGATTTGAAGAAGTGAGAGCCCAGCGTGCTGCACCAAAGAAAGATGCCTACACCAAGCTCTACAGAGTCAAGAAACACCACAAGGTGTCAGGCAAGATTATAGCATGGGCTTATTTTGATGATCTTAACGCGTATGCAGTTAAGAGGGAACAGGGCATAGAGTACTTCAGGTTTCCACATGATCTGAAGACTCTACCTGGTTTTGAGTTCAACCAGCTGGCTAAGCTAAAGCTGCTGTATGCTGACCCAAGAAAGATGTCAGGCTGGTTCGAGGCTGCCCTGAAGAAGGAGTACCACACCAGATGGGTTAACTTCAGACCACAACAGCCTACGAGGTACATAAAAAGGTCTGAGGTTGATGCCATTACTGGCAAGCCCAAGATTGTGTTGAAGTGGAGTCCTCCGCGCACTATGTCGAGAATCCCTCTCAGGGAAATGCCACAAGACTTCACTCCACACTTCAAATGGTGGTACTATGATTGGAGAACTGCTGAAGCTGTCATAGTTCTAAATAAAGAGGGTCAAATGGATACAATCAGGGTATTCGACCCGATGTGGCTAACCAACTTGTCTGCTAATGATGTCTATACATTATACAAGTTGCCACTGTTCTATGACACACAAGATACTGTACAAGCCCTCCAGTTCCAAAACGTTATACGACTCTGCTTTGCGTTTGAGATTCACGCAGGAGTCACCAAAGAGGAGAAGTTCAAGAAGTATAAGGAGGTTATGCAGAAGACAAGAGATTAGATAGATCTAGGTCCAAGGGGGAGTTTGTTAATACATGTATGTCCCTAGATCATGATTTGTAATGTAATAGATCTTGTCTGTCTGATTATGATGTAAGTTGTATTGATTAATGAAATGACATGGATTGTTTGTTACTTGTGATGTTTAATATTTCATTAATGAGTCGTGATTGAATTGATTGGGTTTATGATTGTTTGAATGGTTACACATTATGTTATATTAATTAAAACATTCAAACTTAACTTAATGAAGTTCTCATGCGAATGGCCCATGCGAATGGACCACACGCATGAATAACCTCACACGATTGACTCAATCGCACGACTGAACCAGGAGACTGGATCAGGCGTATGATTGACACATAAGATTGACTCAATCGCACGACTGAACACTCAGTCGTGCGAATGAATCAACCGCATGGTTCAATCGCACGACTGAACCATACTTATGGCCCAGTCGCACGATTGAACAATACTAACCTATAAATAGACCCAATTCGTGGAAAAACATAAGGATTCATCCCATTACGATTCCAGACGTACCCTATCCGTCCAGAGACCTCCCAAATCGTTTTCCAAGTTCACAGAAGACATTAGATCGATTCCTAATCGAATTCTAACGTTAGATTTGAAGGGTTTGTTAGAACAAAAAAAACAAGTTTAACCATTTAAACTTTCAGAAAACGCAGCAGATATATAGCTTTAAAACCGATTTTAAAGGCTGAAAAATATGTTCTTTAAGTGACCATACAAGTGTAAAACAAACCCATAATCAAAGGGATCTTTAATATGTGAATGAACAAGCTATGAACATCTATTAAACTACATAAAATCACAGCTACATAGAGCTGTGATTAACTACCTTTTTCAGCAGCTTAAGAACGACTTTAAGGTGGATGTTTGATGCTCAAATTCGGCCAAGGCTCCAAGGTAAGGACCCCTCAAGCTTGTATACCCAAAGCCCTTTGCAAAACACCTTCTTGTTAGGAAGAAAACTACACCAAAGCACTCCAAAACCTCCCAACTTTCTGCTGGCCGTGAGCTTCTTGAGAGAGAGAGAGAGGTTTAGTTTTTTGAGTCTTTTGCATGTATTGAGAGAATCCAACTTGAGTTTAAGACTAGTTAAATGTAATGTGGTGTTCAAGAAACAAGAGAACCAATGGGAACAAGGGGGGGGGCGGCCGAAAATTCAAAGTTTAAAGGGTTTCCCCCCCTTTAAACTTAAACACACATTATAAATGTTAACTAGTCTTTTTATTAGATGTATATACAACTAACCTTTAATTGTATAATCTATACACTCCCAATTATTAATATGTAATGTTATCTAACTTATTTAAATAACATTACAAATAATATTATTGAACAAAATATCCTAATAAATTGTTCCATCTCATATGCAACTTGTTTAGAAAACCCATTTTCTAAATTGGTGTAAATATTTAATTGTATGATCATATCATCAATTGAATATTAATTGGTGTTTGCTAAGCTTGTTATTGGGTATAACCCGACTTGGATCATAACGTACTAACCACATCAATATTCTAAGTGTCTTGGGCACACAGAATCCTACAATCTCCCACTTGCCCAAGATTCATAGAAGATTGATGCAAGCAGTAAATACCGCCTAACAACGGTTTACTACCCTTAATACGCATGACTTATAGCCATTCAATAACATCATCCCTTTCAAGTACCCTACTTGAAATGATTTAGGTGAATCAATCATCTATCCTTTTGTTTCAGATGTCATGTTAAATCCGAGGACACAGAATGATCATTCCTTGTTGATTTAACTTAATCAGGCCTTAGACATCTAACTCTCAACGAATAAGAGGAACAAAATTCATCTTGACTACATACGTTTCTCACAAACACCTTGTGTCATACCTTAACATACCCTTATGTGCTGTCCACTATTTCAGACAGTGAAGAAAAAGCTCAAGGTATAATACTTGATGAATATCAAAGCCCAATATGTATCTCAAGTCGGAGGATACCAAATGATATTCGCCTTTACTCAAATTTACTTATGATCAATCAATAAGATTCTATGTAGTAAAATTTGAGATGTGGGTTAGTCCAATATTTGTATCCCACAAATATCTATGAACCTTGGTAGCAACCCATTGCTCTATATTCATCCTTATGAATATCAACCAATCCAAGTTCATAATAATCTTACCTCACACTTGTTCCCACAAGTATGAACGACTACGGACATTTAGAGTAAACAATTTACTCATGGATTAAACATGCTAAATTAGAACATTAATTAAAACATTATAACCAAATAATTTTATTCAAATTATAAAGAGTTCCACATATCCAAATACAAAGTTTACAGATCAAATCCAATCACTAGAATATCGAAGTCCCATGGCACAAGTATGACCTTCATGCTTTGCTTTTTCAAGGAGCTTCGTGAGAGGATCCGCAATGTTTTGATCCGTGTGAACTTTGCGAATACATATCTTTCCCTTTTCAACTTCATCTCGTATGTAGTTGAATCTCCGCTCAATGTGCCTAGTCTTTTCATGAGCACGAGGTTCCTTGATTTGAGCAATCGCACCCTCGTTATCACAAAAGATCTCTAGGGGGTCCTGAATGGAAGGGACAACCCCTAGATCGGCAATGAATTTCTTCAACCATGCAGCTTCTTGAGCTGCCAATGAGGCGGCGACGTATTCTGATTCTGTAGTTGATAGAGCCACCACATCCTGCTTGGAGCTCTTCCAAGAGACAGCTCCTCCATTCAGAATGAAAATATATCCCGATTGTGACCGTGAATCGTCACGATCGGTTTGGAAACTCGCATCCGTGTAACCTTTTACAATGAGTTCCTCATCACCAGATCCATAGATTAGGAACATATCCCTTGTCCTCCTTAGGTACTTAAGTATGTTGTTAACAGCCATTCAACGACTGTTTCCAGGATTTTGCTGGTAACGGCTTGTCATGCTCAAAGCGCATGACACGTCCGGTCGAGTGCATATCATTGCATACATGATGGATCTAATAGCAGATGCATATGGGATTGCCTTCATTTTATCTTGCTCATCCTTTGAGCTTGGACATTGAGTCGTACTCAATATCGTTCCTCTTTGAATAGGTACGGTACCTTTCTTAGAGTTCTCCATCTTGAACCTTTTCAAGATCTTATCAATGTATGCACTTTGATTCAAACCAATCAACCGCCTTGATCTATCCCTATAGATCTTTATTCCTAGAATATAGGCGGCTTCCCCAAGATCCTTGATGGAAAAACAACTTCCAAGCCAGGTTTTTACACCTTCCAAGGTTGGAATGTCATTTCCAAATAGTAGTATGTCATCAACATACAATACTAGGAAAGTTACTATGCTCCCACTAGCCTTCTTATACACACAAGCCTCATCAGCGTTTTTGATGAAGCCAAATTTCTTTACTTCCTCATCAAAACGGTGATTCCAGCTTCTCAATGCTTGTTTCAATCCATAGATTGATTTCTTTAACTTGCATACTTTATTAGGATGTTTTGGATCGACAAAACCTTCAGGCTGAACCATATAGACATCTTCCTCAAGATATCCATTTAGGAAAGCGGTTTTGACATCCATTTGCCAAATCTCATAATCATAATGAGCAGCTATGGCAAACAATATTCTTATAGACTTTAGCATCACAACAGGTGAGAAGGTTTCATCATAATCAACTCCTTGAGTTTGAGTGAAATCCTTTGCTACAAGTCTAGCTTTATAAGTATCCAAGTTTCCATGCATATCGGTTTTCTTCTTGAAAACCCACTTACTTCCAACTACCTTGGAATTAAGAGGTGGTACAACAAGTTCCCAAACTTGATTGTCATACATGGATTGCATCTCAACGTTCATGGCCTCAAGCCATTTGTCACAATCCAAATTGGACACTGCATCATGGTATGTGGTTGGTTCATCTGAATCTACCACATAGCATCCATCCATGAAAATCCGTATCTTTCAGGTGGATTACTAGTTCTACCACTTCTGCGAACGTTTTGCGTGTATTGATCAACCATTTGATCATCCTCAACATCCTCATGTTGAGTGCTAGTTTCAACCAAACGTGCATCGGGTTGTGGTTCTTGATCCTCCTCAAGATCCACTGTTCTACTACTAGTTCCTTCCATAAGGAACTTTGCTTCTAAGAACTCACCCTTTCTGGCAACAAACACCTTTTGTTCCAGTGGATCATAGAAATAATATCCCATAGAATCTCTAGGATATCCAATAAAGATACACTTGGTGGATCGAACTTCCAATTTGTTTGGGGTGGGAGTCTTAACATAAGCCTCACAACCCCAGACCCTTAAGTATGACAGGGATGGAACCCTTCCATGCCATATCTCAAAAGGTGTCCTTTCCACCTTTTTGGTTGGGGCCATATTTAGAATACGGGCCGCGGAGAGCAAAGCGAAACCCCAAAATGATAGAGGTAATGTGCTTCTAGCCATCATAGATCGGACCATATCCAATAAGGTTTGATTCCTCCTCTCAGACACACCATTATGTTGTGGTGTTCCAGGTGGAGTGAGTTGTGAGACAATCCCACAACTCCTAAGATGATCTTGAAAAACATCACTTAGGTATTCACCTCCTCTATCGGTACGGAGAACTTTAATTGACTTGTTGAGTTGATTTTCAACTTCATTCTTGAAGATTTTGAACATTTCAAAAGCTTCATCTTTGTGCCTTAATAAGTACACATACCCATAGCGACTATAATCGTCAGTAAAGGTAATGAAGTATCTTTCACCATTCCTAGTCATTGGCTTAAAAGGACCACATACATCCGAATGTATGATTCCTAATAAATCTTTTGCCCTTTCGTTAGTTCCACTAAAGGGTGCCTTAGTCATCTTTCCTTGTAAACAAGATTCACAAACATCAAATGAATCACATTCATTTGTTTTTAAAAGACCATTCTTTTGAAGTGTTTGTAAACGTTTCTTGTTTATATGGCCAAGACGACAATGCCAAAGATAGGTATCACTCAAGTCCAACTTGAGTTTCTTGGTGTTAGTTTGGTACAATGAGCTATTTAAAGTATTTTCATGAACCAATTCATAAATACCATTAATGGGAATAGCTTTAAAATAGAATATATCATTAAAAGAAACATGAATATCTTTTTCAACAAATGATAATACATATCCAAATTGTTTTAACAAGGCTACAGAGATAATATTCCTAGTCAAACTAGGAGCATACAAAACATTGTTCAAAATCACTTCCAAACCATTTGGAAGTTTCAAGATGTAGTCACCACGGGCTTCAACTTGAACTTTGGCCCCATTGCCCATGTAGAGGCTTACATCCCCTTTCTTGAAGTCACTACTTCTTTTGAACCCCTGCAACAAATTGCAAATGTGAGTTCCACACCCGGTATCTAATACCCGTGTGTTAGAGGATATCATGTTTAAATCAATATGGGTCATGTATATTGTACCTGAGTTCTGCCCGGCATCCCTCTTTGCTTTCAACTCTTGGAGATGGACGGGACAATTCCTTGCCCAATGTCCAATCTCCCCATACTTGAAGCATGGGTCGTTAGTAGCAACCTTTTGCTTTTTCTCTTGTGGTTTGGGTGGTACCCTTACCACCCCTTTCCCCTTTCCCCAAATGGGTCCCTTACCCTTGGCAACCTTTGCCTTGGGTGCGGGATAAGGCCTTTTCTTGTTCCCACCTTCATTGATGGTGAGAACGGGTAAAACCCTTTTACCCATGGCCGCCTCGGCCGTTTTAAGCATTGAGTGAAGCTCACCAATGCTCTTGTCCCAAGCATTCATGTTGTAGTTCAACACAAACGTCTCGAACTTCTTGGTAAGGCCATTAAGGATCAAATCCGTGGCCAATTCCTTCGAGACGGGACAATTAAGCCTCTCGAGGCGGTCAATATGACTTTTCATCTTAAGAACATAAGATGAAACAGATTGGTTGTCGTCCATACGACATGCATGGAGTGCTCGAACCGTTTCGAAGCGCTCAACCATTGCTTGCTGTTGGAACGTTTCCTTCAGCTGGGTTATCATGTCATAAGCTCCGTGATGTTCATACTCCTTTTGGAGATCCGGAGTCATGCTCGCTAGCATGAGACAAGACACTTGGACGGAGTCCTCAGTGTACTTCAACCAATCGTTGAAGGCCTCCTGATCATCCTCGCTAGGTTGATCGGGGATAGGGTCGTCTAAAACATACGATCTTCTCTCTTGCTTGAGAACAATTCTCAAGTTTCGATACCAATCGATGAAGTTGTTATGATTTAGACGTTCCTTTTGGAGGATCGCTCGTAGAGATTGGTTGGACGCGGATGAGTTATCGGAATTATCATTATTTGAGGCCATCTACAAAATTTAACAAAGTTTTATTTTAGTATTTTCGATATTGTAATTTTAATAATAAATGCCTTTTAAGGTCTTTACATATTAAAATCTAGAACGCAACATTACATTTAAATTGTGGTTAGGTGACCTTTATCCCACGTTTTAAATTAATAAGGTGGTCAACGTTTGACGATTGCAACCATTTGCAACTTCTAGAAATATGGGATCGACTTGAAACATCATATGTAAAGTCGGCATGTTAATCCCATCAACACCATTTGGAAACCACATCGTAGGTGATCCATTTGACATGATTTGCAAATCAAGACACCCTACTTACACCCACGTGTGAGTTTGCCAAAACAAGTGGTTAGGTGACCTTTATCCCACAAATAAGGCATTCTCACCTCAAGTCACAAGTTCCCTCAAAATGGTTAGGTGACCTTTATCCCATTAAGAGTTCCCAAGTGACTCAAGTGTTGTATAAAAGGACGGTGTTGATCTTGTTTGTAAAAAAAAGGTTTAGAGGTTTCAAGATTCTAGTTTAGAAAACTCTATGTACTTGTATTTGCATGCTTTCAAATACAAGGTACCCTATGGTTCTTTGATTAAAACCTATTTTAATCTTTAAAATCATTAAATCATTTTAATAACTTTATATAAACTTTTAAGAACCATCAATTTTCAGCTTGTTAAGTTTGTTAATGAGTTTGTTATGAATATCCAAATATCAACCAAACAATCAAACAACAAACAATCAACCAAGCATAATAACAACCATATGAGCATATGTGCATAACCATAGCATCTAAAGTGGTCCACACTTGTTTGCCATCACAAGTGTGGTCCATAGGACATTCCTAAGGGTCACAAACAAGGCATATAGAAAACCTCCAAAAGCCTCCCACTTGAAACCGCATCCAAAATGCTCCATGTTTCTTTCATGACCTTCCTTTGTGCTTCCAATGTGTATGTCTTCATATTACAAGATATAAAGTCCTAATACAAGATATCTAGTAAAATGAAAATACACCTAATCTATTTATTACAACCCAATAATAAATAAATTACATTTGGAACAAAGCACAAACAACAAATAATACAACCCAATTGAATGAATGAATACAACCATCACAAACATCCAAACAATCACAAGGTCAATGGCTAGGTTATGCCCTAAAACAAGCATCTACCATATCATCCAAAACATAATGAAAACCCCACTTAAAACCACGAAATTTCATCCAACATAAACTGAAATTTCGGGTTTTATTTTGTCCAAACAAAACAAACAACAAACATGTATATCTTTCAAAGTTTAATCACAAGCATGTGTGATATGACTTTGAAAGATTGGGGTTTCATATCATATGAACTTAGCAGCCCAAAATCAGCCTATACTAAGCTTATTATCATCCTTTAAAACCTATTTAAAAGGACAAAACAAGCAAGTCATCCACATAACCGGCTCTTGATGCCATTGAAGGGTTTGTTAGAACAAAAAAAACAAGTTTAACCATTTAAACTTTCAGAAAACGCAGCGGATATATAGCTTTAAAACCGATTTTAAAGGCTGAAAAATATGTTCTTTAAGTGACCATACAAGTGTAAAACAAACCCATAATCAAAGGGATCTTTAATATGTGAATGAACAAGCTATGAACATCTATTAAACTACATAAAATCACAGCTACATAGAGCTGTGATTAACTACCTTTTTCAGCAGCTTAAGAACGACTTTAAGGTGGATGTTTGATGCTCAAATTCGGCCAAGGCTCCAAGGTAAGGACCCCTCAAGCTTGTATACCCAAAGCCCTTTGCAAAACACCTTCTTGTTAGGAAGAAAACTACACCAAAGCACTCCAAAACCTCCCAACTTTCTGCTGGCCATGAGCTTCTTGAGAGAGAGAGAGAGGTTTAGTTTTTTTGAGTCTTTTGCATGTATTGAGAGAATCCAACTTGAGTGTAAGACTAGTTAAATGTAATGTGGTGTTCAAGAAACAAGAGAACCAATGGGAACAAGGGGGGGGGGGGCGAAAATTCAAAGTTTAAAGGGTTTCCCCCCCTTTAAACTTAAACACACATTATAAATGTTAACTAGTCTTTTTATTAGATGTATATACAACTAACCTTTAATTGTATAATCTATACACTCCCAATTATTAATATGTAATGTTATCTAACTTATTTAAATAACATTACAAATAATATTATTGAACAAAATATCCTAATAAATTGTTCCATCTCATATGCAACTTATTTATAAAACCCATTTTCTAAATTGGTGTAAATATTTAATTGTATGATCATATCATCAATTGAATATTAATTGGTGTTTGCTAAGCTTGTTATTGGGTATAACCCGACTTGGATCATAACGTACTAACCACATCAATATTCTAAGTGTCTTGGGCACACAGAATCCTACAAGATTCAATTCTTGATTGATTCTTTGTGTGTTCTCACTGATTGGATCGCCAATCAAAAATAGGATTCCGCAATATTTGAGTTGGTTTAACACGCTAATCACTAGGTATTTCGTTCAAATACCAGGTCCTATCAATCACCCACTTGCATAGGTGAGCTGGAGGATAAATCAATCACATCCATAGGTTCTTGTGTTCCTGGTTGAGCTCTTCTTAAAGGTCTCCCAGCTAGTTTTTCCTTAAGATATGAAATCTGAAGTTGCTGATCATTGACCCTGTTTTGTAAGGTAGTCACCTGAGATTCAAGGTGACTGATCTTAGAGACTAAATATGAGCATGTTTTTGACAGTTTTTTCACCTTTAGTCTCAAATTCCCCTCTTCTTCATCAGAAGAATCATTGGGGGATGAGATGATTGGACCAAAGTCCTCTCTCTCACCACCAGCTTGAGGTTCTTGGCTGCTGGTTTTCCTCTTCTCACTAGTAATCTCAGTTGAGATGTCACTGGCCTGAGTTGCCATAGTTGAGGTCTTAATGATGTAATCACTTGCAGAAGTGAGAGCCTCTTCTATATGGACATCCTGAACATGTTCAGAAGTGTCCACCTCGGTGACTGATGTGGGCTAGATTGAGGAGAAGCAGAGGTACTCATCTCTCTTTGAGTAGGGGAGGAGAAGAGAGACTCATGGTACTCACTGAATCCTAAGTCTTCATCAGTATAGAAGGATAGGTCGGGAATGGGTTGATTTAGATCTAAAGGCTGGGGATGGTAGCTTTGCCCTGAAAGTTGTTCACTTGAGTGTTGAGACTCAGAGTGAAGGCTTAAGGCTGTTGGGCTTGTGAGCTCATCAGGGTGAGCATGAGGAACCTCAGCCCTTATAGTTGAAGAAATGGGAGTGGTTTGCTCCTCAGGGGAAGTGGGAGCTCTAGTGTCCACTTCCTCCTGTAAAGGTGAGTATATGGGGACCTGCACATACTCAATAGCTTGAGCAGGGGTTCGTTTGGATTTTCTTTGGTAGGTGAGGGTTATTTGTGGTCTTTTTAGTGGTAAGGAAGAAGAAGGTGTGGGTTCAACACTAGCTTGTGTTGCTAGGTTGTCACCTTGAGCAATAAGCTCTAACATTTTGGGGACAAGGGCTGTTTCTACCCCTGAGAAGCCTACAGTTGGCTTCTTCATGATTTTAAAGATGCCGGGCTTCATCTATCCCAATTTAAGAATATTACTTGTTTCCTTCAACTGTGAGCCCAGTTCACAGTTAAGAATGTGCTGAACATATCTAGGAAACATGTAATACACTAAGGAGTCCAAGTTTGCAAGTAAATTGGTATAAACAAATTGAGAGTACCTGAACTTGACCCCTTGAACCATTCCATGCACTATAAAGGAGAGATCCTCTGGAATCTAGTCCCACCCTCCATGCTTGTTTGACAAGCTGTGGATAACCACATGGAGTAGGTATTTCCACTGGGATGAGACCTTCCCTTTCCTGAAGCTCTTTACAGAGAAATCTCCCTCATAGCCCATCTGCTCAAAGGAATGATTGACAGCTTCCTTTGGGAAGGACAACTTACCTTCTTCATTATCCAGCTACAAATGATAGTTGATGATGGCCGGAGTGATGAAGATTGTCCTCCCTTGCACTATGGCAGACATTGTCTTCTCCCCATCTATAATGACCTCTTGGCAGGTCTTCCAGAATTCAAGCATATGATCCTCATACAGAGTAGGATCAATGGTTAGAGAGGTGAAGTAGTTGGATAGAGTTAAGAATTGGCAAATCTTTGAGAAACTTTCATCTTTCTCAGAGCTTAACAGAGCAACCTGATTGTGTTGCCTGTGAAGTTGCATGGAGAAATCTGGGTTGTTTCTGCAGTTAAGGTTGGCCATTTTGAAAGCTTAAGGTTGAAGAAAGGTAGAAAGCAAAGGCGGTTTTGGGAATTAGGTTTGAGGAATAGTGGAATTAAGGAAGATAGTGAGAAAGAGGGGGAACCGTTGGGTATTTATGTGAAAAGGGATTTGAACCAAAGTTAATGAGAGAGGATAAACTTTGAAATCCAAAAGTCGGTCCCACCTCTGAAAAAGTAGTTTACTTTTGCTCAAAAAATAGTTTTCTTGGAATTCGAAAAGCTTCCGAAGGTAAATTATCTTCGGAAGTTTTAATGAAAAAGCTTCCGAAGCTAAAATGACTTCGGAAAATTTTCCTGAGAGTCTTGAAAATTTTGCTTTGGAAGAGAAATAAACACTTGAATGCACTGTATAAGAAACAACAAAGCTTCCAAGAGTTAATTTTGCTTCGGAAGGAAAAAGTCCTTAAAAACAAATAAGTGTCTGAGATAAGAATTTAAGCTTCGGAAGATAGATTTAGACTTCTTCCGAAGGTAAAATTTCTTAAACAGTTATTTATTTTGAAGACATAATTTTCTTCCAAAGATAAAATTATATCTTCCGAAGGATCAGAAAATTTTCAAGAATCTAAGGAAAGTCTTCAAAAAGGATTTTATATCCAAAGAAAACATGAGCTTATGGAAGTGATGAACTAGACAACTTAGGACACACATATTTTAAGAAATAATTAGAATTAGTTTTAAGAAAAGATCTACTCAAAGTTAATCATCCCAATAGCTGATATTAGATATTTAAATCTCTGTTCATCAAAAGCTTTTGTAAACAGATCATCATATTGTTCATCTGTGTGAACTTTGACTAGTTTAATTAATCCCTTTTCATAGTTATCTCTTATTAAATGATACTTGATATTGATGTGTTTGGTCCTTGAGTGCTGCACAAGGTTCTCAGTGATAGAGATAGCACTATTGTTGTCTATGTGGATAGGAGTCTCCTTGAAGTTAAATCCATAGTCCAGCATCTGATTTTGAATCCAAAGCACTTGAGCACAGCAGGTTGCAACAACAATGTATTCAGCCTCAGCAGTTGATGCAGACACACAGGATTGTTTCTTGCATTCCCATGAGACAACCCTTCCACCAAGGAATTGACATCCCCCAGATGTAGACTTTGCAGTCATGTTGCAACCACCATAATCACTATCTGTATAAGCATACAGGTTGAAGTTAGGATTCTTTGGATACCATAAACCAAGTGTTGAAGCACCTTTGGAATATCTTAGAATCCTTTTGACAGTGATTAAGTGAGACATCTTAGGGTTGGCTTGATATTTTGCACAAATACATGTAGCAAACATGATATCAGGCCTGTTAGCTGTAAGATACATAAGAGACCCAATCATAGCCCTGTATAAATGTTCATCTACACACTCCCCCTCAAGATCAGGTCCAAGGGAGTGGTTTTTGGCTATGGGTGTCTTAGCAATCTTACAGTCAGTCATGTTGAACCTCTTGAGTATGTCCTGAACATACTTTGACTGACTTATGAAGATGCCATCTTCAACTTGCTTCACTTGAAATCCCAGAAAGAAATTGAGTTCTCCCATTGCACTCATTTCAAATCTGTCTTTCATCAGCTTCTCAATGTCTTTGCAGAGCTTTGGATTAGTTGAAACAAAGATGATGTCATCTACATATACTTGAACTAGCAATAAGTCATTTCCCTGTCCTTTGATGAAGAGAGTTCCATCTATAGTACCTCTCCTGTATCCATGTTTACAAAGATACTCAGACAATGTCTCATACCATTTCTTGGGTGCCTGATGCAACCCATAAAGAGCTTTGTCAAGCTTGCAGACGTAATCAGGATGATCACGGTCTACAAAACCAGGTGGCTGTTTGACATAAACCTCTTCATCAATCACTCCATATAAAAAAGCACACTTTACATAAAGTTGAAAGACCTTGAAGTTCTTGGATGCAGCAAACGCCATGAATATCCTAACAGCTTCTAATCTTGCTACAGGAGCAAAGACATCAGTGTAGTCAATCCCTTCTTCTTGTGTGTATCCTTGAACAACTAGTCTAGCCTTGTTCTTGATGATAATTCCTCTATCATCCTTCTTATTCCTAAAAACCCATTTGGTTCCAATGGTAGTCTTCCCATGAGGAAGAGGACAAAGGTTCCAAACTTTCTGCCTTTTGAATTGAAGTAACTCTTGTTGCATAGCTTCAACCCAACTTCCATCCTTTAGAGCTTCATCAACTTTCTTTGGCTCTATCTGAGATAAGAAACAAGAGTGAAGACAAACATTTGCTTCATGAGTTTGTCCTCTTGTTCTTACCCCTGTGACAACATCTCCAATGATGTTTGTGGTGGGGTGAGACTTGTGGATCCTTAGCTGAGGGATCACAGTAAGTTGCTGAGAAAGATCCAAATTTGAGAAATTTAGATCTGGCATAGATGATTCACCCTCCACATTACCACACTTATCAAGATTAACTTGATCCAATGAGTGTGTGACATCATTGATGTTGTCATCTATGGTGTGGTTATTAGCATCAAGGAATTCCTGATCACTTTCACCATCACCGTTGTTGTCTTCCACAATTGAGGTATCTTTATCTGGTTGTGGAGCCTCTGAGCTGGAATTTGAAGGCACCCCAGATGTATCAGCTGAATTTGTCATTGTAGTGCTTATAGAAACCTCATTTGCTGAAGTAGTTCCAACTGGAGCTGAAGATGTATGAGTTGAGGGTCTTCCTAGCTCAAATCTTGGATGAGGATCACCTGTATTTAGATTTTCTGCAGATCCTGAAACATTCTCACAAGATTTGTTAAAACAGTTGGTAACTAAATCAAGATCAAATAGCCAATCAGGACAAGAACCAGCCACAGAGGGTGAGTGTTCATTGAAAGTCACATTGGCTGACTCCTCAACAATTCTAGTTCCGAGATTGTATACTCTATAAGCCTTGGCTTGGGAAGAGTATCCAATGAAGTGTCCATCATTTGATTTCTCAGCAAACTTGGCAATTTGATCCTTGGTATTCAAGATGGTGCAGGGACATCCAAATGACCTGAGAAAACCAATGAAAGGTTTTCTCTTGTGCCAAAGTTCATAAGGAGTCTTACCATGTGTCTTAACTACTAAAACTCTATTTTGCACATAGCAAGCAGTATTTACTGCCTCTGCCCAGAAGGTGATGGGCAGTTTAGAGTCAGACAACATGGTTCTTGCAGCTTCAATTAGTGTTCAGTTCTCCTTTCAGCAACTCCATTTTGCTGAGGAGTCCTGGGAGCACTATATTGTCTTGTAATACCTTTTTCATCACAAAATGTATCAAGGATTTGATTCTTAAATTCAGTACCTTGATCACATTTTATGGTTTTGACCTTGTGATCTCTTTGATTCTCAATTTTTAAGATGAAATTCTTCAGAATCTCAAGGGTTTCATCCTTAGTTCTAAGAAAGAAAACCCAAGTGAATCTTGTAAAATCATCTGTGATCACCAAACAATAAGAGGTCCTTCCTAGACTCATTACACTGGTGGGGCCAAAGAGATCCATATGTAATAAGTGTAGGGGAGTAGTGATGGAGTTCCTTTCCTTAGGCTTTTGAGATACCTTAGGTTGCTTTCCTTTCAGGCATGCAACACAATGATCATCACTTGTAAACTCTTTCTTTGGCATTCCAGTTACCAAATCATGTTTAATTAGTTTATTCATGTTCTTAAAGTTTACATGGCACATTTTTTTATGCCATAGGAAAGACTCATCACTATTTGCTTTAGATAGAAAGCATGAAACTTCTCTAGGGAGATGTTTCTTGCAAATCCATCTTGTACATGTTCCCTTTCCTGGGGGCTCTAAGCAGGATATGCTCATGAGGAATGACCACTCAAGGCTTGAGAACAATGCACTCATGCTCAGTAAAAAGCATGTTATGACTCTGATCACAAAATTAGGATACACTCAGAAGATTGTACCCAAGCTCTTTAACAAAGTTTACCTTTTCAATGTTGAGCTTACCATTTGTGACCTTGCCCCTTCCTGAAATGTAACCACCTTCATCTCCTCCAAAAGCAACTGGTCCTCCATCAATTCTCTCAAAGTTATGGAGTAGTGACCTATTGCCTGTCATGTGCCTGGAACAGCCACTATCAATTATCCAGACATTCCTTGTTCAAAAGAGTCTCCTTATGAGAGCAAGACTGTCTTTGGTCACATCCCTTCTCCATCTTCATCTTTGTAGATGCTGAGAAAGTTCTTTTGGACTGTGAACTGTTCTTGGAGTTTGATGGTCCAGGCTGTGCAGCAGTGGTACATAGCAGATTAGTCTTCTTCGTTGTACTGAGATGATTTGAACAAGAACCGGAACTCTTAGCTGAGGAGTCTTGGTTGATGTATTCAGTCTTTACTACTTTAAACCCTGCAGAGATAAAAACTTGTTTCTGCTTAGAGTCAAAAGTAGCCTTGATCTCTTGAGCCTTCTTTGCTTTTCTTTTGCTCTTCCTGATCAAGTTCTTTCTCTTTGACTTGGTCATCACAGTAGATTTCTTCTCCTCAGAAGGATAGTGTCCCTTAGTAGAATCCTCCTCTTCACTCTACTCAGAGTAATTCTTCACTATCTCTTCTTCATCCTCTTTACTTATAGGATCTATGAGAGGAAGCTCATCTTCACAATTCCATACCTAGGAGATCTTACAGACAAGATTGTGTATGGAGGAGCTATCTCATTTGATCTCAGTCCCTGTCTATTTTGATAGCACACTTTGTTGTGCAAGGATGAGGATATCATGTTCTTGAAGGTCTCTTCTTCAAGAACACTCTTTTCTGCCCTGGCTTTGCTGATCACAAGCTCAGCCTGGCACTGAGTCAACTTAGTTATGAGATCCTGGATTTGAGTCCTAAAATCTGTATGTTTATGTTTTAGTACTGAAATGGTTTTCTCTAACTCCTCTATCTTTAACTTGTAATCATTTTCAGAATTTCTAAAATCAGATTTTAAAATGTTTAAGGACTAAAGATATGATCTCATTTCCAAGTTATAGGACCTGTATCTATTTACTTTAGCAATGCATTCAGGAGTACAGAGATGTTCCAATACCTTGGCTTCATCATGGTCTACCATTAGTGCTTGGTTTGGAGAAGCATCTTCCACCTGAAAGCTCCAGTCAAAGCATCCTTCTTCAACAGCAACAACAGCATGTTGCTTTGGCTTCTCATTCTGAGTGGCTTTGTTAGTGTAGTTTGGTCTGGTTTGTGCTTCGCCACCATTTGTTTTAGGTGCGTTACACTCTCTAGCAAAGTGGCCCATCAAGTTACAGATGTAACACTTGACTTTGCTTTTATCCAATCCAAACTTTCCACTGGTTACATTGCTTGGAAACCTCCTTCCAGTTCTCTTGTAGAACTTCTTGGCTCTATGAGTGAGGAGAGCCATCTGCTGAACTATTTCCATGTACTCCAGGTCATCTGGATGGATACAGTCCAGGTCTTCAAGAGTGAAGAGAGAGTTCCCACAACTTTCATCAGAAGACACAAAGGCTTTAGAAGAGCTTGTCTCTTGGAATGAGCTTCCTTGAGAGTAGTTCTCCCTGGGTGTCTCTGGGAAGGTGATGAAAGGACCCTTTGGTGAGTTGTCAGGGTAGAATATGAGATGATGTTCGGGTTCTATGTTATCCCTTTCAACCACATGCAGGGCTGAACCATTTGATTGTTGGAGTTGCTAGATGAACCATGCATGTTCATCTCCATCTGGTAGCCACTGAGAATCCCATATAACTCTGTCAGAGTAAGAGTTTTGAGATTTTCAGTCCTCTTGATCACCACACAGTAGTGTGTCCATTGCCTAGGAAGTGAGGACATGAACTTCCTTACAATGTCCCTGTTTTCAAGAGGAACTCCTCCATCCACTAGGGTATCCACTATCTCAACATACCTGAAGTATTGCTGAGTCATGGTTTCACCTGTTTTGAAGGTGAAGTTTTCAAACTGCTGCTTCAGGAGATCTTTCTTGTTCTCCTTGGCTTCAGAGGAGCCTTCATACATCAGTTTTAGTGCATCCCACAGTTGTTTAGCTGTTTTGCACTTCTTAAAACCTCTGTACACAGAGTTTGGAAGGGCAGTTTGAAGAGCAGTCATGGCCTTTCTATCAATCTCTACTCTCTTCCTATCTTCATCAGAGTAGTTGGCCACATCTTTTGGGATCATACCAGCACCAGTAGCAGAAGGAGTGCTGGGTATGAAAGGTCCATTTTCAACAGATTCCCACATTCTTGAGTCTAGAGACCTGATGAAACCTACCATTCTCATACACCAGGTGTCAAAGTCATCAAGAGTGATCAGTGGGAATTTGTTCATGGTTCCAGTCTCCATATCAGTCTTTGAAATGGATGCCATTTGGAGAGTTTAGTTTTTGTGTGTGTGAGGGATCTTAAGATGGTGAGATCTTATATCAAGAGCCTGAAATGCTCTGATACCAATTGCAGGACCGGTTAAGGGCTTAACAATTACACCACAACAAGACAAAGAGGAGATTAACTAAACTTGATCAAACAGGAAACTGGATTAACCAAGATATTGATACAAAGAACACAAGTAAAGATAAAGAGACAGAACAAGAGATTTGGGTTTCAAGGAGGCAGTATATTGCTTTCTCATGTTCTTTTACAAGTGTTACAAAGCATAAAGAAAGATACTAGAACTTGGAATACTCATACTACAACCTATAACCGGCTATACTTTGAAAGCTAGCTGGATACAATTGACTAGACACAAACAAAATCAATTGTTGAATCAAAAGGCATATCTGCCTTTTGACCTTGTTACTATGACATGCCATAGCTCACATCCTTATCTATTACAAAAAGGATAAAGTACATAAAGTAGAAAGTTACAGACTCAAGACCTCAATGTACAGTTACCAAAAGCGTGGACCTTTTCACCAACTCATGTAAGTTGGTGACTTTACAGAGATGCAGCGGAAAGGTGTCCAGCTTTATGCAACAGTACATCAGATTAAGCATGTTACTAAAAGTCTTCGGAAGAAATCTGTCTTCATAGGATGAAGTTTCGGAAGACTTTGTCTCTGAGGCTTCGGAAGACTTCATGTTTGGCTTCGGAAGATATTGGTCTTGGCTTCGGAAGATTTTACACTTAGAATATTTTCTAGTGTATGGTGTAAAACTTCCGAAGCATTTCTTCTTCAGTACTTAGTGCATTTCTTGCAGAGAGACATTGGATGTTTTGGTTTGCATCAGACTTAAAGGAATCCTTATAGTATATCCATGTTACTCGAAGTTTCCTTCATAAGGATAAAATAACCATAGAGCTGGTTTTCCTTTGAGATATCTGAATATGCGTTTGACTGCGATGAGGTAAGATTCCTTCAGGTCTGATTGATACCTGGCACATACACAAACAACATACATTATGTCAGGTCTAGATGCAGTAAGATACATCAAAGAACCAATCATTGATCTGTATAATATTTGGTCAATAGATTTTCCTTTCGGATCAGGGTCAATCTTGGTATTGACATTGGTTGGAGTTCTAATTGATTGACAATCTTGTAGTTTGAATTTCTTCAAAAGCTTATCAACAAACTTCTCTTGATTGATAAAAATACCATCTGCAGATTGTTTTACTTGCAATCCAAGGAAGAAATTGATTTCTCCCATAGAACTCATCTGGAAACACGATTTAATAATCTTTTCAAATTCTGAGTACAGATTTTGACTGGTTGAACCAAATATGATATCGTCCACATACACTTGGACACATAAGAGATCATTTGCATCCTTCTTGATGAATAAAGTTAGATTAATTTTCCCTCTTGTGTATCCATGTTGGATCAAATGCTGGGACAAGGTCTCATATCAGATTCTTGGAGCTTGATGTAGACCATATAAAGCTATGCTTAGCTTGTAACACGATGAGGGAATTCAGCATCTTCAAAACCTTGAGGGTGCTTGACATACATATCATATGTGATTGGTCCATACAAAAATGCACCTTTAACATCCATTTGGTAAACCTTAAATTTCATATAAGAAGCATATGCCAGGAAGACACAGATTGCTTCGAGTCCTGCAACTGGAGCTAAGACTTCATCATAATCAATTCCTTCCTCGTGGGTGTAACCTTGTGCTTCTAGCCTTGCTTTGTTTCAAACAACTATTCCTCGATCATCTGATTTGTTTCAGAACAATGATTTTGTGCCAATGGCATTCTATCTTTTAGGAAAATCCACAAGCTTCCACACTTCCTGTTTACAGAATTATAGTAACTCTTCTAGCATAGCCTCAATCTAACTATTGTCTTGTAAAGCTTTAGTGATATTTTTAGGGACAATTTAAGAAAGAAAACACGAGTATAAGCAAATGTTTTCTTGCTTTGTATGACTTCTCGTAGTTCCCTCATTCAAAGGACCAATAATCTGTGAGATGGGATGTCTCTTGTGAATACGAGACGTTTGGATCTCGTCTTCTTGAACCTTCACATCAAGATTTGTTTGGTTCAAGTCGGAGAGCTGATGCAACAAGTTTGAAGAATGTGGAGTGAAATTCAGAACTTGAGTTGGTGACTTGATGAAATAATCAAGCTTGTCATTTACATCTATATCTCCTAATACAGATGAAGTTCCAGCCTCAGGTTGTTGAATTTCTGGTCCATCATTAGGAAATGGTTGAGAATCATCAAATTTTAATAAACATGGTGTTGCTCAGGAATTTGTTGATCATGAACATCTGAATTGAATATAGGATCTCTCACAAATGGGAAAAATGGATAGTCCGGGCTTGAATCATCAATATCGTCAGAGTCTGAATCCTCACTAAAGGATCCAAGATCTCCTACCTGTTTCCTGTGGACACAAGAAGAGTCAAACAGCTTAAAGTTGAGAGAATTTGACAATGAATGTAAATCAAATAACCAAGCTGGACCATTTGCAACTGATGGAAATGAATTTTCAACGAATTTAACATTGAATGTTTCAATGATAACATTCATCTTAGAGTTATAGACTCTATATATTTAGAAGCTGACGAATATCCAAGAAAGAATCTGTCATCAGATTTTGCAACAAATTTGCCTAGCTGATCATTTGAGTTTAGAATCAAAACTGGACAACCAAAAGATTTAAGAAAGTCCATGTTTGGTTTCCTGCCAAACATCAACTCATAAGGAGTTTTATGTTTTTCTTTCACCAATAGAGTATGATTCTGAATGAAACATGTAGTTGATATGGATTCATCCCAGAAAGTAATAGGAATCATTTCATCTGCTAACATAGCACGGGCTGCCTCAATCAATGTTTGGTTCTTCCTTTCTGCAACTCCATTTTGTTGAGGAGTTCTTGGAGCACTGAACTGATGAGCTATCCTCTACCCTGCATAGAACATGTCAACATTAGCACTCTTGAATTCTGTTCCATTATCACTTCTAATTATTTTGACTTTTTGATCAAGTTGATTTTCTACTTTAGTGATAAACTCTTTTAATAATTCAGTCGTTTTAGATTTTGCACGTAGAAAAAAACCTAAGAAAATCTTGTATAGTCATCAATGATAAGTAGACAATATGATTTCTTTCCAATACTTTGTACATTTACTTTACCAAATAATTCCATGTGTAACATCTGCAAAGGCTTGGAGTTTGAGTTTATTAGTTTGGACTTATAAGACGCCCTATGCTGCTTCCCATTCAGATATCCTTTACAGAGATCTGATGTAGCAAACTTCTTTGATGGTATGCCCACGACATGATTTCTTGTTGCAAGTTTGTTCATGTTTTTGAAGTTGGAATGCCCCAACGTCTATGCCAAAGCTGGTTTTCATCATTTGAAGCATGAGCAATGAGACAAGTTGTTTCACTTGAAGGATCGACGTGAGACATATCTAGCTTGTAGACCTCTCGATCTCTAACAGCTTTTACAACCACCCATTCCTTGCTGATCTTGAAACCTGGCTTTAAAATATAATAGTAAGAGTCATCAAATAAAGCAGAATACGATTTATCACATATTTGAGAAATGCTTAAAAGATTAAAGTTCAACTGGGCACAGTAGTTGACTTTATCAAAACTTATAACTCCATTAGATACCGTTCCTTCTCCGGCTATCTTTCCATCTGCATCTCCAACAAAAGCTACATGAGTACCATGTTTTGTCTTAAATTCTTGTAATAAGGCTTGGTTGCCTGTCATATGTCGGCTACACCCACTGTCAACATACAATGTATTCATTGGTCTTCATGGGCGTACCTGCATTTCAAAGACATTTAAGATGAGTTACCAACCCAAGCCGAGATGGTCTTGGGCTTGCCATATTTATCCATAATGGTAAATTGCTTGAAATGAAGTTTGTGCAAATCAGGTTTCTTTGTAATTTAGGATTTTCAAATCCTTTTTGAAAAACTGTTTGATTATCTTTTCTTTGTTTTGACCTTAAAGCATTAAGCTGATTCTCAAGATCCTCATCAAGATACTTTGAACCATCATTTAAAACATTTTTAGAAAAATTTTTCTTGTTAAGTGTTTCATTTTTCATTCTCACTAAACGTGGAATGAAATTTCCCTGATCGTATTGCTGTGATCTAACAATATACTGATTATCATAATCAGAATTGATTTTTCTGAGAGATCTCAAATCTAAAGAAGGTTGTTTTGATAATCTTAAAAACCATAATTTTGATTTCTTTGAAATCTTTGATTATCAAAATCTTTCTGAGGCGAGTTCTTCCTAAAGAAGCAATCTTCAGTATTATGATTTCGTTCATCACACAAGGCACAATATTTATTGAAATAACAATCAATCGTTGAGTTATTTATCATATCACAAATGTGACAATACTTGTTTAAATAACACTCAGATGTGTTATGATTTTATATATAACATATGTCATAGTACCTTTATGGCTGTTTGAACAACATTTGCTTAACCCTAGATGTGGAAGCTACGTTAGATCCTTGTCTAGATTTAGGGATAGACAAATTAATCTGTTGTTTGGCTGTATGAGTTTGGTCTTTTGATTTTTAGGATTTGGCTTTTTAACATATTCACAACTCTTTAACTCCTTAGATTCAAATCTTTTATGAACAGCGGAAGACTTAGGACCTGAACCTGTTTTCACATCAGAGTTAGATTTGATCTTAGGTTTTGATGTTGTTTTAGATATTGTGTTCATGTCAAACGTTACTACTGACACAAACTTTACTGGTTTTATTTGACTTGATTGATAGATTTGTTCATACTGTTTGGCTTTAGAAGATGCTTTTCGACTTCTTTGATTTCTTGTTCTTGATGAAGTTTTAGTGCTTTGGAATTTAATTGAATATTGAGAAGATTTTTTTTCAGATACTTTCAGATTTTGATCAAAAAGTTTTGTTTCAGAAGAGCTTGAATCATCAGAACATGAAGTCTCTAATTTCTGTTCTTTAGATTTCCCTTTTAACTTGTTAGCCTCTTGTTCATGTTCACCCTTCTCAATAACACATTCACCCTTTGGAACAAATAGATTTTTGTTCTTTTATCGAGGTTTATAAGATTTGATTTTAATTGGATGACCATTCTTTATCTTTTCTGATTTTTTCTCTTTAAATATTTTATATTTATCTTTTCGATTTCACTCTCGATATTAGATTGGACATTCCTTTTCTTTTTTTGAAATTCTTTAAGCTTAGCTTTATTCATTGGTGAATGATCATGGGTATTAAAGTTTTTAGGTAAGATATTGGAGATTGATTCAGCCATCAGTTCATGAGTGAATCCTAATCCTGTTTTATCTTTATATTTCCTACCATTTACCAACTGCTTAATAATAGTTTTGAGCTTTTCACTTTAGCTAATCAATTTGTGTTGCTGCATGTGCCAATTTTTATTGTTCAAGGGTTTTTATCATCTCTTCAAGTTGCTTCTTGACAAGTCAAGTTCTTTTAAAGTTTTGTTCCAAGAAGTTTGGAGAGATATGATTTTATTATCTGAAATTTTATGATCAGATTTAAGCTTACTGTGCATTAATTCTTCTTGTTTCAGATTATCACATATTTTGAATGAGTAGGTTTTGTAGTGTTCTACTTGTTCAAAACATGCTTTAGTGCATATTTTTTCCCTTACTCCCATTGGAATTTCGGTATAAGAATTAGAAGACTCAGTGTCAGTGTTAGATGATGAGTTTACAACCTTGGGTTGTTCAGACTGTACCATAAGAGCAACTTCTTCAGAATGTTTCTTTGGGTAAGATTTGTCACTCCAGTCATATTCTTCCTCAGTGTCTGAATCTCAATCTGTCTTTGGATCTTTGTCTTCGTACCGGTCTTCAGTGTTAATCTCTGCAATAAGTGCTAGACCAGAAGTATGATCTGTAGTAAATTGTTCTGCATAAGCACTCCAATCATAACCATCCTTGATACTGACTACTAGTGCTTTCTTTGGTTCTTCAGTGGTCTTTGATTGTTCCTTCAGTTCTTGTATTGGTAGACTCTAATAAGGTTTCTGAAATGTCTTCTGTGTCTGTTGATGATACCTTTGACTGTTAGAGCTACTTTGACCATTTCCTCCTTGTGTTCTTGAAGCTTTGCACTCTCTAGAAAGTGGCCATGTCTATTACAGTTAAAACACCATGACTTCAACTGTTTTGTTTGCATTTGGCTTATAGTTTCTATTCACATATGAATGCTTTTGTTTTCTATAAGCTATCATCACCATTTTCCAGTTGAGATCCATTTCTTCAATATCACCTGGATCCATCTCAAACAGATCCTACAAAATTAAATAATGACTACCCTCATATGCTTGAAAACTTGCCATAAAGGCTGTAAATGCAGATTTTGACTCTTCATCCTGTAAATGGATGTTTATAACATCTTTAACTTTGCTAGGGTTAGCAGAGTTAGAAGATGGAGTCTCATTTTGAGTTTTATGCATTTGAGGTTTTAGAGGAGACTGTGGTTGTGGTTGAGTTGAGTAGACAGGTGTACTAGTAAAGAATCCTGCTCCCACAAACAGATCACCCTCATCATCTGGAGTGGTTTCATCTTTAGCAAGAAAAGTATTCTCTACAGTATTTGCTGGAGAAGCAACATACTTGTATTGATAAATAGATGCAGCTCTATCATTATTCCTTGAGCTTTCATCAATTTCCACTCACTCAATCTTTGCAATTAACAAATCAAGATCCATGGGAAACTTTTCAGTATGCTTTAACAAACTTATTGTTTATTTCCAAGATGATGGAAGTCTATTTAGAAATCTATCATTTAGGTCTTTAAGATCATTCATAATTCCTAAAGCTGACATTTCTGTAATAAGTTGCACATATTATGTCACACCCTCAAAATCCACGTGCGGAGTTTTACCGCGAGGCGTGTGAACAAGCCAAGATCATAGTCAATAGTTACTCAGAATGACACTATATGATACATTTAAAATAAAATCAACCGAAGTTCAAACTTTAAAACCATGCGGAAGCGTTTTGTATATAAGGCAAACCCAAAGTATAAAAATGCATAATATGGCAAAACATGCGCCAACCAAAATGATTAAACACTCATAAATAAAAACCAACAAAGATATCTTAAAAATAGAGTCTGCATGCTGGACCCGTGTTGTGGTCCTAATGGCAAGCAGATTTAATGACATGAGAATAGCATACTAAACTGTCAACACAATGGTTGGTGAGTTCAAGAGTTTGCGTTTATCATAGATATTAACAGTTGTATAACATAAGAGGTGCATTGAAATAGATAGATAGTCTATATTCACATGTATTAACAATAGTAATTTCGCGATCGAAGCTGACTGTGTTGCGTTTGTTGCCTCCCGTCATGACATACCAAGTCGTGACAAATGTTTGTGCCTAGGAAAATATTGCACCCGTTCGACCTCCAGTCTCACAGGTGGGGCTCGTCAGACCCAGTAGTACTACCCAAGATTCCCCTCTAGTTACCATTATTAACGATTCGAAAGTGTGAGGACTTTCCATGGTATTAAGCACTATGTTAAAACATACAAAACTTATAATTATAAAATAGATTTTGAGTACAAGTATGCTACCTATCCCAGAAGAAAGTTTATAAAAAAGAGGGGCAAGAACTCACCTGGTGTGTAAAGATAATGAATAAAGAGACTGGTGATAGGTGCCAAGACAACCCTTCAAAGGTTACCTGAAACACACAAGTACATAAGTACATGTTCACAGAGAAACTTAATAATCCTAGGTTAACCTAGTTGACCTGTTTGACCCGTTGGTGACATATTAGTTGAAATATAGTTCAATCATATATCACAACTTAACATACAAGAGTATCATGCAATTTATCCATGTGTATCACATTATCAACCTAGGTTCTACCTAAGTTATCATGCCACATTAGATCATCATACACTTATGCAAATCTCAAACAATCAACATGCTTAACATATATATAAATAGATCACAACAAATAATTCATACGCGAAGACTAATCCTGCACCACATGTCATGTGAAGCCACCCACGACTTCACATCCTAAACCCTGCCAATCCTACTAAGGGCCTCAGATTTGCACGTGTGTATGACATTCATAATTACATTCATTCACTTAATTCATCCCAACCAAAATTCACAGTGACAATCAACCAAATCCCAAACACGATCACCTATTAACACATTCTTACCTATACTTCTTACCTGATCAACCAAACATTCACCCCACCCAATTAACACATTCTATCACATCAAACATCACCAACAATCATTCTAACATGATCTTAACATCACAAGCATGCCCAATTCATCTACATCCAAAGTTATACAAAAATAAAGTTTCCTGATAGGATCAAATGTACCAATCTGTGATGATGTATGAACACAATTCAATGAAATAAAAACAGAGTAATCAAATCAAGCAAGATATCAACAATATTCATGGTTTCATTAATATCAAGCAAAGACAAATTACAAAGTATGTAAGCAATTTCGTATCTAAGCTTGTTACCTACTACCTGTAAGTCTAAGCTATTTATAATGAAACAGAAAGGAACTAACAAATTACAAAACTAGTCCCTATACTATTACAAAGTATTAAAAAGACACATAAAGACAACATGTTAATCTTTCTAGAGCACTAACAATACTCCCCCTAAGATTTACATGGTCTTCGGTCTTCAAAATCTTCAATCTTGTCTTCTTTTTCTTCATCTTCCATCTTTAGCTTTTATCATCAACTCTTATCTTCATCACTCAAAGAAATCTTCTAGTTCTTCCTTGATATTGAACATTGGCTTCTGTTTGTACATCTCAAGTTCTTTCAAAGCATTAGAAATAGCAGACTTGAATTTGCTAGCAAGAATGCCTTGTTCTGGTTTTGCTTCATTTGTCTTAATCTCCATCTTGTTCATTCTTTCCAATGTATCTTTTGAAAGACATGAGATATCAATATTAGCATATAACTCAATAGGATTTTGACTTTCCTTTGAGTATACTTCTAATACTCCTTTCCTTGAAATTCTCATGAATTCAATGTCTTTTATGTCTTTCTTAACAATGTTAGCATAAGCAAGAGCTTTTCTCAATGATATTCTTTCCATTGCAGCATTCATCACATTGATGATAGAAATAAAATACTTCTTGTCTTGCTCTGCTATATCTGCAGATACCTTTTTCAAACTTTTGTACCGACAAAAATGATATATAGCTTGGATGTAATAGCTTCAGTTCAAAAACTCCAAATAATGTAATCATGTCCTCATCCCATCGTTCGAGATTTCGGACCAACTTAAGCTCAAAAGTCTCAGTGTTATAGAACCTTCTGAGAATTGGCTTTGAGTTTTGATTACCATCAATCACTTTTAGACCGGGAGTTGTGACTTTTTCAAAATACTTGTCACAAAATTCTATCATTGAATGTTCTTCTTCAGATTGTAATCCTTTGAGCTTTTTATTCTTCTTTAAAGTAACAAAGTACTCTTTATCCTCTTGATCACATCTTGTTTTAAGAAAATTACTTGATCTATCCAATCCTCTTCTTAATAATTCTACCATCATCTTGCCACGTTTAAATTCAGATGGATTGATCAGAGGTAATCTGTTTAGCTCTTTCAAATCTTGCACTGGAAGTTTTATGATGCTAGAGTAAAAATGATATACATCACATACTGCATTTACTCTTTTTATCAAAAATGCATCAAATACTTCATCATACTTCCATGCTATAATCTTTACTTGGTTTGTAAAATCAGGAGCAATCATAGTATTTAATAATTCAGCAAGTGATTGTCCTCTTTGTAGTACATTTCTTACAAAGTCTCTAGTTGATCTGGAATTATCAAAAATTTGGATTTGTTCAGAAGATGCTTTGTATGCTTGCCTTTATAGATCAGAAAATATTTCAATCAAATCTTTCCTGCTATCATAAGCATCTGTTTTTCTTGCCATTTGTTTGATCTCTTGAGGCTTTAACATTCTTGTTCTTTTTGTAATCTCAAGATACTAAGGATTGTCAGTATCAAGTATAATCATCTTCTTTGATTGTTTCTCTGTTTCTTGAAAACTTCTGCAAGATTCCTCAAGGATACAGATTGTAATCTTTTCAGTTTTCTCCACAGGTAATGCAAGACCGGTTAAGGGCTTGAACAATTACAACACAACAACACAATGAGGAGAATAACTAAACTTGATCAAACAGTGAACTGGATTAACCAATATATTGATACAAAGAACACAAGTAAAGTAAAAGAGACAGAACAACAGAGTTGGGTTTCAAGGATGCAGTATATTGCTTTCTCAAGTTCTTATACAAGTGTTACAAAGCATAAAGAAAGAT
The DNA here is from genome assembly GCA_025215565.1 of Flaveria ramosissima. NCBI lineage: Eukaryota > Viridiplantae > Streptophyta > Magnoliopsida > Asterales > Asteraceae > Flaveria > Flaveria ramosissima. The sequence continues at coordinate 44,597,929 of CM046040.1, forward strand.
ACAAGAACTTGGAATACTTATACTACAACCTACAACCGGCTATACTTTTTAAGCCAGCTGGATACAATTGACTAGACACAAACAAAATCAATTGTAGGATCAAAAGGCATATCTGCCTTTTGACCTTCTGACTATGACATGCCATAGCTCACATCCTTATCTATTACAAAAAGGATAAAGTACATAAAGTAGAAAGTTACGGACTCAAGACCTCAATGTACAGTTACCAAAAGCATGGACCTTTTCACCAACTCATGTAAGTTGGTGACTTTACAGAGATGCAGCGGAAAGGTGTCCAGCTTTATGGAACAGTACATCAGATAAAGCATGTTACTAAAAGTATTCGGAAGAAATCTGTCTTCATAGAGTGAAGCTTCGGAAGACTTTGTCTCTGAGGCTTCGGAAGACTTCATGTTTGGCTTCGGAAGATATTGGTCTTGGCTTCGGAAGATTTTACACTTAGAGTATTTTCTAGTGTATGGTGTAAAACTTCCGAAGCATTTCTTACTTCAGTACTTAGTGCATTTGTTGCAGAGAGACATTGGATGTTTTGGTTTGCATCAGACTTAAAGGAATCCTTACAAACTCCCCCTAGGCTGATGCTACCAAAACATTTAGAAGATCTTAAGATGTTAGTGGTCTTTAGTACAATCATGACCATACCCTTCTTCATTAGATGGTCGGGATCATTCAGACCTTCATAGTATCTACTGATCTCAAAGAGATCATGCAGAGGTAAGTTGATTATGTTTTGCCAAGTATAGACATTCTCAACACCTAGATCTGTGATTACATGCCATCTTTCTGGATTGGTAGAATAAGTCCAGGACAAGATGGGTGTCTCAGCTGTCAGAGGAGCCACTTGCATTGGAGTTGATTGGGCTGTCTCATCATGCACTTCCTCAGGTTGATCTGACTCAGCCTGAGGTGTAGAGGTAGATGACTTAGGCTTCTTTTTCTTTGACTTTGGTTTAGAAGCCATTCTCTTCTTCCTCTTAGATGACTTTAACTGAGAAGACTGGTCTGCAGCACCTTGTTGATTATCCTTATCTTTCTCAGTTGGGTGTTCCTCCCTCACAGGTTCAGAAGGAGAGGGAGTTTGACCCTGCTTTGGATCAGAAGATGAAGTTTGCTGAGGCTCAGCAGGAGGTCCAGGTTGAGGTGTCTCAGGTTGTTCAAACTTAACCTCCACTTCAGGTGGGACTTGACTTGGAAGAGAGTGTAAGTCAATCAGTTCACCACTCTTTATCTTCTGCTTGATTACCCTTATATGCTCATCTATTGTGGATAGAGACATAGGGCCAAGTCTCCTTCCGAAGAATCCATATAGCTTCAAGAAGCTCATCATCCTTTGTCTATCAGCAGACTTCTTCATACTCTTTTGGATGATGGCTCTTGACTTTACAGCTTCTTCCCTTAGCTTCCTTTTAGTTGTCTTTCTCTCTTTGACTAGCTCAAGTTCAAGTTGTTTTAAGTACTCAAACTCAATGAAGTCATAGGACAGGGGAAGAAGTGCATCTGCCTGATAGAAGCCTGTGGCACTCAGGTAGTTTATCATTTTGATCCTATCTTCTTCTTTGTCTACCTGAGGTTCTTGTGGAGTCACATCTTCTTGTACAGGACTTTCTTGAACTGGAGAGAGAGTGGGAGCATGCTTGTAGAGTCTTTTCTGTCTCCTCTCCTCTTTGAATTGGAGAAGTAGCCTTGCATCCTTTTTTTCTTTCATCTCTCTTGACACTTCCATGTCAGCCAGTTCATTCAATTCTTCTAAGGGGAGGGAGATGATTTCATCAATATCATAGTTCTTGGTCTGTAATAAGTGATGCTGACTGCCCTCAACTCATCATCTTGAGTATTTGGTCTGGGGGCAGCCCTGATTGCAGCTTGCATAAAGCTTGAAGACCCAGAAGAACTTTCTCCCCTTAGCTTCCTTTTCCTCTCTCTCGCTTCCTCCTCAATTTCCTCAGGAGTCATAATCCTTTTCCTTTTGTCACCCACAGACCTTTGTGACTCAGGGTGGATAGAGGCTTGGCCTTCATTGCTTGGTGTAGCATCCATGCTCTGGCCAGAGAGAGGCTGAGAAACACCTTCACCAGCAGGTGTCTCAGAAGGAGTGTGAACCTCTGCAGCAGATGTTGATGATGAGACAGGGGTCTCAGGTTCTGCCACTGGGCCTTCAGTCAAGGTTTCCCCTATGAAACTAATCTTAGGGTCCCCCTCAACATCCAGTTGACCGATGACATTGCCTGAATTCCTAAGTCTCCTTCTTAAAGTAAACTCTGCAAGGATCCTATCTTGGATTCTTTGAGCCAATCTATCAGCCTGTCTTGAGTTGCTTGGATTGACAAGTGGCATATTGACTATATCCAATCTTTCATAGAAGTTCAAGCTTTGAAAATCAAATACTTCTTGTTGCCCTTGAACTCTATGAAGAATAAGGGCTCTTCTATCAGCATCATAACTCCACCTTATGATGTAGTTTGAGGTTCCTTGTGGTGGAGATGACACAGCCCTTGGTATACCTTCCTCAAAGAGACTACTGATAATAGAGTCTATAGAGTCCACATTAATGTGAACTTGAGGAAGTTGCTGAGAATGCACAACTGCAAATGAGGATGGTGAGTCCTCTATGTCCATTCTCTGTGAAGAACTCCCAGGTTCTGTGGCTGCAATAACTTTCTCCCCCTTTTTGGTAGCATCACCCACTTGCATAGGTGAGCTGGAGGATAAGTCAATCACTTCCACAGGTTCTTGTGTTCCTGGTTGAGCTATCCTTAAAGGTCTCCCAGCTAGTTTTTCCTTAAGATATGAAATCTGAAGTTGCTGATCATTGACCCTGTTTTGTAAGGTAGTCACCTGAGATTCAAGGTGACTAACCTTAGAGACTAAATAGGAGCATGTTTTTGACAGTTTTTGCACCTTTAGTCTCAAATTCCCCTCTTCTTCATCAGAAGAATCATTGGGGGATGAGATGATTGGACCAAAGTCCTCTCTCTCACCACCAGCTTGAGGTTCTTGGCTGCTGGTTTTCCTCTGCTCACTAGCAATCTCAGTTGAGATGCCAGTGGGCTGAGTTGCCATGGTTGAGGTCTTAATGATGTAATCACTTGCAGAAGTGAGAGCCTCTTCCATATGGACATCCTGAACATGTTCAGAAGTGTCCACCTCAGTAACAGGTGACTGATGTGGGCTAGACTGAGGAGAATCAGAGGTACTCATCTCTCTTTGAGTAGGGGAGGAGAAGAGAGACTCATGGTACTCACTGAATCCTAAGTCTTCATCAGTATAGAAGGATAGGTTGGGAATGGGTTGATTTAGATCTAAAGGCTGGGGATGGTAACTGTCCCCTGAAGGTTGTTCACTTGAGTGTTGAGACTCAGAGTGAAGGCTTAAGGCTGTTGGGCTTGTGAGCTCATCAGGGTGAGCATGAGGAACCTCAGCCCTGATAGTTGAAGAAATGGGAGTGGTTTGCTCCTCAGGGGAAGTGGGAGCTCTAGTGTCCACTTCCTCCTGTAAAGGTGAGTATATGGGGACCTGCACAGACTCAATAGCTTGAGCAGGGGTTCGTTTGGATTTTCTTTGGTAGGTGTGGGTTATTTGAGGTCTTTTTAGTGGTAAAGGAAAAGAAGGTGTGGGTTCAACACTAGCTTGTGTTGCTAGGTTGTCACCTTGAGCAATGAGCTCTAACATTTTGGGGACTAGGGCTGTTTCTACCCCTGAGAAGCCTACAGTTGGCTTCTTCATGATTTTAAAGATGTCGGGCTTCATCTGTCCCAATTTAAGAATATTACTTGTTTCCCTCAACTGTGAGCCCAGTTCACAGTTAAGAATGTGCTGAACATATCTAGGAAACATGTAATACTCTAAGGAGTCCAAGTTTGCAAGTAAATTGGTATAAACAAATTGAGAGTACCTGAACTTGACCCCTGAACCATTCCATGCACTATGAAGGAGAGATCCTCAGGAATCTGGTCCCACCCTCCATGCTTGTTTGACAAGCTGTGGATAACCATATGGAGCAGGTATTTCCACTGGGATGATACCTTCCCTTTCCTGAAGGTCTTTACAGAGAAATCTCCCTCATAGCCCATCTGCTCAAAGGAATGATTAACAGCTTCCTTTGGGAAGGACAACTCACCTTCTTCATCATCCAGCTGCAAATGATGGTTGATGATGGCCGGAGTGATGAAGATTGTCCTCCCTTGCATTGTGGCAGACAGTGCCTTCTCTCCATCCATAATGACCTCTTGGCAGGTCTTCCAGAATTCAAGCAAATGATCCTCATACAGAGTAGGATCAATGGTCAAAGAGGTGAAGTAGTTGGATAGAGTTAAGAATTGGCAAATCTCTGAGAAACTTGCATCTTTCTCAGAGCTTAACAGAGCAACCTGATTGTGTTGCCTGTGAAGTTGCATGGAGAAATCTGGGTTGTTTCTTCGGTTAAGGTTGGCCATTTTTTAGAAGCTTAAGGTTGAAGAAAGGTAGAAAGCAAAGGCGGTTTTAGGAATTAGGTTTGAGGAATAGTGGAATTGAAGAAGATAGTGAGGAAGGGGGGAACCGTTGGGTATTTATGTGAAAAGGGATTTGAACCAAAGTTAATGAAAGAGGATAAACTTTGAAATTCGAAAGTCGGTCCCACTTCTGAAAAAGTAGTTTACTTTTGCTCAAAAAGTAGTTTTCTTGGAATTCGAAGAACTTCCGAAGGTAAATTATCTTCGGAAGTTTTAATGAAAAAGCTTCCGAAGCTAAAATGGCTTCGGAAGATTTTCCTGAGAGTCTTGAAAATTTTGCTTCGGAAGAGAAATAAACACTTGAATGCTTTGTATAAGGAACAACAAAGCTTCCGAGAGTTAATTTTGCTTCGGAAGGAAAAAGTCCTTAAAAACAAATAAGTGTCTGAGATAAGAATTTAAGCTTCGGAAGATAGATTTAGACTTCTTCCGAAGGTAAAATTTCTTAGACAGTTATTTATTTTGAAGACATGATTTTCTTCCGAAGATAAAATTTTATCTTCCGAAGGATCAGAAAATTTTCAAGAATCTAAGGAAAGTCTTCAAAAAGAATTTTATATCCAAAGAAAAACATGAGCTTATGAAAGTGATGAACTAGACAACTTAGGACACACATATTTTAAGAAATAATTAGAATTAGTTTTAAGAAAAGATCTACTCAAAGTTAATCATCCCAATAGCTGATATTAGATATTTAAATCTCTGTTCATCAAAAGCTTTTGTAAACAGATCAGCATATTGTTCATCTGTATGAACTTTGACTAGTTTAATTAATCCCTTTTCATAGTTATCTCTTATTAAATGATACCTGATATTGATGTGTTTGGTCCTTGAGTGCTGCACAGGGTTCTCAGTGATAGAGATAGCACTATTGTTGTCTATGTGGATAGGAGTCTCCTTGAAGTTAAATCCATAGTCAGCATTTGATTTTGAATCCAAAGAACTTAAGCACAGCAGCTTGCAGCAGCAATGTATTCAGCCTCAGCAGTTGATGCAGACACACAGGATTGTTTCTTGCATTGCCATGAGACAACCCTTCCACCAAGGAATTGACATCCCCCAGATGTAGACTTTGCAGTCATGTTGCAACCACCATAATCACTATCTGTATAAGCATACAGATTGAAGTCAGGATTCTTTGGGTACCATAAACCAAGTGTTGAAGCACCTTTGAGGTATCTTAGAATCCTTTTGACAGTGATTAAGTGAGACATCTTAGGGTTGGCTTGATATCTTGCACAAATACATGTAGCAAACATGATATCAGGCCTGCTAGCTGTAAGATACATAAGAGACCCAATCATAGCCCTGTATAGAATGTTCATCTACACACACCCCCTCAAGATCAGGTCCAAGGGAGTGGTTTCTGGCTATGGGTGTCTTAGCAATCTTACAATCAGTCATGTTGAACCTCTTGAGTATGTCCTGAACATACTTTGACTGACTTATGAAGATGCCATCTTCAACTTGCTTCACTTGAATTCCCAGAAAGAAATTGAGTTCTCCCATTGCACTCATTTCAAATCTGTCTTTCATCAGCTTCTCAAAGTCTTTGCAGAGCTTTGGATTAGTTGAACCAAAGATGATGTCATCTACATATACTTGAACTAGCAATAAGTCATTTCCCTGTCCTTTGATGAAGAGAGTTCCATCTATAGTACCTCTCCTGTATCCATGTTTACAAAGATACTCAGACAATGTCTCATACCATTTCCTGGGTGCCTGATGCAGCCCATAAAGAGCTTTGTCAAGCTTGCAGACATAATCAGGATGATCAGGGTCTACAAAACCAGGTGGCTGTTTGACATAAACCTCTTCATCAATCACTCCATATAAGAAAGCACACTTTACATCAAGTTGAAAGACCTTGAAGTTCTTGGATGCAGCAAATGCCAGGAATATCCTAACAGCTTCTAATCTTGCTACAGGAGCAAAGACATCAGTGTAGTCAATCCCTTCTTCTTGTGTGTATCCTTGAACAACTAGTCTTGCCTTGTTCTTGATGATAATTCCTCTATCATCCTTCTTATTCCTAAAAACCCATTTGGTTCCAATGGTAGTCTTCCTATGAGGAAGAGGACAAAGGTTCCAAACTTTTGCCTTTTGAATTGAAGTAGCTCTTGTTGCATAGCTTCAACCCAACTTCCATCCTTTAGAGCTTCATCAACTTTCTTTGGCTCTATCTGAGATAAGAAACAAGAGTGAAGACAAACATTTGCTTCATGGGTTTGTCCTCTTGTTCTTACCCCTGTGACATCTCCAATGATGTTTGTGGTGGGGTGAGACTTGTGGATCCTTAGCTGAGGGATCACAGCAAGTTGCTGAGAAAGATCCAAATTTGAGAAATTTAGATCTGGCATAGATGATTCACCCTCCACATTACCACACTTATCAAGATTAACTTGATCCAATGAGTGTGTGACATCATTGATGTTGTCATCTATGGTGTGGTTATTAGCATCAAGGAATTCCTGATCACTTTCACCATCACCATTGTTGTCTTCTACAATTGAGGTATCTTTATCTGGTTGTGGAGCCTCTGAGCTGGAATTTGAAAGCACCCCAGATGTATCAGCTGAATTTGTCATTGTAGTGCTGATAGAGACCTCATTTGCTGAAGTAGTTCCAACTGGAGCTGAAGATGTATGAGTTGAGGATCTTCCTAGCTCAAATCTTGGATCAGGATCACCTGTATTTAGATTTTCTGCAGATCCTGAAACATTCTCACAAGATTTGTTAAAACAGTTGGTAACTAAATCAAGATCAAATAGCCAATCAGGACCAGAACCAGCCACACAGGGTGTGTGTTCATTGAAAGTCACATTGGCTGACTCCTCAACAATTCTAGTTCTGAGATTGTATACTCTATAAGCCTTAGCTTGGGAAGAGTATCCAATGAAGTGTCCATCATCTGATTTCTCAGCAAACTTGGCAATTTGATCCTTGGTATTCAAGATGGTGCAGGGACATCCAAATGACCTGAGAAAACCAATGAAAGGTTTTCTCTTGTGCCAAAGTTCATAAGGAGTCTTACCATGTGTCTTAACTACTAAAACTCTGTTTTGCACATAGCAAGCAGTATTTACTGCCTCTGCCCAGAAGGTGATGGGCAGTTTAGAGTCAGACAACATAGTTCTTGCAGCTTCAATTAGTGTCCTGTTTCTCCTCTCAGCAACTCCATTTTGCTGAGGAGTCCTGGGAGCACTATATTGTCTTGTAATACTTTTTCATCACAAAATGTATCAAGGATTTGGTTCTTGAATTCAGTTCCTTGATCACATCTTATGGTTTTGACCTTGTGATCACTTTGATTCTCAATTTTTAAGATGAAATTCTTCAGAATCTCAGGGTTTCATCCTTAGTTCTAAGAAAGAAAACCCAAGTGAATCTTGTAAAATCATCTGTGATCACCAAACAATAAGAGGTCCTTCCTAGACTCATTACACTGGTGGGGCCAAAGAGATCCATATGTAATAAGTGTAGGGGAGTAGTGATGGAGTTCCTTTCCTTAGGCTTGTGAGATACCTTATGTTGCTTCCCTTTCAGGCATGCAACACAATGATCATCACTTGTAAACTCTTTCTTTGGCATTCCAGTTACCAAATCATGTTTAATTAGCTTATTCATGTTCTTAAAGTTTACATGGCACATTCTTTTATGCCATAGGAAAGACTCATCACTATTTGCTTTAGATAGAAAGCATGAAACTTCTCCAGAGGGAGATGTTTTTGCAAATCCATCTTGTACATGTTCCCTTTCCTGGGGGCTCTGAGCAGGATATGCTCATGAGGAATGACCACTCCAGGCTTGAGAACAATGCACTCATGCTCAGTAAAGAGCATGTTATGACTCTGATCACAAAATTGGGATACACTCAGAAGATTGTACCCAAGCTCCTTAACAAAGTTTACCTTTTCAATGCTGAGCTTACCATTTGTGACCTTGCCCCTTCCTGAAATGTAACCACCTTCATCTCCTCCAAAAGCAACTGGTCCTCCATCAATTCTCTCAAAGTTATGGAGTAGAGACCTATTGCCTGTCATGTGCCTGGAACAGCCACTATCAATTATCCAGACATTCCTGCTTGTCTTGAGCTGTTCCTGCACAAAGAAAATGATTAGTTACATTTGGAAACCCAAGCCTTACTTGTCTTGGGCTCACTAAGTATAATAGAAGGTAATGCAACAGTAATAGATCCTATGGTTGTACTAGGGGATCTTCAGCTGTTGTTGATGGAGAAACTTCAGTCATTTGGTCTTTCTTAGACTTCCACACCACCTTTGGAGTCTTGGACTTGACCTTCAAAACCTTAGAAGCTTTTGGGACTTCACAAGTTTTGATGACTGAACCTTCGGAAGATTCTACAGTCACTGCAGCAGACTTCAGTGCTTCGGAAGAACTCCTTTCTTCCGAGACCAATTTTTCTTCCGAAGGTAATTTTCCATTTACCTTCTTCTTTGATTTGGAGCTTCCGAAGGAAACAGACTTTCCTTCCGAAGCTTGAATCTTCTTGAAACTCTTTGAAGTCTTTGTATTGGTCATATGGATAGTACTTTTAGGATTGTATGGGCAATCCTTAGCAATGTGAGAGGTACTTTCACACATGACACATAACATTTTCTTCTTCAAAAGAGTCTCCTTATGAGAGCAAGACTGGCTTTGGTCACATCCCTTCTCCACCTTCATCTTTGTAGATGCTGAGACAGTTCTTTTGGGCTGTGAACTGTTCTTGGAGTTTGATGGTCCAGGCTGTGCAGCAGTGGTACAAGCAGCTCAGTCTTCTTCTTTGTACTGAGATGATTTGAACAAGAACCAGAACTCTTAGCTGGGGAGTCTTGGTTGATATCTTCAGTCTTTACTACTTTAAACCTTGCCAAGATAAAAACTTGTTTCTGCTTAGAGTCAAAAGTAGCCTTGATCTCTTGAGCCTTCTTTGCTTTTCTTTTGCTCTTCCTGATCAAGTTCTTTCTCTTTGACTTGGTCATCACAGTAGATTTCTTCTCCTCAGAAGGATAGTGGCCCTTAGTAGAATCCTCTTCTTCACTCTTCTCAGAGGAATTCTTCACTATCTCTTCTTCATCCTCTTCACTTATAGGATCTATGAGAGGAAGCTCATCTTCACAAGTTCCACACCTAGGAGATCTTACAGACAAGATTGTGTGTGGAGGAGCTATCTCATTTGATCCCAGTCCCTGTCTATTTTGATAGCACACTTTGTTGTGCAGGGATGAGGATATCATCTTCTTGAAGGTCTCTTCTTCAAGAACACTCTTTTCAGCCTTGGCTTTGCTGATCACAAGCTCAGCCTGGCACTCAGTCAACTTAGTTATGAGATCCTGGATTTGAGTCCTAAAATCTGTATGTTCATGTTTTAGTACTGAAATGGTTTTTTCCAAGTCCCCTATCTTTAACTTTTAATCATTTTCAGACTTTCTAAAATCAGATTTCAATATGTTTAATGACTCAAGATCAGATCTCATTTCTAAGTTATAGGACATGTATCTGTTTACTTCAGTAATGCATTCAGGAGTATAGAAATGTTCCAATACCTTGGCTTCATCATGGTCTGCCATTAGTGCTTGGTTTGGAGAAGCATCTTCCACCTGAAAGCTCCAGTCAAAGCCTCCCTCTTCAACAGCAACAGCAGCATGTTGCTTTGGCTTCTCATTCTGAGGGGCTTTGTCAGTGTAGTTTGGTCTGGTTTGTGCTTGGCCACCATTTGTTTTAGGTGCCTTACACTCCCTAGCAAAGTGGCCCATCAAGTTACAGTTGTAACACTTGACTTTGCTTTTATCCAGCCCAAACTTTCCACTGGTTGCATTGCTTGGAAACCTTCTTCCTGTTCTCTTGTAGAACTTCTTGGCTCTATGAGTGAGGAGAACCATCTGCTGAACAATTTCCATGTACTCCAGGTCATCTGGATGGATACAGTCTAGGTCTTCAAGAGTGAAGAGAGAGTTCCCACAGCTTTCATCAGAAGACACAAAGGCTTGAGAAGAGCTTGTCTCTTGGAATGGGCTTCCTTGAGTGTAGTTCTCACTGGCTGTCTCTGGGAAGGTGATGAAAGGACCCTTTGGTGAGTTGTCAGGGTAGCATATGAGATGATGTTGGGGTTCTATGCTATCCCTTTCAACCACATGAAGGGCTGAACCCATTTGATTGTTGGAGTTGCCAGATGAACCTTGCATGTTCATCTCCATCTGGTAGCCACTGAGAATCCCATATAACTCTGTCAGAGTAAGAGTTTTGAGATTTTCAGTCCTCTTGATCACCACACAGTAGTGTGTCCATTGCCTAGGAAGTGAGGACATGAACTTCCTTACAATGTCCCTGTTCTCAAGAGGAACTCCTCCATCCACTAGGGTATCCACTATCTCAACATACCTGAAGTATTGTTGAGTCATGGTTTCACCTGTTTTGAAGGTGAAGTTTTCAAACTGCTGCTTCAGGAGATCCTTCTTGTTCTCCTTGGCTTCAGAGGAGCCTTCATACATCAGCTTCAGTGCATCCCACAACTGTTCAGCTGTTTTGCACTTCTAAAAACCTCTGTACACAGAGTTTGGAAGAGCAATTTGAAGAGCAGTCATGGCCTTCCTATCAATCTCTACTCTCTTCCTATCTTCATAAGAGTAGTTGGCCACATCTTTTGGTATCATACCAGCACCAGTAGCAGAAGGAGTGCTGGGTATGAAAGGTCCATTCTCAATAGATTCCCACATTCTTGAGTCTAGAGACCTGATGAAACCTTCCATTCTCATACACCAGATGTCAAAGTCATCAAGAGTGATCAGTGGGGATTTGTTCATGGTTCCAGTCTCCATATCAGTCTTTGAGATGGATGCCATTTGGAGAGTTTAGTTTTTGTGTGTGTGAGGGATCTTAAGATGGTGAGATCTTATATCAAGAGCCTGAAAAGCTCTGATACCAATTGCGGGACCGGTTAAGGGCTTGAACAATTAAAACACAACAACACAATGAGGAGAATAACTAAACTTGATCAAACATTCAACTGGATTAACCAATATATTGATACAAAGAACACAAGTAAAGTAAAAGAGACAAAACAAGAGAGTTGGGTTTCAAGGAGGCGGTATATTGCTTTCTCAAGTTCTTTTACAAGTGTTACAAAGCATAAAGAAAGATACAAGAACTTGGAATACTTATACTACAACCTACAGCCGACTATACTTTGAAAGCCAGCTGGATACAATTGACTAGACACAAACAAAATCAATTGTAGGATCAAAAGGCATATCTTCCTTTTGACCTTGTGACTATGACATTCCATAGCTCACATCCTTATCTATTACAAAAAGGATAAAGTACATAAAGTAGAAAGTTACAGACCCAAGACCTCAATGTACAGTTACCAAAAGCATGGACCTTTTCACCAACTCATGTAAGTTGGTGACTTTACAGAGATGCAGCGGAAAGGTGTCCAGCTTTATGGAACAGTACATCAGATAAAGCATGTTACTAAAAGTCTTCGGAAGAAATCTGTCTTCATAGAGTGAAGCTTCGGAAGACTTTGTCTCTGAGGTTTCAGAAGACTTCATGTTTGGCTTCAGAAGATATTGGTCTTGGCTTCGGAAGATTTTACACTTAGAGTATTTTCTAGTGTATGGTGTAAAACTTCCGAAGCATTTCTTACTTCAGTACTTAGTGCATTTGTTGCAGAGAGACATTGGATGTTTTGGTTTGCATCAGACTTAAAGGAATCCTTACAGGTAATTCCTAGCTTACAACCATAATCTTTTTAGTTTTCCTGCTATCATGAGCATCTGTTTTTCTTGCCATTTGTTGATCTGGAATCATCTGGATCAGGATGATGCAGCTTAGAGCTTGACAATTCTTCCACATTAATACTTTCTTTTGCTCTAGTCCATTCACCATGCTCAATTACAATCTCATTTGGATCAAAAGGAGCAACTGACTCTGCAGTAATGCATTTCTTATATTCATCGTTTATTTGAGAAACAATCAGTCCATCCAAAAAATACTTGATTGTATTTCATCTTCACAAGGTAGTTATATCTGTGTTCAAAGTCTTGTGGAACTTCGTCTTGTTCTTCAATTTGTTCTTATGAAGAGAAATGTGATACAAATTGAGCTTCATCTATATCTTCTTCATCCAAAACCTCATCATACCAATCATCATTAAAAACTTCTTCAATATCTTCTAATGCTTCAATCTGTTCTTGAACGTTTTGTTCTTCAACATTTTTTTCTGTTCTTTGCACTTTGGAAGATGACTCAGTTATATTTGTATCTGCTACATCATCAATTTTCCTTTTGCCTTTGAGCAGCTCAAGATTCTCTTCAACACTCATCTCAGCACTAATTATTTGTTCTGGTGAGATAGGCTTTTGAGCTTCCTTTTCTTTTGTTGATTCATCTTTCAGTTTTGAAGGGTTTGTAAGAACACAAAACATAGTTTAACCTGTTAAACTTTTCTGAAAACGCAGCGGAATTACAACTTTATAAACTTGTTTATAAGCTGAAAAATATGTTCATTAAGTAACCATATTAATGTTTGAAACAAACCCATATTTCAAAGGATCATTTATGTGAATAAGCAAGCTATGAACATATGTAAAATTACATAAAATCACAGCTTCAATGAGCTATGATAACTACCTCATTCAGCAGTAAAACGACCAAAGAAAGGAAGATTTTGGATGCTTAAATCGGCCAAGACTTCAAGATTAGAGGTCCTCAAGCTTGTATACCCCAAGTTTGTTTGCAAAGCACCTTCTTGATAGGAAGAATAAAACCAAGAACAACTCCAAAAACCCTCTCCTTGCTGCTGCTATTTCCGTAAACTAGAGAAGAGAAGAGAGAGTTTTTTTTTGTGTTTTTGCATGTGTTGAATGATGAGAGAGGTTGAGTGTTAGACCTAGTAAATAATGTGTATTCTCAAGAAAAGCAAGGATCCAATCAAAATAAAGGGGGGCGGCCAACTAGTTCAAATGAAAGGAGTTTCCCCATTAAACCACAATACACATTATTTTTAAACTAGTCTTATGTCATACATTAATAAGTCTTCTACTAGACTTATTTAAAATTGTGACATATGTCTTCTCTAATTAAACAATTTAATTAAAGTACTCTCACATGTTATTAGTGTTATTTAAATCCTTTTAAATAACAAAAATAACAATAAACCCATCAACAAATTATCCTTATAATTTGTTCCATCTCGAATGCCTTTGTTTAGAAAAACCCTTTTCTAAACATGGTGCGATTATTTAATTGCATGATCCCATCAACAATTTTTAAATAATTCTTGGTGATTGCAAAGCTTGTTTTTGGGTATAACCCGACTTGGATCATAACGTATCAACCACATCAATATTCTAAGTGTTTTGGGCACATAGAATCCTACAATCTCCCACTTGCCCAAGATTCATAGAAGATTGATGCAAGCAGTAAATACCGCCTAACAACGGTTTACTACCCTTAATACGCATGACTTATAGCCATTCAATAACATCATCCCATTCAAGTATCCTACTTGAAATGATTTAGGTGAGTTAATCATCTATCCTTTTGTTACAGATGTCATGTTAAATCCAAGGACACAGAATGATCATTCCTTGTTGATTTAACTTGATCAGGCCTTAGACATCTTGCTCTCAACGAATAAGAGGAACAAATTCCATCTTGACTACATACGTTTCTCACAAACACCTCGTGTCATACCTGAATATACCCTTATGTACTGTCCACTATTTCAGGAAAATGAAGAATAAGCTCAAGGTATAATACTTGGTGAATATCAAAACCCAATATGTATCTCAGGTCGGAGGATACCAAATGATATTCGCCTTTACTCAGATTTACTTATGATCAATCAATAAGATTCCATGTAGTAAAATTTGAGATGTGGGTTAGTCCAATATTTGCATCCCACAAATATCTATGAACCTTGGTAGCAACCCATTGCTCTATATTCATCCTTATGAATATCAACCAATCCAAGTTCATAATAATCTTACCCTCACACTTGTTCCCACAAGTATGAACGACTACGGACATTTAGAGTAAACAATTTACTCATGGATTAAACATGCTAAATTGGAACATTAATTGAAACATTATAACTAAATAATTTTATTCAAATAATAAAGAGTTCCACATATCCAAATAGAAAATTTATAGATCAAATCCAATCACTAGAATATCGAAGTCCCATGGCACAAGTATGACCTTCATGCTTTGCCTTTTCAAGGAGCCTCGTGAGAGGATCCGCAATTTTTTGATCCGTGTGAACTTTGCGAATGCATATCTTTCCCTTTTCAACTTCATCTCGTATGTAGTTGAATCTCCGCTCAATGTGCCTAGTCTTTTGATGAGCACGAGGTTCCTTGATTTGAGCAATCGCACCCTCGTTATCACAAAAGATCTCTAGGGGTTCCTGAATGGAAGGGACAACCCCAAGATCGGCAATGAATTTCTTCAACCATGCAGCTTCTTGAGCTGCCAATAAGGCGGCGACATATTTTGATTCTGTAGTTGATAGAGCCACCACATCCTGTTTGGAGCTCTTCCATGAGACCGCTCCTCCATTCAGAATGAAAATATATCCCGATTGTGACCGAGAATTATCACGATCGGTTTGGAAACTCGCATTCGTGTAACCTTTTACAACGAGTTCTTCATCACCAGATCCATAGATTAGGAACATATCTCTTGTCCTCCTTAGGTACATAAATATGTTCTTAACAGCCATCCAATGACTGTTTCCAGGATTTTGCTAGTAACGACTTGTCATGCTTAAGGCGCATGACACGTCCGGTCGAGTGCATATCATTGCATACATGATGGATCCAATAGCAGATGCGTATGGGACTGCCTTCATTTTATCTTGCTCATCCTTTGAGCAAGGACATTGAGTCGTACTCAATATCGTTCCTCTTTGAATAGGTACGGTACCTTTCTTAGAGTTCTCCATCTTGAACCTTTTCAAGATCTTATCAATGTATGCACTTTGATTCAAACCAATCAACCGCCTTGATCTATCCCTATAGATCTTTATTCCGAGAATATAGGCGGCTTCTCCAAGATCCTTAATGGAAAAACAACTTCCAAGCCAGGTTTTTACACCTTCCAAGGTTGGAATGTCATTTCCAAATAGTAGTATGTAATCAACATACAATACTAGGAAAGTTATTGTGCTCCCACTAGCCTTCTTATACACACAAGCCTCATCAGCGTTTTTGATGAAGCCAAATTTCTTTACCTCCTCATCAAAACGATGATTCCAGCTTCTAGATGCTTGTTTCAATCCATTGATTGATTTCTTTAACTTGCATACTTTATTAGGATGTTTTGGATCGACAAAACCTTCAGGCTGAACCATATAGACATCTTCCACAAGATATCCATTTAGGAAAGCGGTTTTGACATCCATTTTCCAAATCTCATAATCATAATGAGCAACTATGGCAAACAATATCCTTATAGACTTTAGCATCGCAACAGGTGAGAAAGTTTCATCATAGTCAACCCCTTGAGTTTGAGTGAAACCCTTTGCTACAAGTCTAGCTTTATAAGTATCCAAGTTTCCATGCATATCGGTTTTCTTCTTGAAAACCCACTTGCTTCCAACTACTTTGGAATTAAGAGGTGGTACAACAAGTTCCAAACTTGATTGTCATACATGGATTGCATCTCAACGTTCATGGCCTCAAGCCATTTGTCACAATCCAAATTGGACACTGCATCATGGTATGTGGTTGGTTCATCTGAATCTACCACATAGCATCCATCCATGAAAAATCCGTATCTTTCAGGTGGATTACTAGTTCCACCACTTCTGCGAACGTTTTGTGTGTATTGATCAACCATTTGATCATCCTCAACATCCTCATGTTGAGTGCTAGTTTCAACCAAACGTGCATCAGGTTGTGGTTCTTGATCCTCCTCAAGATCCACTGTTCTACTGCTAGTTCCTTTCATAAGGAACTTTGCTTTTAAGAACTCACCCTTTCTGGCAACAAACACCTTTTGTTCCAGTGGATCATAGAAATAATATCCCATAGAATCTCTAGGATATCCAATAAAGATACACTTGGTGGATCGGACTTCCAATTTGTTTGGGGTGGGAGTCTTAACATAAGCCTCACAACCCCAGACCCTTAAGTATGATAGGGATGGAACTCTTCCATGCCATATCTCAAAAGGTGTCCTTTCCACCTTTTTGGTTGGGCCATATTTAGAATACCAGCCGCGGAGAGCAAAGCGAAACCCCAAAATGATAGAGGCAATGTGCTTCTAGCCATCATAGATGAAGATCATGTATAGGTTGGACTCACTTTAGTATAGTCGTTTACTTTTCATTATAATAGGACTTTTGTTAGTTTCCTTTTGTATGTTCTTTGTAATGTGTAGTTTTGACAGTCCAGCGAAATTGTGAGCGAATCTATACATTCGCTCACAGTTTGTTGTTCTAGTTTACCCAACGAACTTGTGTTCTGCCGGGCGAAACTATAGTTTCGGCATGACAGTTTCGCTGGTAGCGAAACTGTCAGCGAAACTATAACTGCTATATATACTTTTTTCAATTCTCATTGTAAGGTAATCTTGTAAAACCCTAATCGTGGATCATTGTTGCAAGTTACCAATTCTAAGCAGTTTTTACACAGAAATACTATTGTGCTTTATGTTATTGATTGTTATTGTTCATTTGGTTATCAAATATGTGTTAGAATTCTCTTCTATCTTCTCAATTGTTGTTGTTTAGCATGGATGTTAGATATTGATCAATTCATCACTTCAATTGTACTGTTTTTCGATCACATGGACCAACAATATGGTATCAGAGCCTTAGTGCTCTTGATTTGTTGAGTTTTTGTGGTTTTTGGTCAATATCTAGTTTCAATCAATTTTCATTGGATTATCAGTTGTTTTTGACATGGAAATCGATTGAATTATGCTCGTTTTTTATTGAGGAAGATTCTACCATCATCAGATCTCAAATTCATTGAGTTTTGGATGATTTCAGATTGATTTTGAGGTGAAAAAGGGTTTTGAGATCGATCAGCGAAATTGGTGTTCTTACAGTGAAACTGTCATCATCTTTCAGCTAAATTATGAGTTATCTTGCATCTGAAGTTGTTTTCTAGAGATTCTGCGAAACTAATTCCTTGAAGGAAAGTTCATTAGTGTTTGTGAACAATCAACAAGCGAAATTGCTGCCGAAATTATTTTTGAACGAAAGTTCAAGCTTGTTTTGTGCGAAGTTAGCAGCGAAACTAAGCCAGTGGTGTCTCTGTTCAGGCGAAAGTGCTGCTGAAATTGCTAGCGAAAGTGTCAGCTTCAGCGAAATTGTCAGCGAAAGTAATTCTTCAGCGAAATTGTCATTCAAGTCATCCTTTTCTGCGAATTTGTCAGCGAAATTATAAACTTTTTTGCCGAAACTAGAATGTCGAAATTAACTACTCTCACACTTGCTGATCTTGAAAGTGTTGCTCCTAATAGACCTCCAAGACTCATTAATGGAGATAATTATGAAGATTGGAAGATATGTCTCAAAGCTTTCTTCTTCTACACTGATCATAATCAATGGGAATCGATTACTTCTGGTCCTCACATACCAACGGTTACTGTTGGTGATGTTGTTTCTCAGAACAAGGATCCATCTTCCTATACTGAAAGAGATCTGAAATTGATTGATCGTGATCAAAAGGCTTTTGGTGCTCTAACTCTCTGTTTAGCTCCAGACATCTACAACCGTTTTGCAGAGCATAAAAATGCTAAATCTCTTTACGATGCTTTATGTGAATTCTATGATGGTAATGCAGATTTGGTAAAAGATAAGAGTATTCAGGCTGAAAAAGAGTTCAATTCATTTGTGGGATACAAGAATGAGAGTCTGACAGATCTTACAAACCGTTTCTTAACCGTTTCAAGCACTCTAAAGAAGTATGATGAAAGGCTCTCCAACAGTGAACAAGTTAATAGGCTTCTCGATTCTCTTCCACCACAGTGGAGTCTTCAAGTGAGAATGCTTAAACAAGAAAGAGGTTTTACAGATTACAAGTTGATGGATATCATTAACAAGTTGAAATCTTTTGAGTTGGATATGAAAAAAAGGGAATTTAACCAGACTATGATGCCCACATCTGGTTTTTCTCAAAATGCTGCTTTGTTGTCATCTGCTGCAAACTCTCACATACAAAATCCAATTCAAGGAGGGAGCAATACAAGTAATTTCTCGAGTAGTAATAGTCATGTTGGAAAAGATTTGGGAAATTCTAAGGTCAATGCTGAAACTTCAATTCCATTTGAAACAATGGCTCTTTTTGGAATGTTTGTTCAGAGCTATGAAGCTCTTGTTGCTGGAGAACTAAAAGGTAAAGGAATGACTATGGAGGACATGTATCAGGTTGATCCTGATGATCTAGAAGAAACTGATATTCAATGGCAAATGGCGATGTTAACTTTAAGAGCTCGGAGATTCATGGAAATAAAAGGACGAAAGAACTTTGGTGGTCAATCATCTACTTCAAAACTGGGATTTGATAAGTCAAAATTGAGGTGCTTTAATTGTAAACAATTGGGACATTTTAAACGTGAATGTCCTTTACCATTTGTCACAGATCCTAGTAACTCTGGAGTACCAAGATTGACAGCAGAGTAAGAAAAGGAAGAAGTGAATCTAAAAAAGGAGTCGGCTTTGATTTCGAACTTTGACTGGAGTGCAGAGGTGGAAGAAACAAGAACTGAGATTAATCACGCGTTAGTTGCTGAGTTTGTGGAAAGTAATGAAGTGGTTGATGATGAAGATGGATTTGTGCTGTTCAAGGAATTCAAAAGAGAAAACGAGTCTTTAGTAAATGGGAAAGAAGAAAAGGCAGATGGAAATGGGAAAGATGAAACTTCAGGCTTAAGTGAGAAAAGAAATTCAAGAGATGAGATAGGAAAGGAGAAGGATGATGTTGCTGCTACTGTTGAGGAAAAGAAATCAAGTACTCCAGTATGCATGTGTGATAAAGCTTTAGCTGCTGAAAGGATGGTAATGGGACTTCCATATGAGGTAATACAGGATATGTGCTCATCTGCTTGTAAAATTAGGTTATTTGGGATTTATAAGGCTAACCGTTTGTTAATTGATAATGAAAATGATTTAAAGCGAATTAATGATGAACTTAAAATGAATGAATCAAAATATTTTGTGAAATTAAATGAGGCTTTAAAAGAAACTGATCATTTAAAAAGAATCGTTTTGGAAAGAAATGTCGAGATTAATACTTTGACTGAAAGGGTTGCTCTTGCTGAATTTGAAGCAAGCAAACTTCAGTCAAAGTTAGATAAATGGACTATTTCTGGAATGAAACATGATGATCTTTGAAAATCTCAACGGGGAGCAAGAATTAAAACAGGTTTGGGTTATGAAAATGTACAGGTTTATCCTCCACCTAGTACATATTGTTATTCTCCTATGCCTATTCCTCATCCTTCTAATGATTTAATCAAAACAGATACTGACAGTATGTCTGCAGGTTTAGTCGGGAATAACACTAAATACATTCGTGAAGACTACGACTATGGACCAACTAGTGGGCTTGGATGCACTAGTTCTAGTACACCTGAAAATCAGCAGTCTGTTTTAGATCATAAGTCTAGTTTAAATTCTGTTTTTGTTTCTAGTTCAAATGTAACAGACTTGAATGTCTCATGTTCTCTTGATAGTTTTATTCCATCTTGTAATTCAGATCATGGTAGTGATGATTTTTGTTCTCATAATGAATGTAATGCATCTGATCTTTCTCCAAAAACAACTGAGCAACTTAAAACTAATTGTTTCGAAAAGTTATTTTCTCAACCTATTCCATCTTTCACACCATTGAATATGACGTCATCTGAAAAATGTATTTCTTCTTCATCTGACACCAGTAATAGTGGTACAAGTTTTACAGATATGTCAGATGAATCTTGTTCTAATTTTGTAAAGAAAAATTCTTGTTCAAATAAACTACAACCTCATGAGTTGTATGAGACATTCAGTTATGTTGATTCTAGTTTGTATGAATGTGATGAGGAGATTATTATTGATCCTGTTTTTACCTCATCACATCAAAGACCTAGATTCAAACCTCATTGTTTCAGGTGTGGTCAAGAGGATCATCTTGTCAAAAATTGTCCTTTGATTCAAGGATCCTCTAATAGGAATTGTTTTGGGAATAAATTGACAAAATTGGTTAATAATTTCTTCTGTAAAAAATCTGCTTTTTTAAAAAGCAAAGTTGTTCAATATTGGGTTCCTATTACTCATGGCTAAGTGATTTGTTAATTCTTTTCAGGAGTCCTCATCAAAGATTGTAAACAGTTTATGGCATGTTGATAGCGGGTGTTCCAAGCATATGACGGGATTAAAGGATTTGTTGACCAACTATTGGATTATAGATGGAGGATATGTGGCTTTTGCTGGAAATAAAAAGGGTGGAAAAATGATTGGACAAGGAGAAGTTACCAATGGTTCTCTCACTTTGGAAAAAGTCAACTATGTTCCCGAATTGGCTTTTAATCTTCTGAGTGTTTCTCAAATCTACGATAAAGACATTCCTGTTCTATTTAAATCTGATGAATGTCTATTTTTAAAATCAGAGATTGCCATTCCAGATGATTTGATTCTCATGCGTGCTCCAAGGAAACATGATACATATCTTCTTGATATGAATTCAAGCGAGTCAAAGGCTACTGCAACTTGTCTTCTTTCAAAAGCATCAACCTCTGAGTCTCTGTTATGGCATCGTCGTTTAGGCCATGTTAATTTTAAGATAATTAATAAATTAGTAAAGAACAATCTTGTTAGAGGACTTCCTTTAAAATATTTTTCTGTTAATGAAAAATGCATGGCATGTGCCAAAAGGAAACAACATAAGAAACCTCATAAGCCCAAACTTCTAAATAGCATATCTTGTCCTCTTGAGTTGTTACATACTGATTTATTTGGGCCAATTAGTGTTAAATCAATTGCTAAAAAATCTTTTTGTCTTGTTGTTACAGATGATTTCTCAAGATATTCATGGGTGAGGTTTCTTATACACAAAGGCGAAGTTGCCGAGGAATTGCAGAGATTAATTCTTTCTATCGAATCAATCGGTAAGAGAGAAGTTATGGGACTAAGAAGTGACAACGGCACTGAATTCAAAAAATCAGATTCTAGATTCATTTTGTGCTCAAAAAGGAATTGTGAGACAATTTAGTGCTACAAGA
Source organism: Flaveria ramosissima (assembly GCA_025215565.1). Classification (NCBI taxonomy): domain Eukaryota; kingdom Viridiplantae; phylum Streptophyta; class Magnoliopsida; order Asterales; family Asteraceae; genus Flaveria; species Flaveria ramosissima. Next base: position 44,619,663 of record CM046040.1, read on the forward strand.
ACACCCCAGCAGAATGGTATTGCCAAACGAAAGAATCGCACTATTGTGGAAGCTGCTCGTACAATGATGATAGAATCTTCATTACCCATTATTTTCTGGGCTGAAGCTGTAAATTGTGCATCTTATGTTCTAAACAGGGTGTTAATTGTGAAAAATAAAATGAAGACTCCTTATGAACTTTTTCATAAGAGAAAGCCTCTAATTGATTTCTTTCGACCATTTGGTTGTTCTTGCACTCTTTTGAATACTCAATCTCAAAAGACAAGGTTTGGTGCTGTTTATGACGAGTGTTATTTTGTTGGATATTCTTCTTCACAAAAGGCGTACCGGGTTTATAACAAAAGAATACGTATTGTTCAAGAGTCGTTTTATGTTGATTGGCAGGAATCCAATCCTTCTGAAGTTAAATCTGAACCTGCATGGTTCTTTGACTCCGATACGGTGTTCAATTCGTTTAAGCTGCCAGTTTTCGATGATGATACATCAATTCCAAATGCTCAAACAAATATTATTTCATCATCTCTATCGTCTGTTCAATCCACCACGTTAGTAAATGATGCTGTTTCAACTTATGTTAGTTCTTCGTCTCCAATTACTGATCAGGCACCATCATCTGATTCTTCTACATCTTCTCCTTTACCTGATCCAACATCTATCATTGATTCACCTTCATCTAATCTTTCACCAGCTATGGGCGATACTTCTTCAACCATCTTTCCTTCTTCAAGTGATTACAAAACTTTGAAAGATCGTCCACTTGACAATGTGATTGGATCTGTTTCTGATGGTGTTCGCACGCGAAGTCAATCTGGTCTAATTAATGTTTGTCTTTTCTCATGCTTCATCTCTCAAATTGTCCCGAAAAATGTTCATGCTGCTCTACAGGATCCTTGTTGGGTAGAGTCTATGCAATTGGAACTTCAACAGTTCAGAAAGCTTAAGGTTTGGACCTTAGTTGATTTACCTCCTAACAAATATCCAATTGGTACAAAATGGGTGTTTAAGAACAAACCAGATGATCGAGGAGTTGTGGTGCGTAACAAATCTAGACTTGTGGTGCAAGGCTTCGCTCAAGAAGAAGGGATTGATTATACAGAAGTCTTTGCTCCGGTTGCTCGTCTTGAAGCAATCAGAATATTTCTTGCTCATGCTGCTCATAAACAATTTAAAGTTTATCAGATGGATGTGAAGTGTGCTTTTCTTTACGTAGACATTGATGAGGAGATATATGTGTGTCAACCACCAGGCTTTGAAGATCCTGATTTTCCTGATAAAGTGTTTAAGCTTGATAAATCTCTGTATGGTCTTCATCAAGCACCCAGAATCTGGTATGAGACCCTTACGCAATATCTTCTAAGCAATGGTTTCTCTCGTGGTACCATCGATAAGACTTTATTCAAAAGAGAGGTGAATGGTGAAATGATATTTGTCCAAGTGTACGTTGATGATATTATTTTTGGATCTACAAATTCTCAATTGTGTAGAGAGTTCGAAGAAGTTATAAGCCAAAGGTTTGAAATGAGTATGATGGGTGAAATGTGTTTCTTTCTTGGCTTACAAGTTGAACAACAGAAAGAAGGAATTCTTATTCATCAGGAGAAGTATATTAAAGATATTTTGAAGAAATTTAAGATGGATGATGCTTCTACAAAGATGACTCCCTTTACTGCTCAGACTTGTTTCACTCCGGATGAAAACGGAAAACCAGTTGATCCTCATCTTTTTAGATCTATGATTGGCTCTCTCATGTATCTTACTGCAAGTCGTCCTGATATCACTTTTGCTGTTGGTTACTGCGCTAGATATCAGTCGGCCCCAAAGGAATCTCATGAGAAAGCTGTAAAAAGAATATTTCGTTATCTCAAAGGATCATCTCGTTTAGGATTGTGGTATCCATATGGTGGGAATTTTGATTTACATGCTTACTCAGATAGTGATTCCAATGGTTGCAGGTTAAACAGAAAATCTGTGTCTGGTGGATGTCAATATTTGGGAAATTGTTTGGTATCCTGGCAGAGCAAGAAACAAACTACTATTTCTACAGGGGAAGCTGAATATATTGCTGCCTCAAGCTGTTGTTCTCAAGTTCTCTGGATCCAACACCAAATGATTGATTATGGGATTAATTTTCTCCATACACCTTTATTTTGTGACAATGAAGCTGCCATTGGAATTGCTAAAAATCCTATTCATCATTCCCGAACCAAGCATATCGAGACACGAATTCATGCGATTCGTGATGCTCAAGAAAAGGGTTTCATTGATATTATACCCATTGATACAAAAAATCAAAAAGCTGATCTTTTCACAAAAACATTTGATAAACCTCGTTTTTATGAATTGATTTCTATGCTCGGGTTAATATCTTTTTAAATTTTCATTTTCTTTTCTTTGATTAAAAAAAACTATTCTAATAAAAATATGATTTAGAGAAATTAAAAATTTAGGGGAGTAATTTCATAATTCTGAGATCGGAATTTAACATGATGAGAAATGATTGTATATTCTCTAAGTATTTTTATATACATGACCAGTGCTTCAATGAGAAATGATAGTAACTGATACTGGATTCTGTTTCATATTAATTTTTAAGGAAAATTGATCAGTTTCTTTAACGATATGCTTGATAGACTCAGCCTGACGAATAAAGTAGACAGCAGCTTTATGATTAAATTAAACATCATGCTTAAGAATGTCTGGATTTACTCAATTGTTTTGGCTTGCACAAAAAACTGAGTCCTGACAAAAATTGGATTGAGAATGAATCTTTCATCCTTTTTGCTTTGATATGTCATCACCCTGAACCACAGCTGGTATATTTTGTGTTGAGGTATCGTGTGTCTGTGCTTATCTCCTTTGCTGAACGAAAGTACTGACCTGGAGTGATGATCTCCTCTGCTGTACGATAGTACTGACCTGGAGCTCTCATCAGCACATGTTTAAATGGTTATCTCCTCTGTTATACGTGAGTATAGATTTGGAGCTCTCACCATTTTGATATAATTATGTCAAATCATCTTATCGATGAGTTTCTTTCAGAATGAAATATTCTGTTTATAATCATTTGCACACTAACGCACAAGCCTTGTTCTATGAAGATTGATTCAAAATTCAAGAAATCCTGAGGTTGGGTGAGGGTTTTTACCAAATTATTGTGGGGTCCTAACATTCTAAAGCATCTAATTGAACCTTAAACGAATCATAAGCTGTTTTGTTGAAAAAGGATAAGGCATGAGTTTAAGTGGACAATTATATCAGCAATCGTTTTTTATTTGTTCTAATTTCAGTTGTTTTTGTGCAGATTGTGATCAGATCTTGTATTCAGTATAATCTCATTGCTGGTAGATGATTTTTGATCATCTTTATGTTCATAAATATCTAGAGAATGTGATCTCTCATTAATTTAGATCTCATTATGTGATGTGCTTCTTGTTAATTAAAAATATATATATAAAAAAAAAATAAATAATAATAATAATAATAATAATAAAAATAATAATAATAGAAAAATAAAAATGAATGAAATAAAATAAATAAATAAATAAATAATTTTAAAAAAAATAATAATAATAAAAAAGGGGGTTGGTGCCGAAATTATACTTTCGCTAATTGTTTCGCAAAGCGAAACTGCAATCTAGCTAGGTTTGCTAATTAGTTGTTAACTGGTTATCTCTTAGCGAAATTACAGTTTCACTGGGCGAAACTGTAAATTCGCCCTGCGAATTTATAGTTTCGCTAGCTGCGAAACTATTTGCTATTTAAGTCGTTTTTGCGAAAATTTTTCTCATAATTTCGCAAAAACGTTCTGGGTAGTTCTTAGGGTTTCTCCGTGACATATTTGGCGATTTTATTTTGTGACTGTGTTTTGGAATGATTTGTAGTGTTATTTGCTTCGCATGTACGTTTCGAACTTTGTAACATCTTTTAATCTGGTTAAAATCATCTCCATTTAAGTGATTTGAATTGTGACTCTTCGGTGGGTTCGCTGTTCATCCAGCGAAACTACTGATTCTTCTGCGAAACTGAACGAAAGTTCTCATCTTTTCAGCGAAACTGTAAAGTTATGCTGTCCGGGCGAACTTAACAGTTTTGCTAAATTATCTTTATTTTCGCAGTATCTGGTATTAAACTTGCTTAGTTTCGCTTGATCATGTTTTCTTGTGAACAGCGAAACTAATTTTTGAACAGCGAAACTAATTTGTTTCAGCGAAACTATGTTTGTTCTTGGAGAAATTAATAGCGAAACTTCTTTAATCTATCCTCACCTTGTCGAAATTGCTTTTTGTTTAGCGAAAATAACATGTTTCAATGAGCGAAACTATTGTTTCGCTTGTCGAAAATGTTTGTTTTCATTGTCGAAACTATTTTTCTTCCTGCGAAACTATCATGTCTTAGTGAGCGAAACTATTGTTTCGCTTGCCGAAACTGCTAGTTTCCTTTGTTTTAGTATTATTTTCTTATTTTCATAATTTCTCATTCAAATTTAATTGTTTTCTTTCTCAGGTTATCATGGCTAATCTCAAATTTGATGAGCGGAATAACATCACAGCTATTTTAGATGATACTCTCCCAAAGGCAGCTGGATTTCGCGATTGTATCAGATGGCTTCAGAGATCACCTATAGCCTATGCCATATCTCACTCGCCTACTATTTATGATCTTCATATTAGAGATTTTTGGCGATCAGCAGAATATGATACTAGAGGGGATGTACAGAGAATCACTGCCAAAGTTATTGATCATGATGTGACGATCACTGCTGAGAGTGTTTCGAGGATTCTTAGACTTGATGATGATTCTGGAGATGAAGTAGCTATGACAGAGTCTGAAGTGTTTCAAGCTTTCAGAAGAATGGGGTATGAGGGACCAGCCTTTGGTTCAAGGAAAGAGATCAAGAAGTCATTCTTATCTAAAGAATGGAGATATATCGCTCATGTTTTTATCATGTGTCTAGATCACCGTAAAGGTGGATCTGATGGACTTAATCTTGATTGGGCTAAGGCTATGGTGCTGTGCTGTAAAGGGGAGAAGGCCAACATAGCTAGATTGATTTTTGCATGTATGGCAGAGAATGTGATGGCTGTAAAGAAAGACAAATGGCTGTTATACCCTCGCTTTCTTCAGATGATTTTTGATGATCTTATACCTGATGTTCCAAAGCATGGAGAAATCAAGAGGCTGGTGTAGATGAATCCTCGTATTTTTGCTGATTGCTGTGCTATTCGCCACGACTTTAGTGGTAAAATCACCCATCTTTGGGAAAATATGTATCCTCCAGAACGCTGGAATTATATTAGACGAGTGGATGAGTCTGAGAGTAAAAGAGCTGAAGAAACAAGAGTACAGCAAGCTGATGCTACTAAGAAAAGGAAGAGATATGCTAAAGAAAAGGATTATGATTTTGAAGAAGATATTGATGCACAAGCTGAGGAGATCAGGGTAGAGAAAGAAACGAGGTCTAAGAAGAAAACTGATTTTGCTGAGCCTGAGCGGAGAACCAAACATAGACATGAGGGATTTACAGCCAGAAGAGATGCTAGTGAAAATCTTGATGAGGATGTGATACGTAACCTAAATACTTCGTTGGCTAATAAGCTGAGTATGATTAAGACTAAACTTACGAATCAGGAGATCAGAGAAAGACAGAAGGATGAGGTGATTGATGAAATGTAGAGAATGTTAGTTGACCAAAACAAACTGATTAAGAAGTTGTTTGAGGAGATTACACAAATGAAAGCTGCAGCCGGCCTACCTAGTCAACTGACTCAATATGAGTTAGATGATTTGACTGATACATCAAAGTACTCATTTCTGAATGTGGGTAATTCATCTAAGGTAGGAGAGGGGTACTCTAGAGCAGCAAAACTAACGGTGAAGGAGAGCAGGAAATACCAAGAGAGGATGTTGGAAGGAATGATGAGGAAGATATTACTGAGGCTAGGTTTGTAAACTTGCAGTTTGATTTTAACAAAGATCTTGTTGGTGAAGAAGTTGTTGTTATAGCTACCACAGAAGGAGTATCTGATAGAGGCAATGGGTTGGTTGATGAAGAGGAGGAAGATGAACAACTTATAGACTATGATTCAGAACCAGAGTTTTATGAAGTTGATGAGCGACCACTGATTTATGTTGCTAAGAAGGGAGAAGATGATGCTGATGTTTTTGAATTGGATAAGAATGATTGGTTGGTCAAAGAGAATGAGGTGGGGGAAATTACTCCTTTGTTTCAAAATCTGGAGGGATTAAGTAGGAAGGAAGCCGATAAGAAAATCATAAGCTGGTGCTACAATCCCAGTTTAAAGATGTTCATGATCAAGAGACGAGGGGGAATATCAGTTATATGCTTAAGAGGAAGGCTTTTAAGACCTTGCCCAAGTGGGATTTAAGATGTTTGGCAACTCTACCTTTGATTAATGCTCACTTAAGTGAAAGAGCATCATTTCTTGAGAAGGAAATAAAAAATGGACTTAAAGATAATTTTGAGTCTTTTGGATATATGAAAGCTGAAAGAAAAAGATCAAAAAAGGATAAAGATTGGGAGACAGGAAAAGGAAGGATTGTACTAAGAGTCAAACCTCCAAAGACTGTAAATCGGGTAAGATTGGCTGATCCTCTTCCCTAACAACTACAGGACTTTGAGAGGCGGTGATTAGAGCTAAACATGGAAAAGAGTTCAGAGTGTTTGATCCGATGGAGTTATTTAGTTTTTGTGATGAAGACCTTTTGGTACTATGTGAAAATCACATTAAAGTTGGGGCTGGGGAGGAAACTAGAAAAGAAGCTAGTTTGTTCAGGAATGTTGCAAACAAGATAAGGGGAGTAAGGTTAGAGGTCAAGAAGCTAGCTGAAAGGGTGAGAGCTCAGGATGATTTTGCTATGGATGTTCAAGATTTGACTAGGCAGTTTGCAAAGGCTAGTGGTCATTCTGAAGAAGCTAGTGATGCAGGAAAGAACCTTGGAGGATCTGTGGCTGAAGCTTCTGAGGATGTTGCTGCAGGAGGTGATGAAGATAGATCAACGGCAGCAGAGGAAACTGGAGCTGACAAGTCAAATCAAGATGAGTGAAGATAGTGAGATCCAACCTAGGGGGAGTATTGAAGATCATGTATAGGTTGGACTCACTTTAGTATAGTTGTTTACTTTTCATTGTAATAGGACTTTTGTTAGTTTCCTTTTGTATGTTCTTTGTAATGTGTAGTTTTGGCAGTCCAGCGAAACTGTGAGTGAATCTATACATTCACTCACTGTTTGCTGTTCTAGTTTACCCGGCGAACTTGTGTTCTGCCGGGCGAAACTATAGTTTCGCATGACAATTTCGCTACTAGCGAAACTGTTAGCGAAACTATAACTGCTATATATACTTTTGTCAATTCTCATTGTAAGGTAAGCTTGCAAAACCCTAATCGTGGATCATTGTTGCAAGTTACCAATTCTAAGCAGTTTTTACACAGAAATACTATTGTGCTTCATGTTATTGATTGTTATTGTTCATTTGGTTATCAAATATGTGTTAGAATTCTCTTCTATCTTCTTAATTGTTGTTGTTTAGCATGGATCTTAGATATTGATCAATTCATCACTTCAATTGTACTGTTTTTGGATCACATGGACCAACAATAGATCGAACCATATCCAATAAGGTTCGATTCCTCCTCTCGGACACACCATTGTGTTGTGGTGTTCCAGGTGGAGTGAGTTGTGAGACAATCCCACAACTCCTAAGATGATCTTGAAAAAGATCACTTAGGTATTCACATCCTCTATCGCTATGGAGAACTTTAATTGACTTGTTGAGTTGATTTTCCACTTCATTCTTGAAGATTTTGAACATTTCAAAAGCTTCATCTTTGTGCCTTAATAAGTACACATACCCATAGCGACTATAATCGTCGGTAAAGGTAATGAAGTATCTTTCCACCATTCCTAGTCATTGGCTTAAAAGGACCACATACATCCGAATGTATGATTCCTAATAAATCTTTTGCCCTTTCATTAGTTCCACTAAAGGGTGCCTTAGTCATTTTACCTTGTAAACAAGATTCACATACATCAAATGAATCACATTCATTCGTTTTTAAAAGACCATTCTTTTGAAGTGTTTGTATACGTTTCTTGTTTATATGACCAAGATGACCATGCCAAAGATAGGTATCACTCAAATCCAACTTGAGTTTCTTGGTGTTAGTTTGGTACAATGAACTATTTAAAACATTTTCATGAACCAATTCATAAATACCATTAATGGGAATTGCTTTAAAATAGAACATATCATTTAAAGAAACATGAATATCATTTTCAACAAAAGATAATACATAATCATAATGTCTTAATTGGGATACAGAAATAATGTTCCTAGTCAGACTAGGAGCATACAAAACATTCTTCAAAATAACATCCAAGCCACTTGGAAGTTTTAGGATGTAGTCCCCACGAGCTTCAACTTGGACTTTGGTTCCATTGCCCATGAAGAGACTAACATCCCCTTGATTGAAGTCCCTACTTCTTTTGAACCCCTGCAACAAATTGCAAATATGAGTTCCACATCCGGTATCTAATACCCATGTGTTAGAAGATGTAACATTAAGATCAATATGAATCATGTATATTGTACATGAGGTCTGCCCGGCATCCCTCTTTGCTTTCAACTCTTGTAGATGGACAGGACAATTTCTTGCCCAATGTCCAATCTCCCCACACTTGAAGCATGGGTCATTGGTAGCAACCTTTTGCTTCTTCTCTTGTGGTTTGGGTGGCACCCTTGCCACCCCTTTCCCTTTTCCCCATACGGGTCCTTTACCCTTGGCAACCTTTGCCTTGGGTGCGGGATGAGGCCTTTTCTTGTTCCCACCTTCATTGATGGTGAGAACGGGTAAAACACTTTTACCCATGCCCGCCTCGGCCGTTTTAAGCATTGATTGAAGCTCACCAATGCTCGTGACCCATGCATTCATGTTGTAACTCAACACAAATGTCTCGAACTTCTTGGTAAGGCCATTAAGGATCAAATCCGTGGCCAATTCCTTCGAGACGAGACAATTAAGCCTCTTAAGGCGGTCAATATGACTTTTCATCTTAAGTACATAAGATAAAACAGATTGGTTGTGGTCCATACGACATGCATGGAGTGCTCGAACCGTTTTAAAACGCTCAACCCATGCTTGCTGTTGGAACGTTTCCTTCAGCTGGGTTATCATGTCATAAGCTCCGTGATGTTCATACTCATTTTGGAGATCCGAAGTCATGCTCGCTAGCATGAGACAAGACACTTGGACGGAGTCATCAGTGTACTTCAGCCAATCGTTGTAGGCCTCCTCATCATCCTCAGTAGGCTGATCGGGGATAGGGTCGTCTAAAACATATGATCTTCTCTCTTGCTTGAGAACGATTCTCAAGTTTCGATACCAATCAATGAAATTATTATGATTTAGACGTTCCTTTTGGAGGATCGCTCGTAATGATTGGGTGGACGCGGATGAGTTATCATGATTGTCATTATTGGTGGCCATCTACAAAATTTAACAAAGATCTATTTAGTATTTTCGATATTGCTATTTTTAATAATTAAAGCCTTTTAAGGTCATTTTTATATTAAAATCTAGAACCCAACATTACATTTAAATTATGGTTAGGTGACATTTATCCCACGATTTAAATTAATAAGGTGGTCAACGATTGACGGTTGCAACCTTTTGCAACTTCTAGAGGTATGGGATCGACTTTAAACATCATATGTAAAGTCGGCATGTTAATCCCATCAACACCATTTGGAAACCATATTTAGGTGATCCATTTAACATGGTTTGCAAATCAAGTTACCCTACTTGCACACACGTGTGAGTTTACCCACATAAGTGGTTAGGTGACCTTTATCCCACCAATATGGTATCCCCACCTTAAATCACAAGTTCCCTCTAAATGGTTAGGTGACCTTTATCCCATTAAGAGTTTCCAAATGATTCAAGTGTTGTGCAAAAGGACGGTGTTAAACTTGTTTGTCAAAAGTTTAGAGATTTCATAATTCTAGTTAGAAAACTCTATGTACTTGTATTTGCATGCTTTCAAATACAAGATACCCTATGGTCCTTTTAATAAAACCCATTTTATTACGAAATCATTAATCCTTTTAATAACCATTTATTAACACTTAATGATTAAGAACCATTTTATATTAGCTTGTTATGATCATTTTATTGAGATTGTTTATCATATCCAAATATCATACAATCATTCATAAAACCACAATCAAACAAGCATAATATAAACAACCATAATGTGCATAACCATAGCTACTATTGAGACCACACTTGTTTGCCATCACAAGTGTGGTCATTCGGTCTTTCTTAAGGGTTGAATACAACACAAAATTGAGGTCTTCATAGACCCCCACTTGAACTTGCATCCATATGCTTCTAGTCCTTCTTTTGTGTCTTCCTCTTGTGCTTCCTTCCCGAGCATCTTCTTTTACAAAATATATATCCTAATACATATTTTCTAGTAAAAGAAAATTACTCCTAATCTATTATTACATCCCAATGAATAAATAGACAAATTACATTTTTAAAAAAAGCACAAATTAATATACAACCCCATTGAATGAAAATAATCAAATAAATACATTCAATCCAAACCAAACAACACAAGGTCAAGTTAGGTTATGCACTATCATATGAACAATCATAAACATCATTCAAAAAACAAGATAAACCCCATCAAACCCCAAATTTTCAGCCAACATAAACTGAAAATTAGGGTTTGTTTGTCCAAACAAACAACAACATATCAACCAACTGACATTCCCATCTTTCAAGGTTTAATCATAAGCATGAAGATATAACTTTGAAAGACATGGGGTTTATTGAATCAACCAAAATCAGCCTATTATGAGTTGATAATCATCCTTTAAAACCAATTTTAAAGGAGAAGAACAAGCAAGCTATCCACATAACCGGCTCTTGATGCCATTTAAGGGTTTGTAAGAACACAAAACATAGTTTAACCTCTTAAACTTTTCTGAAAACGCCGCGGAATTACAACTTTATAAACTTGTTTATAAGCTGAAAAATATGTTCATTAAGTAACCATATTAATGTTTGGAACAAACCCATATTTCAAAGGATCATTTATGTGAATAAGCAAGCTATGAACATATGTAAAATTACATAAAATCACAGCTTCAATGAGCTGTGATAACTACCTCATTCAGCAGTAAAACGACCAAAGAAAGGAAGATTTTGGATGCTTAAATCGGCCAAGACTTCAAGATTAGAGGTCCTCAAGCTTGTATACCCCAAGCTTGTTTGCAAAGCACCTTCTTGTTAGGAAGAATAACACCAAGAACAACTCCAAAAACCCTCTCCTTGCTGCTGCTATTTCCGTAAACTAGAGAAGAGAAGAGAGTGTTTTTTTTGTGTTTTTGCATGTGTCGAATGATGAGAGAGGTTGAGTGTTAGACCTAGTAAATAATGTGTATTCTCAAGAAAATGAAGGATCCAATCAAAATAAAGGGGGGCGGCCAACTAGTTCAAATGAAAGAAGTTTCCCCCTTAAACCACAATACACATTATTATTAAACTAGTCTTATGTCATACATTAATAACTTCTACTAGACTTATTTAAAATTGTGACATATGTCTTCTCTAATTAAACAATTTAATTAAAGTACTCTCACATGTTATTAGTGTTATTTAAACCCTTTTAAATAACAAAAATAACAATAAACCCATCAACAAATTATCCTTATAATTTGTTCCATCTCGAATGCCTTTATTTAGAAAAACCCTTTTCTAAACCTGGTGCGATTATTTAATTGCATGATCCCATCAATAATTTTTAAAAAATTCTTGGTGATTGCAAAGCTTGTTTTTGGGTATAACCCGACTTGGATCATAACCTACTAACCACATCAATATTCTAAGTGTCTTGGGCACATAGAATCCTACAAGTTTTTCATTTTCTCATGATAATTTCTTGAATTTCTCTTCAAGGATGTCATAATCCTTTATCATTACTTCAAAGTTTTTGATGACATCTTCTTTATCTTTTGCATAGCTCAAAATCTTTTCATCTTTCAATAAGTTTTCTTCATTCAACTTCAAATTTTCATCCTTTGGCTTTTGAATGTCCTTTTCAAGAGATATATTCATCTCTTTTAACCTTTCATTTTCAACTTTCAACTCTTCAATTTCTTTCTCTTTAATTAAATTTTCTTCTTTCAATTTTTCCATCTCTTCAATATCTACTATCTCCTCTATTTGTACTGACACATTGTGTGTCGTACTAACAGGAATTTCTTCAACTTCTTCATTCACTTCAGTTTCAAAAACTGGGTCATATAACATATCAGTCATTAAATCAAAATCAAATGTTTGATTTTGTGAATCTTCTTCATGTACATCATCAGCATGAATATCAGCATCATTGGCTTCTTCAGCTGAGTTTTGAGGTTCATTGACATTTTCATCCTCATTTCTTTCATCAGTTTCTTCTTGGTGTGCTTCAGTTGCACCATCATTACCATCATCATCATCATCATTATTATCATCATCTTCATTGTTATCATCATTATCATCACCTGATGAGCTTTTAGTAGCTTCATCTTCACTTTCTTCATCAACATCATCACTCATATCGTCTACAACATCCTCAATAAGATCATTTGGATCTATTGGTTCATCTTCAGATAGATGATAGTGTTGTCGATTGATGTATACTTCATCCATTAAATACATTCCTTTTATAATCAAATACTGGAATGTTTTGAGCACCAGTAATCATTGCCAATCTTTTATACACAGCTTCTGACATATGCTCTAATTGCAGCTTATCTCCTGTAACTCCTTCAACATACAGATCTGGATTCTCTTCATTAATAAGCAATTGGAGAAATCTTGAATACATTAAGTATTTATTTATCTTTCCTCTTTCAAGATTAAATATGAATCCATTCATTATCCACTTAGCCATGTTAAATCTTCTGTTTGTGGCTAAAGCAATGATAGGAGATGCAATGTCTACTGGGAATGAATCCCAACCAACACTTCTTTTAGACATGCAATGTTGAAATATATAACACAATAGTTTCCAGTGTTTACATACTCGTGCTCTGAAGATTGCTTCTTAGGGAAGTAATCAGGATGACCCGTTTGTAGAAATACATCTCTACATTCATTGAAAGTATACACTGATAAGTCTTCTGGGTTATTTTCACCAAGTTTTAGAGCTGTTCTGATTGATTGTTCAGAAACTTCAAGTATTCTATCTGATGTAATGAAAGCTCTTAGAACTTTATTCCCTTCTTCATCTCATTCTACTTCTGCAGTTCTCCAAAATCTTTTGATCGATCTTCCATTAATCATTGGTCTTGCACACATAGCATAGACATATTTTGATCTAAGCAGAAATCGAATAATTTCTTCATAACCAATAGCTTCTCTATTTTCATCATCTAAGTATGCAGCAACATTATGTTTTGGCTCAAACTTCAAATCTGCCATCTGCAAAACTTAGAGAAAATAGTATGAGAACATTGAGATTTTGATTAATGAGTTTAATTTTAACATATGAATTTGCAATTTTGACTTTTAATTTTGAAATCAATTTTGACTTATAATTTTGACTTTTGAATTATGATTTTAATTTGTGAAACATTAAAATTTATTTATTTTGAATTTATTATCAAGCATTAGAATTCTGGTTTATCTACTATTTGAAAAAACTAATTTTTTTTATTAAATTTTTTGTATTTTTTATATTTTTATTTTTTTATTCAAAATTTGAATCTGTCTATTCATCTTCTTCGTCTTCCTTTGAAGAACACACGGATCGTTCTATAATCAATATAATTTACAATTTCAGTCGATGAACTTTATGTCAAATTGCTCGAAATCTGATACTTATCAACAATTCATAGTTAATTTTGGATATGATTAAGATTTGATTAGTTAAACTTTGAAGGTTATGGTGTTCGAACGCCCAAATAGCAGTCAAACGCCTATATCAATCATCATGATTTAACCAAAACCTACTAATTTGAATCACAAACTTACGTTTATGGATCCAAATAATATCTAACAATCAACAAGATTTGATGCAATCACAGCGAATCTGAGAGTTCGATGATTACTGATAGTTGACAGTTCAGAGACTAATCGGGGACCAAGAAATTAACACCCACCCGAAGTAGATTTTCTATTTTGACAACATCCACCATAATCACTATCTGTGTATCCATGTAGTTCAAAGTTACCCTCGTAAGGATACCAAAGCCTTAAGGTTGGTTTACCTTTGAAAGACCTGAATATCCTTTTGAGAGCAATTAAGTGAGATTCTTTCGGGTCTGATTGATACCTGGTATAAACACAAACAACATACATAATGTCTGGTCTAGATGCAGTAAGATAAATTAAAGAACCAATCATTGATCTGTATAACGTTTGGTCAATAGATTTTCCTTTTGGATCATGTTCAATCTTGGTGTTAACATCTGCTGGAGTTCGTATGGACTGACAGTCTTGCAACTTAAATTTCTTCAAGAGCTTGTCAACAAACTTCTCTTGATTGATGAAAATTCCATCGTTAGTTTGCTTGACTTGAAGTCCAAGGAAGAAACTAATCTCTCTAATAGAACTCATTTGGAACCGAGATTTCATGATTTTTCAAATTCATTGCACAATTTTGGACTGGTAGAAACAAATATGATATCATCCACGTACACTTGTACACATAAGAGATCATCATTATCCTTCTTTATGAATAAAGTTGGATAAATTTTCCCTCTTGTGTATCCATGTTGGATTAAGTGTTGTGATAATGTCTCATACCAAATTCTAGGGGCTTGATGAAGTCCATATAAAGCTTTACTCAGCTTATATACTCGATGTGGAAATTCTGCATCCTTAAAGCCCGGAGGTTGCTTCACAAACACATCGTCAGTAATATGACCATATAGAAATGCACCCTTTACATCCATTTGATACACCTTAAATTTCATGAATGAAGCATAAGCCAAGAAAACTCGAACGGATTCAAGTCTTGCAACTGGTGCAAACACTTCATCATAGTCTATTCTTTCTTCATGTGTGTACCATTGTGCAACAAGTCTCGCTTTGTTTCGTATTACAACACCACGATTATCAGTCTTATTTCTAAATAACCATTTCGCGCATATAGCATTTTCTCCTTCAGGTAGATTCACTAAATTCCACACTTCTTGTTTGCGAAATTGAAGTAAATCTTCTTGCATGGCTTCTATCCAACCATTGTCCTTTAATGCTTCGATAACATTTTTAGGAACAATTTGAGATAGAAAACAAGAGTATAAGCACACGTCTGCTTGTTCTCTCATTTAATGGACCAATAATCTGAGAAATTGGATGATTCTTGTGAATACGAGATGTTGGAATCTCATCACATTGAACATTAACATCCAGATTTGTTTAGTTCAAGTTGGAAAGCTCATGAAACAAAGTAGAAGAATGTGGATTGAAGTTTGGAACTTGAGTCGGTGAGTTAATAAAGTAATCAAAGTTACCAGTATCAACTGCATCACCAGAGATGGATGATGTTCCAGACTCAGGTAGAACAAACTAGTTACCATCATTAGGAATATGTTGTGATCCTTCATGATCGAATGAAACTGAATGATCTGAAACTGTATTATCATGATTATTGTCATCAAATTGTATTGTTGAGTCCTTGACAAATGATAAAAATGGGTAGTCTGAGCTAGAATCATCTGGGTCATCAGAATCTGAATCCTCACTAAAAGATCCGAAATCTCCTCTAGAGTTCTTCTTACCTATAGAATCAAGACAATTTGATTGATTAAACAAGTTAGATTGAAGAGAGTTTAATAATGAATCTAAATCAAATAACCATGAAGGACCATTTGAAACTGATGCAAAAGAATTTCCCAGAAATTTAACATTGAATGTTTCAAGAATTATATTTGTCCTAGAGTTGTACACTCGATAGGCTTTTGAAACAGATGAGTATCCAACGAAAAATCCATTATCAGATTTTGCTTCAAATTTTCCTAATTGATCATTTGAATTAAGAATCATAACAGGACAACCAAATGATTTTAAACAATTTATGTTCGGTTTCTTGCCAAACATTAACTCATATGGAGTTTTCATTTTATCTTTCACAATTAGGATTCTGTTCTGAACGAAACACGCAGTTGATATAGCTTCATCCCAAAAAGTGATAGGAATGTTTGCATCAGCTAACATAGAATGAGCAGTTTCAATCAGTGTTCTATTCTTCCTTTTAGCAACTCCATTTTGTTGAGGAGTTCTGGAGCACTGAACTAATGAGCTATCCTTTTCTGTGCATAAAACATTTCAATGTTAGCATTTTTGAATTCCGTTCCATTATCACTTCTTATTATTTTCACTTTATTTTCTAATTGATTTTCAACTTTAATGATAAATTCTTTCAGTAAATCAGCCGTTTCAGATTTGGCATACAAAAAGAAAACCCATGAAAATCTTGTATAGTCATCAATGATAACTAAACAATATGATTTTCGTCCAATACTCTTGACATTTGTTGGTCCAAAAAGGTCCATATGTAATATTTGAAGAGGTTTGGATGTTGAGTTTATGAGCTTGGACTTATAAGACGCTCTGTGTTGCTTTCCCTTCAAACATGCCGAGCAGTGATCAGTCGTTGCAAACTTCTTAGATGGAAGTCCAATGACATGATTTCCTGCTACAAGCTTATTCATATTCTTGAAATTTGAATGTCCGACACGTCTATGCCAAAGCTGACTTTCATCATTTGATGCCTTAGCAATTAGGCATATTGTTTCAGTTGAAGGATCAACTTGAGACATATCCAGCTTGTATACATCTTTGTCCCTTTCAGCTGTAACAATTACCCAATCTTTGCTTATCTTAAAACCTGGCTTCAAAACATAACAGAATGAATCATCAAATAGAACAGAGTATGATTTATCACATATTTGGGATACACTTAAAAGATTAAAGTTCAAATGTGAACAAAAGTTGACTTTATCAAAGCTTATTATCCCATTTGATACTGTTCCTTCTGCGGTTATTTTTCCTCCAGCATCACCACCAAAGGCGACGTGAGTTCCATCCTTTAACTTAAAATCTTGTAACAAGGCAAGATTGCCTGTCATATGCCGGCTACACCCACTATCCACATACCATGTATTGAGTGGTCTTTTTGGGCGTACCTGCACAACAAGAAAATTAAGTTGAGATATCTACCCAAGCCGAGATGGTCTTGGGTTTTCCAAATTTATCAACAATTGTAAATTGTTTGTAATTAAGATTATTCAAATCAGGTTTATTCTTGATGAATTTACCAATCTTATTTTGAAAATTGTTTGATTTATTTTTGAGAACATTCATTTCATTTGATTGATCAATTTTTGAAATGTATTTATGACTAACATTTTTATTTGTCATTCTTACAGATCTTGGTATGAATTGTTCTTGATCATTTTGTTTAGATCTCACATAATTGTTCTTTTGAAAAGATCTCAAACCTAAAGAAGGTTGATTAGTGAATTTTTGAAATCCATCAGTTTGATTTCTCATATATTGAGGATTAGCATAACCTTTGCTCATCTTCTTCATTCCTACTTTCCACCTTTGGATCATTGTTTTTTGACCAATCTTCTCCCTGGATTTCTGGAACAAGTGATAAACTTAATGTTAAATCATTAGTAAACTGATCTGCATATGAACTCTAATCATAACCATCTTTAATGCTGACTACTAAAGCTTTCTTAGTTTCATCAGATGATTTTGTTTCATCTTTAAGCTCAGGCATAGGAAGACTTTGATAAGGCTTTTGAAAAGTCTTCTGGTTGAAACCTTTGATTGCTAGAACTTGATTGAGCATTTCCTCCATTATTCCTTGGAGCTTTGCATTCTCTGGAGAAGTGTCATAACTGTTACAGTTAAAAAATCTATATTTTGACTTATCAAACCCAACAGTCTTGTTAGCACTTGGATTGTACTTCCTGTTGACATATGAATGTTTTTTTGTCCTGTAAGCAATCATCACCATCTGCCAGTTTAAGTCCATCTCTTCAACATCTTCAGGATCCATCTCAAACAAATCCTGCAAAACAAAATCTAATTGAGTTAAATGGCTACCTTGATATGCTTGAAAACTAGCCATAAATGCAGTGAATGCAGTTTTAGACTCTTCATCCTCTAATAGGATATTTATCACATCTTTAACTTTGCTAGATTTAGCAGAGTTAGATGAGGAAGTCTCTGTATGAACATTAGATGTTTGAGAATGAGATTTAGGAGGAGATTGAGAATGACACTGAGTTGTATAAGCAGGAGCACTAGTAAATGATGAGTCAGTGAAATATCCTGCTCCAACAAACAAATCTCCCTCTTCTTCTGTAACTTTCTCACTTTTTTCCTTGAATGCATTTTCAATAGTGGTTGCAGGAGAAGCAACAAACTGATACTGATACAGTGATGCTGCTCTATCATTGTTCCTTGAGCTTTCATCAATCTCTACTGACTCTATCTTTGCAATGAGTAGATCTAGATCCATAGGGAACTTCTCAGTATGCTTTAGTAAGGTTACTGTTTGTTTCTATGATGAGGGTAAAGCATTAAGTAGCCTAAGATTTAGATCTTCAAGATCGGGCTTAATACCAGCTGTTGACATCTCAGTTGTAAGTTGAACAAATCTGTTCATCATCTGATTTATGGTTTCTCAAGACAAATGTTGAAACAATTCTAATTGCCTTTCAGCTTTTGTTTCTTGAGATTTTGAATCTCCTTTCCTCCTTCACAAATGGTCTTTAATGCTTTATATAAGTGTATCCAGTTTGATATGCATCAAGCCTTGCAAGAACTTCCAAAGGTAGTCCTTTACACATCAAGGAATATGCTTTGATATCATTCTTTACTCTTTTCAAATCATCTCCTTGAAGACCATCTTCAGGATAGGGTTCTGGAGAATCTTTAGTATAAACAAATCCTCTGTCAGGCCCATCAGTGATTATAGGAATATATGGTCCTTTTTCTATAGATTTCCAAAGATCAGTGTCAATGGAATTAAAATGTTGTTTTAGCCTAAGAGACCAATTTTTGAAATCAGCTATATTTTTTAGTTTTGGAACTCTATTTTCAGAATCTTCTGATTTCACCATTCTTATATTTTTGTTGTTTTTCTTAGATTTTGAATTAAGAAAATAAATGAAAAAGTTTTTGAAAAATTTTCTTTTTAAAAAAATTCTAAGTGTCAAAGGTGATACGCCTGAACAGTGATTATACTCCCAAACAGTTGATGCGCCTGAGTTGAGAAACGTCTAAGGGAATGCCTTAGAAAATTTTCAAAAACGCCCAAGTTGATGCGTCCAAACAGTTTTAAAACGCCTGAACAGTTGAAATGTGCCTACACATTTGTAAAGCGCCTCAACAGTTGTCAAACGTCTAAACAGTTCTAATCCGTCTTAACAAAGATGATGCGTCTGTCCTTTTTCTCTTCAATAATAGTCAAACGTCTGAACTAAAAACGTCCACACAGTGTTAATGCGACTAAACAGTAGTCAAACGCCTAACACTTAGACAATTTTTTTCAGCCAATCTCAACTCATGCACCACATTCATCATGTTCATATGAATGTAACTAACTCAAATCTTCCGAAATTCTTCAAATTTTGATGAATTGGACTGAAACTTTCCAATTAAGCATGTTTTATACCAAGAATCATTCCTCTAACATCAATTTCTTTCAATATCAACAACAAATCAATCAATTTTGAGATTTTCAGTCCGAAAAATAGTAACCTTTTTCGAACACAAATTCAACAAATTAACTTGAATTTGATGAATTTAACTGCTAATTGTGATTCAAATCATGTTTCTGATGATGAAACACATATGAATTCCACAAATTTTCAAATGAATTGTCTATCAATCACAGATTCAATGAAAAGTTTGAGTTTGAAAGTTCGACAAACTTCATAAATCACTCACTAACAGCTTACCAACAGCTCTGATACCATTTGATAGGATCAAATGTACCAATCTGTGATGATGTATGAACACAATTCAATGAAATACAAACAGAGTAATCAAATCAAGCAAGATATCAACAAAATTCATGGTTTCATTAATATCAAGCAAAGACAAATTACAAAGTATGTAAGCAGTTTCGTATCTAAGCTTGTTACGTACTACCTGTAAGTCTAAGCTATTTATAATGAAATAGAAACGAACTAACAAATTACAAAACTAGTCCCTATACTATTAAAAAGTATTAAAAAGACACATAAAGAGAACATGTTAATCTTTCTAGAGCACTAACATTTCTCTTTTGGGAAAGAAACACCCAAAAGTGATCTAGCATCCAATTCAATCTTAATTTCAAAAAATTTATACCTAATCAAGTTCATAACATTCATTCTAACATGGTAGTCATCTCCAAAACATCCAAATTCCCAAACATCATACAAAAAAGTTTATACTTTTAGTAAGTCATGATCAACATCTTAATTTCATGGATTTTCTTGCACAATTCAATTAAACTAACATCCAAGCATTGTATATAACATCATAACATCATCAAATCATGAACTAGATGATCAATCCATGGATTTCTTGTGTAATCAACATCTTCCAACATTCATACAACCTAAATAACATCATACTAACATATAACAATCATCAAATTCATGCTATCATCATCAATTTTTGGATTAGGGTTCATCTAGAATCAAAACTATGAACACATGATAAAACATACCTCTAAACGTGTAGAAATCAACAATTGGACTTGTAAAACACCTTGTAATTCTTGCAACCAACCAAAATCGAATTGTATGTGTGTAATCTTGATCAAAATCTCAAGGGTGGGGGTTTGGGTGAAAGTTGCGGCCGAAAATGGGGTTTGGGGGGGATTAGGGTTGTATTTTAGGTAAGTTTTAGCTTTAGAACAATTACAAAGTAAACCCCTGTAATTATATTTTATAAAAACCAATCTTTTTAACACTTTTTAAATAATTTTAATTACAAGTTATAATTATTATTAGTCAATAATATTAATCATAAATATTTACAATAAGTCACACAACACATGAACATACATGACACGTTGTCATGTTATCGCGTAAAATTTATATAATAAACATTTAAAATTCTATAAATTCATGCATCACATAATCACAACTAATAACCAACATTATTAATTAGATTATCCTTGTTTATCATAGATTAGTATTATTAAGTTACCAACATTCAACGACAACTAGTGTGTGCCCATGACATGTGTATGCAAAACCTAACGGAACTAACGGAGTTTGGTAACGGAAAAGTACTGGATGTCACATATCTGTTCATCATCTGGTTACAGTTTCTCCAGAGATATGCTCAAACAATTCAAGTTGCCTTTTCAGTTTCTGTCTTTTAAGATCTTGAATCTCTTTTCCTCCTTCACATATAATTTTCAAGGCTTTGTACATAGTATACCCAGTTTGGTAACTCTCAAGCCTGGATAGAACCTCCAAAGGTAACCCTTTACACATAAGAGAATAAGCTTTAATATCATTCTTCACTTTCTTCAAATCGTCCCCATGTAAACCATCTTCAGGAGATGGCTCTTGTAAATATTTTATGTATACAAAACCTTTATCAGGACCATCAGATGTAACAAGGATGTGAGGTCCTTTCTCTATTGATTTCCATAGATCAGTATCAATAGAGTTCAGATGATGTTTCAGTCTAAGTGACTAGTTCTTGAAGTCAGCTCTGTTCTTCAACTTTGGCACTCTATTCTCTGAATCTTCAGACTTAACCATGTTTAAGTTTTAAGATTAAGAAAAGGTACTATTTTTGTTCTTTTAAAGTTATAAATGAAGAAATGAAATTACAATATATTTGGATTTTTAATTTTTGAAAAATTTTCTAAGTGTTGAAAAAAAAGTCTGAATCTGATGCGCTTGAATAGTTGTGAAGCGCCCACTTTGACTTGGAAACGTCCAAGGGAATGCCTTAGTGAATTTTTGAAATGCCCAAAAGTGGAAACGCCTGAACAGTATCAAAACGCCTAAACAGTTCTAAAACGCCCAAACAGTGATGAAGCGTCTAAACAGTTCCAGTGCGCCTGAACAGTTCTAAAGCGCCTAGGACTTAGTTTCTGAAAAATGTCCAAATAGTGTTAAAACGCTCACAAACAGTGTCAAAACGTCCACTCTGAAATGCCTAAACAGTGTTAAAGCGTCTGAACAGTGTTCATGCGCCTCCACACTTAGGTAAATTTCAGATAATTTCAACACACCAAACGCCTAATTCATCATCTTCGTAACAACTTGATCTTAACAAACTTTTCAAAACTTGATTAATTGATCTGAAACTCTTCAAGCAAGTGTGAAATTCACCCAATATCAATCCCTTAACATCATTTTCCTACAATTAACAACAAATAATTAGAATTTTGCTGAATTTGTGTTTGACTTTTGAATAACTTTTCGCACTCAAATCAGACAAAAATTCAGATCTGATGATGTTAATTTACTGAAATGTGATTCAATTCATGTTTCTAGTGATGAAACACAACTGAATTCAACAATTTATTGATCAATTGCTATCAAAACATCGATTCAAGTGATTCACAGGGCTCGAAGTTTGTTTCAAGCTTAAAATCACTGAACCGAAGGCTCTGATACCATTTGATAGGTTCAAATGGATCGATCTGTGTTAATGATGAAATACAACTGACAATTATATGAACAAAGTATTCAACTAAGCAAATTTATCAAAAAAAAATTCACAGAGATTTCATTGATATTAGAAAAGGATTGCAAGTATAAATGAGGGAGTTCAACTCGAAAGTCTACCCTACAAAATACATATAATCCTATTTATACTAATACAAGAAACTAAGGAACATATATTTACACAATAAGTCCCTATACTATGACAAAAACAAAAACTAAAAACTGATGCTAATCTTTAAGGCTCCAACAAACTATCAACCAAATGCTGAATAGATTTATGCAACTTACTACAGAAATGTTAACAGCAGACATCAATAATGATCTTAAAGATCTAAACAATAGACTTCTCAGTGCTCTTCCATCTTCATGGAAACAGACAGTGTCACTCTTAAAGTATACTAAAAAGTTCCATATGGATCTTGATCTTCGGACTGCTAAGATTGAATTAGTTGAAATTGATGAGAGCTCTATAAACACTGACAGAGCTGCATCAACATGTCAATAAAAGTATGTTGCTTCTCCTGCATATCCAGTAGAGAAAGCATTTCTGGCAAAGGATTAAAGTAGTATTGAAGATGAGGGTTACTTGTTTGTGGGATCTTGTTTTTTCACAAGTGCTCCTTTCTATTCAAATCAACCTTAGTCTCCTCCTAAAACACAAATTCCTAATCCTTTAACTGAGACTCCATCTTCTAAAAGCATGTTTTCAATCATAACAAGGTAGTCATTTAACTCAAGTTGATATGATATTGCAGGATTTGTTTGAGATGGATCCTGATGATGTGGAAGAGATGGATTTAAACTAGCAAATGGTGATAATAGCTAATTCAACTCATAAATACTTTTATGTGAACAAAAACTACATGCTAAGTGCAAATAAAATTGTTGGTTTCGACAAATCAAAGTCAAGGTTTTTCAACTACAATAAATGTGGTCATTTTTCAATAGAGTGTACAGGAAATCAAGGAGGGAATAGTCAAAGATATCAGCAACAGTCTTAGAAAACATTTCAAAAGTCGTATCAAAGTCTTCCCATGCCAGAGCTAAAAGATGAATAAAAAACAACTGAAGAGCTAAAGAAAGCTCTTGTGGTTAGCATTAAAGATGGATATAACTGAAGTGCATATGCTGAATAGTTCATAGCTGATCTCATTTCTGGTTTAGCTCTTGTTGCTGAGATTCATAATGAAGACTGGTCTGAAGATAATGATCCCAAGGCAAATGGTGATTCGGACAATGATGAGGACTATGATTGGAGTGATGAATTTGATCTAAAGGATGATTCAGAAGAAATTTCTCTCATGGCCCAGTAAGAACAACCTAAGGTTGAACACTCATCATCTGATACTAAGACTTCACCTTCTTATCCAAAATTCCCATGGAAGTAAAAAAAAATGTGCACAAAAGCATGTTTTGATCAAGTTGAGCATTACAAAATATACTCATTCAAAATTTAAGATAAACTCAAACAAGAAGGATTAATACACAACAAAGTAAAAATAGATCATAAAATCTCTGACGACAAGATCATATCTCTTCAAACATTATGAAACAAAAATCTCAAAGAACATGAATTTGTAAAAAAGCAACTTAAAGAGAAGACCAAAAATCTTGGACAAGAGAATTTGGCTCATGCTGCAACTCATGTTGATCTTGGCAAAGTTAAAAATTCAAAAACTATAGTTGAAAACAAGTCTAGGTTTCACACATGCTGCAACTCAGGTTGATCTTGTAATTGGAAGAAAGGATAAAGACAAAACCGGTCTAGGTTTCACACATGAGCCTATGCCTGAATCTATCTCAAACACTTTACCAAAGAACTTTAACACACATGATCGCTCAGCTGAAAACAAAGCAAAGCTCAAAACCTTTCATGATAAGAAAAAGAATGTGCAATCTAAAGTTCAAAGTGAAATTGAAAAGATCAATGTTGAGATATTTGAAGAACAAGACTTAGAAAAGATTAAAAATAGTCATCCGATAAAAGTTAAATCTTCTTAACCTCGACCAAAGAATAAGAAGTTGTTCGTTCCCAAAGGATCTCATGAGTTAGTTGACAATGAACAAAGTGTTGAAGAAGTTATTGAATCTAATGACAAAGAAAACATAAAGAAGAAAGGGAAAACTAAACACAAGGAATTAAAATCAGATACTTCATGTTCAAATGATTCATGTTCTTATAAATTAAACAATCCTAAATCAATAAGATTGAAAGAAACTGAAAAGAATCTTCTCAAGAGTCAATTCAATCCCAAAGCAACAAAACATCATCAAGAACAAGAAATCAAAGAAGGAGAAGAACAAAAGCTAAAGCAAAAGATTCTTAAACTCAAAGAACCAATCAATCAAATAAATTTAATCCTGTAAAGTTTGTGTCTACAGATACTTTTGACATGAACAAAATTCCTAAAATAAAATCAAACCCAGAGATCAAATCTATCTCTGATCTTAAAACAGGTTCAAGTCCTAAGTCTTCCGTTGTCAATAAAAATATTGTGTCTATGGAGTCAAGAAATTATGAGAATGAATAAAATTCAAAACTTAAAAATCAAAAGAACAAACTCACATATCAAAACAACAGATTAACCTGACTACTCCTAAATCAAAACAAGGATCAAATGTGGCTTCCACATCTAGGGTTAATCAACAGATGTTTAAACATCCACAAAGGTACTGTAAAATATGTGATACGTATAATCATAACACAGCTGAATGTTACATTAACTAGTACTGTCATATTTGTGATATGAACAATCATTCAACAGTTGATTGTTATTTCAACAAATATTATGCCTTGTGTGATGAAAGGAATCATAATACTAAAGATTGTTACTTTAGAAAGAACTCGCCAAGGAAATGATATGTTAATCCAAGATTACAAAGATCTCAAGTCTAATGGTTTTCATGGTTTATCACAACAACCTTCCTTAGGCTTGAGACCTCTCAGAAGAATCAATTCAAATTATGATGAATATTATACTATGAAAGCAAAGCAGTATAAACAAGGAAACTTCATTCCACGACCAGTGGAACGTTTAACAAGCAAAATTTTTCTAAGAAAATTTTTGTTGATGGTTCTAATTTTCTTGATGATGATCTTGAAAAACGTTTCAATGCTTTGAGGATTAAGCAAAGTAAAGATAATCAAAAAGTTGTTAGAAAAGGAATTGGTAATCTAAAATATTAAAAGAAATCTGACATGAATAAACTTTATTTTAAATAATTTACCATTTTGATAAGTATGGCAAGCCCAAGACCATCTCGGCTTGGGTTGATAACTAACCTGAAATGTCTTTGAAATGCATATACGCCCAATAAGACCTATAAACACGTGGTATGTTGATAGTGGTTGTAGCCAACACATGACAGGTAATCATGCCTTACTTCAGGACTTTAAGATGAAAGATGGCACTCCTGTTGCATTTTGAGGTGATGCGGGTGGAAACATGTGACACCCTACACATATCCCACATAGGTCGTGGACAGGAGAGATTCCTGGTTCATAAGGAATGTCCTGCCTTTAACATTAACAACGTGTTTTGGGCGTATTGGCTGTGGATAAGACGAGAACTCCACACTTAAGCGTGCTCAGGTGGGAGCAATCCAGGGATAGGTGACCTCCCTAGGAATTTTTCACCCAGGAAACCAAAAGCAAATCTGTGAGCTCCTTGTGGGCAAAGTGGACAATATTGGTGGTAAGAGAGGCCGGGTGTTACAGAATGGTATTAGAGCCACTCCTGTGCCCATCGGGATGTGGGACATACCTCACTGAGGATGGTAAACTTCTCGGGCTCATTGAGGACGATGAGTCCAAACAGGGGGTGCTTGTGACACCGTACACATATCCCATATCGGTCGTGGACAAGAGAGATTCCTGGTTCATAAGGAATATTCTGCCTTTAACATCAACAACGCTTTTAGGGCGTATTGGTTGTGGATGAGAGGAGAACTCCACAATTAAGCGTGCTCAGGTGGGAGCAATCTAGGGATGGGTGACCTCCCTAGGAAGTTTTCACCCGGGCAATCAAAAGCAAATCCGTAAGCTCCTCGTGGGCAAAGCGGACAATATTGGTGGTACGAGAGGCCGGGTGTTAAAAAAGATTACCAGAGAAGGAACAATGTCAAGTAGGGTTGTCAGCTTTGTTAAAGTCAAGTATTGGGCTCAGTTGAACTTTAATCTTCTTAGCATTTCCCAAATATGTGACAGATCATATTCTGCTTTATTTGTTGATTCTTGTTGTTATATTTTAAAACTAGGTTTTCAGATTAGCAAAGAATGGTTAGTTTTTATAGCTATTCATGATCGAGATGTCTACAAGCTAGATATGTCTCAAGTAGATCCTTCAACAGAAACAACTTGCCTAATTGCTCAAGCATCAAATGATGAAAGTCAGTTATAGCATAGATGTCTCGGGCATTCAAATTTTAAAAAATATGAACAAGCTTGTTGCAAGAAACCATGTAGTAGGAATTCCAACAAAGAAGTTTGCTACATCATTTCTCTGTAAAGCATGTTTAAAAGGGAAGCAACACAGAGCGTCTTATATGTCTAAGCTGATAAACTCAAACTCCAAGCCTCTTCAGATGTTGCACATGGATTTATTCGGTCCAATAAATGTGCAGAGTATTGGAAAGAAATCTTATTGTTTAGTTATCAACTTTACAAGATTCTCATGGGTTTTTTTCTTGCATGCTAAATCTGAAACGACTGAATTGTTAAAAGAATTTATCATTAAAGTAGAAAATCAATTAGAACAAAAAGTGAAAATCATTCGAAGTGATAATGGAACTGAATTTAAAAATGCTAATGTTGGCATGTTTTGTGCAGGAAAAGGGATTGCTCGTCAGTTAAGTGCTTCTAGAACTCCATAACAAAATGGAGTGGCAAAAAGGAAGAAAAAAAATTTGATTGAGGCTACATGTGCCATGTTAGCAGATGCAAAGAATCCAATCACTTTCTAGGATAAAGCCATATCCACTGCATGGTTTTTTACAGAATCATACATTATTGGTGAAAGATAAACAGAAAACTCCTTATGAGTTGATGTTTGGCAGGAAACCTAATATGGATTTTCTTAAATCTTTTGGTTGTCCAGTTTTGATTTTAAATTCAAATGATCAGCTAGGAAAATTAAAAGAAAAGTCTAATGATGGATTTTTCATTGGATATTTATTAGTTTTAAAAGCACTTAGAGTTTATAACTCTAGGACGAATGTTATCATTGAAACTTTGAATGTTAAATTCCTTGAAAACTCATTTCCATCAGTTGCAAATGGTCCAGCTTGGTTATTTGATTTAGATTCTATGTCCAACTCATTCAATTCTAACTTGTTTGAATCTTCTTGTGTTAACAGGAAACATGTAAGAGTTTTCGGATCTTTCAGTGACGATTCAAATTCTGATGATATGGATGATTCAAGCCCAGATTATCCATTCTTCTCATTTGTTAAAGATCATGTATTTCTTTTTGAATCTCATGATCAACAATATCAAGACCATCCTGTTTCTCAAATCTGAATGTCTCACAACCTATTCGTAATGATGGTCCTGAAATTGTACAATCTAAGTCTGGAACTATACCTGTTTGTGGAGATGTAGTTGTTAATGATAAGATTGATTATTTTATAAACTCACCAACTCAAGTTCTCAATTTTACTCCACATTCTTCAAACCTATTGCATCAGCTTTCCGACTTGAATCAGACTAATCTTGATGTTAATGTTCAAGAAGATGAGATCCCAACATCTCGTGTTCAGAAGAACCATCCTACGTCACACATTATTGGTCCATTGAATGATAGAACAACGAGAAGTCACGTAGAACAAGCAAACCTTTGCTTATACTCATGTTTTTTATCTCAAATTTTCCCTAAAAATATCACTGAAGCTTTACAGGAAAATAATTGGATGGAGGCTATGCAAGAAGAGTTATTACAGTTCTGTAAACAGGAAGTGTGGAAGCTTGTGGATTTTCCTAAAAGAGAACATGCCATCGGCACAAAATGGTTGTTTAGAAACAAATTAGATGATCTGGGAATTTTTGTTCACAACAAAGCAAGACTAGTTGCACAAGGTTACACCCAAGAGGAAGGAATGGATTATAATGAAGTATTTGCTCCAGTTGCAACACTTGAAGAATTCGTGTCTTTCTAGCATATGCTTCTTATATGAAATTCAAGATGTACCAAATGGACGTCAAAGGTGCCTTTTTGTATGGACCAATCACATATGATGTGTATGTCAAACAACATGAGGGTTTTGAAGATTTTGAATACCGTCATCATGTGTACAAGCTGAGTAAAGCTTTTTATGGTCAGCATCAAGCTCCTAGAATTTGGTATTATAAATTGTCACAACATTTAATCCAACATGGATACAAAAGACAGAAAATTTATCTGACTTTATTCATAAAGAAGGATGCTAATGATCTTTTATGTGTTCAAGTGTATGTGGATGATATCATATTCGGTTCTACAAGTCAGAAATTGTACTCAGAATGTGAAGAGATCATGATGTCTCATTTCCAAATGAATTCTATGGGAGAAATAAACTTTTTCCTTGGATTACAAGTGAAACAGTCTGTAGATGGAATCTTTTATCAATCAAGAGAAATTTATTGAAAAGCTCTTGTAAAAGTTTGTATTGCAAGATTCTCAATCCATCAGAACTCCAATTGATGTCAATACCAAGATTGATCTTGATCTGAAAGGAAAATCAATTGATCAAACTCTATACAGATCTATGATTGGATCTTTGATGTATTTTACTACATCTTGACCGAATATAATGTATGTTGTTTATGTTTGTGCCAGGTATAAATCAGAGCCAAAGGAATCTCATCTTGTCATTGTCAAAAGCATATTCAAATATCTCAAAGGAAAAACGGCTCTAGGGTTATGGTATCCTTATGAAGGAAACTTCTAGTTACATGGATATACTGATAATGATTATGAGGGATGTTGCCAAGGTTGTAAATCTATGACGGGTGGTTGTTAGTTTTTGGGTCCCAGATTAGTCTCATGGCAAAGTAAGAAACAAAAAAAATTTCTTCGTTTTAACTGGAGAAGATGAGTACTGAAGATCATGTATAGGTTGGACTCACCTTAGTATAGTTTGTTTACTTTACTTGTAATAGGACTTTTGTTAGTTTCCTTTTGTATGTTCTTAGAATTGTGTGTTTTTAGCAGTCCAGCGAAACTGTGAGCGAATTTGTAAATTCGCTCACAGTTTGTTGTTCTAGTTTACCCGGCAAACTTGTGTTCTGCCGGGCGAAACTGTAGTTTCGGCATGACAGTTTGCTGGTAGCGAAACCGTCTGCGAAACTACAACTGCTATATATACTTTTGTTAATTTTCATTGTAAGGTAAGCTTGCAAAACCCTAATCGTGGATCATTGTTGCAAGTTACCTATTCCAAGCAGTTATTACACAGAAATATCATTGTGCTTC
Organism: Flaveria ramosissima; assembly: GCA_025215565.1. Lineage (NCBI taxonomy): Eukaryota > Viridiplantae > Streptophyta > Magnoliopsida > Asterales > Asteraceae > Flaveria > Flaveria ramosissima. The sequence continues at coordinate 44,649,834 of CM046040.1, forward strand.
ATGTTATTGATTGTTATTGTTCATTTTGTTATCAAATATGAGTTAGAATTGTATTATATCTTCTCAATTGTCATTGTTTAGCATGATTGTTAGATATTGTGGTTTTTGTTCTATATCTAGTCTCAATCAATTTTCATTGGATTATTCGGTGTTTTTGACATGGAAATTGATTGAATTATGCTAGTTTTTGTTTGAGGAAGATACTACAATCATCAGATCTCAAATTCATTGAGTTTTGGATGATTTCAGATTGATTTTGAGGTGAAAAAGGGTTTTGAGATCGATCAGCGAAATTAGTGTTCTTCAAGCGAAATTGTCATCATCATTCAGTGAAACTATGAGCTATTTTGCATCAGAAGTTGTTTTCTAGGGATTCTCCGAAAGTAATCTCTTGAACGAAAGTTCATTAGTGTTTGTGCACGATCAACAAGCGAAATTGCTGCTGAATTTGTTTTTGAACGAAAGTTCAAGCTTGTTTCGTGCGAAGTTAGCAGCGAAACTAAGCCAGTGGTGCTTTTGGTCTAGTGAAGTGCTGCTGAAATTGCTAGCGAAATTAGCTTTCTCAGCGAAATTGTCAGCTCCAGCAAAATTGTTAGCGAAATTAATTCTTCAGCGAAACTGTCATCCAAGTCATTTTTTTCTGCGAAATTGTTAGCGAAATTATCATCTTTTCTGCCGAAACTACAATGTCAAAATTAACTACTCTTACACTTGCTGATCTTGAAAGTGTTGCTCCTAATAGACCTCCAAGACTCATTAATGGAGATAATTTTGAAGATTGGAAGAGATGTCTTAAAGCTTTCTTCTTCTACACTGATCATAACCAATGGGAATCGATTACTTCTGGTCCTCAAGGTTACTGTTGGTGATGTTGTTTCTCAAAACAAGGACCCATCTTCCTATACCGAAAGAGATCTGAAATTGATTGATCGTGATCAAAAGGCTTTTGGTGCTCTAACTCTCTGTTTAGCTCCAGACATCTACAACCGTTTTGCAGAGCATAAAAATGCTAAATCTCTTTACGATGCTTTATGTGAATTTTATGATGGTAATGCAGATTTGGTAAAAGATAAAAGTATTCAGGCTGAAAAAGAATTCAATTCATTTGTGGGATACAAGAATGAGAGTCTGACAGATCTTACAAACCGTTTCTTAACCGTCTCAAGCACCTTAAAGAAATATGATGAAAGGCTCTCCAACAGTGAACAGGTTAACAGGCTTCTCGATTCTCTTCCACCACAGTGGAGTCTTCAGGTGAGAATGCTTAAACAAGAAAGAGGGTTCACAGATTACAAGCTGATGGATATCATCAATAAGTTGAAATCCTTTGACTTGGATATGAAAAGAAGGGAATTTAACCAGACTATGATGCCCACATCTGGTTTTTCTCAAAATGCTGCTTTGTTGTCATCCGCTGCAAACTCTCAAATACAAAATCCAATTCAAGGAGGGAGCAATACAAGTAATTTCTCGAGTGGGAACAGTCATGTTGGAAGAGATTTGGTAATTCTAAGGCCAATGCTGAAACTCCAATTCCATCATAAACAATGGCTCTTTTTGGAATGTTTGTTCAGAGCTATGAAGCTCTTGTTGCTGGAGAACTGAAAGGTAAGGGAATGACTATGGAGGACATGTACCAGGTTGATCCTGATGATCTTGAAGAAACTGATATTCAATGGCAAATGGCGATGTTAACTTTGAGAGCTCGGGGATTTATGGAAAGAACAGGACGAAAGAACTTTGGTGGTCAATCATCTACTTCATAACTGGGGTTTGATAAGTCAAAATTGAGGTGCTTTAATTGTAAACAATTGGGACATTTCAAACGTGAATGTCCATTACCAATTGTCACAGATCCTAGTAACTCTGGAGTACCAAGACTGACAGCAGAGAAAGAAAAGGAAGATGTGAATCTAAAAAAGGAGTCGGCTTTGATTTCGAACTTTGACTGGAGTGTTGAGGTTGAGGAAACAAGAACTGAGATCAATCACGCGTTAGTTGCTGAGTTTGTGGAAAGTAATGAAGAGGTAGATGGTGAAGATGGATTTGAGCTGTTCAAGGAATTCAAAAGAGAAAATGAGTCATTTGTAAATGGGGAAGAAGAAAAAGATGATGGAAATGGGAAAGATGAAACTGCAGGTTTAAGTGAGAAAAGAAGTTCTAGAGATAAGATAGGAAAGGATAATGATGATGCTGCTGCTACTGTTGAGGAAAAGAAATCAAGTACTCCAGTATGCCTGTGTGACAAAGCTTTAGCTGCTGAAAGGATGGTAATGGGACTTCCATATGAGGTAATACAGGATATGTGCTCACCTGCTTGTAAAATTAGATTATTTGGGATTTATAAGGCTAACCGTTTATTAATTGATAATGAAAAGGATATAAAGCGAATTAATGATGAACTTAAAATCAATGAATCAAAATATTTTGTGAAATTAAATGAGGCTTTAAAAGAAAATGATCATTTAAAACAAATCGTTTTGGAAAGAAATGTCGAGATTAATACTTTGACTGAAAGGGTTGCCCTTGCTAAATTTGAAGCAAGCAAACTTCAGTCAAAGTTAGATAAATGGACTATTTCTGGAATGAAACATGATGATCTTTATAAATCTCAACGGGGAGCTAGAATTAAAATAGGTTTGGGTTATGAAAATGTAAAGGTTTATCCTTCACCTAGTACATACTGTTATTCTCCTATGCCTGTTCCTCATCCTTCTAATGATTTAATCAAAACAGATACTGACATTATGTCTGCAGGTTTAGAGGGGAATAACTCTAAGTACATTCGTGAAGACTACGACTATGGATCAACTAGTGGGCTTGGATGCACTAGTTCTAGTACACCTGAAAGTCAGCAGTCTGTTTTAGATCATAAGTCTAGTTTAAATTCTATTTTTGTTTCTAGTTCACTGTTACAGACTTGAATGACTCATGTTCTCATAATAGTTTTATTCCATCTTGTAATTCAGATCATGGTAGTGATGATTTTTGTTCTCCTAATGAATGTAATGCATCTGAACTTTCTCCAAAACAAACTGAGCAAATGAAAACTAACTGTTTCGAAAAGTTCTTTTCTCATCCCATTCCATCTTTCACTCCATTAAATATGACTTCATCTGATGAACGTATTTCTTCTTCATCTGACACCAGTACAAGTGGAACTAGTTTTACTGACATGTCAGATGAATCTTCTTCTAATTTTGTAAATAATAATTCTTGTTCAAATAAACATCAAACTCATGGGTTGTTTGAGACATTCAGTGATATTGATTCTAGTTTGTCTAAATGCGATGAGGAGATTATTATTGATCCTATTTTTACCTCATCACATCACAGACCTAGATTCAAACCTCATTGTTTCAGGTGTGGTCAAGAGGATCATCTTGTCAAAAATTGTCCTTCTTTGATTCAAGGATCCTCTAATAGGAACTGTTTTAGAAATAAATTGACAAAATTGGTTAATAATTTCTTCTGTAAAAAATCTGCTTCTTTAAAAAACAAAGTTGTTCAATCTTGGGTTCCTATTACTCCTGCCTAATTGATTTGTTAATTCTTTTCTGGAGTCCTCATCAAAGATTGTAAAACAGTTTATGGCATGTTGATAGCGGGTGTTCCAAACATATGACGGGATTAAAAGACTTGTTGACCAACTATCGGATTATAGATGGAGGATATGTTGCTTTTGCTGGTAACAAAAAGGGTGGAAAAATGATTGGACAAGGAGAAGTTACCAATGGTTCTCTTACTTTGGAAAAAGTCAACTATGTTCCAGAATTGGCTTTTAATCTTCTGAGTGTTTCTCAAATCTGTGATAAAGACATTCCTGTTCTATTTAAATCTAATGAATGTCTATTTTTAAAATCAGAGATTGTAATTCCTGATGATTTGATTCTCATGCGTGCTCCAAGAAAGCATGATACGTATCTTCTTGATATGAATTCAAGCGAATCAAAGGCTACTGCAACTTGTCTTCTTTCAAAAGCATAAACTTTTGAGTCTCTCTTATGGCATCGTCGATTAGGCCATGTTAATTTTAAGATAATTAATAAATTAGTAAAGAAAAATCTTGTTAGAGGACTTCCTTCAAAGGATTTTTCTGTAAATGAAAAATGTATGGCATGTGCCAAGGGCAAACAACATAAGAAACCTCATAAGCCCAAACTTCTAAATAGCATATCTTGTCCTCTCGAGTTGTTACATACTGATTTATTTGGCCCAATTAGTGTTAAATCTATTGCTAAAAAATCATTTTGTCTTGTTGTTACAGATGATTTTTCAAGATATTCATGGGTGAGGTTTCTTGCACACAAAGGCGAGGTTGCAGAGGAATTGGAGAGATTAATTCTTTCTATCGAAACAATTAGTAAGAGAAAAGTTATGGGACTGAGAAGTGACAACGGCACTGAATTCAAAAATCAGATTCTCGATTCATTTTGTGCTCAAAAGGGGATTGTGAGACAGCATGTTCTCGACGGAAGGATAAACAACAGCAAAAACCAAGAGACAATCAATAACACGAACTATAATATAATGGTTTCATTGATAAAACCTAACGATTACAAGCTCGTTACAACATAAGAATCAAGACTCTTGGCAAGGGGAGATCGAGCATGACCTCCCCTCTCATCCGGCAGCCCTAGGCTCCGGGCAGACTCCCTCCCCAAACCCTTAATCTCTCTACACATTGAAACTGGTATATATAGGCTGCGGCCCATATTAGATGCGACTGGGCCCATTCGTGCGATTGGACCATGCGTATGGTTCAATCGTACGACTGGACCATGCGTATGGTTCAATCGTACGACTGGACCATGCGTATGGTTCAATCGTGCGACTGGACCATACTTATGGTTCAGTCTTACGAATGACCCAATCGCCTCTCTCAGTCGCACGACTGGCCCATTAACAGGGCTCAGTCGCACGACTGAGTCTCATTCGCATATGCTCCTGCGAATGACCCAGTTTCATGTGTTTACAACATATCAGGTGTATTACATTAAGCCTAGACTATTCGACAAGCGACGGACACACTATATAAATGACTATATATGCTCCAACAAATTCCTCTTTGGACGTTGTTTGCGAATAGTATATAACACCTCTTAGAATCTTCAGTCAATCTTTGCTCTGGTTGTCAATAGAATCAAACGAAAACCATATTAGCCAACGTTGCCGCTCCGTCAGGTTGCTACAGTATCCATGAAGATGAATTTAGGCACAATAGCTTTCGTTTACTTTGCAGAACACCATCACAGCATCAAGATTCCCCATATGACTGATTTTTCCAGATAATGACATGAACAGTTTTCCATTGCTTCAATCTTCACACAGGCTAACTTGATTAACATTAACACCTGCAGAAATTCCCCCTCACATTCAGCATATCCCAATATATAAACGTTGTGCTCTCTTGGCGTCTTCATACAGTGTATTGGGCAAAAGGTTGAAGGTTCCAATCCACAGCTGACAATATCAAACAAATCAGCATGCATGTAGATTCATCATCGGAAACCGGTTCACATCATCACTTTCTGATTGCGTCTTCACTTTCTCTATACATGGATTCCCCCTAAGAAGCAGAATCCTTTCTGTGCGGATAAATATAACTTGATTGGCCCATAAGTAGTCAGATGCTCCTGACTACCCCACAAAATCAGCACTGACTGCTCACATCTTCTCTTCTCTCTTTCGTGTTCCAAATACGTTCACCTATTCTGGAGGTCCGATGAATAATGGGGTATACATCGAACTTGTTTGACAAAAGACCGCAGGGTGAATGTGCTTTGCTCATCCTCAAATCTGTGCAAGACGCAGTTCCAGACTCCCTTTTTTTTTAGTCTGGAACAAATGCGGATGAGTCAATGCGGCTGGTCCATTCGTGCGATTGAACATACGACTGGTCCAGTCGCACGACTGAACATACGACTGGTCCAGTCGCACGACTGGTCCATTAGCATGGTCTAGTCGTACGAATGGTCCATTCGCATGGCCCAGTCGCATGAACGGGTCTGCACGCAGATTTTCAGATCTGCAGCCGCCAGGGCTGCCCAAAACCCTAATCTGACGAATTTTACATGAACCGAAACAAGATAGGCATCATCAGATTTGCAAGGGTGATAGGAACGTGGTTTCGAGTTCGATTTTAACATAAAACCAACACACGTTACCAAATCTGAGCAAAACACGAAGAACACAAAGTGGGTTTAACGTCAAGATCTGAAATTTGATCCAGAAATCAAGAGCTCGGGTTGCTAGAATGATTGTTAGATCATTCCAGCAGTAACCGGCTCTGATACCAATTGTGAAGTCACTAGATCGGTAAACATCCGAGCATGTTCTTGACGGAAGGATAAAGAACAACAAAAACCAAGAGACAATCAATAACACGAACTATAATATAATGGTTTCATTGATAAAACCTAACGATTACAAGCTCGTTACAACATAAGAATCAAGACTCTTGGCAAGGGGAGATCGAGCATGACCTCCCCTCTCATCCGGCAGCCCTAGGCTCCGGGCAGACTCCCTCCCCAAACCCTTAATTTCTCTACACATTGAAATTGGTATATATAGGCTACGGCCCATATTAGATGCGACTGGGCCCATTCGTGCGATTGGACCATGCGTATGGTTCAATCGTACGACTGGACCATGTGTATGGTTCAATCGTGCGACTGGACCATACTTATGGTTCAGTCTTACGAATGACCCAATCGCCTCTCTCAGTCGCACAACTGGCCCATTAACAGGGCTTAGTCGCACGACTGAGTCTCATTCGCATATGCTCCTGCGAATGACCCAGTTTCATGTGTTTACAACATATCAGGTGTATTACATTAAGCCTAGACTATTCGACAAGCGACGGACACACTATATAAATGACTATATATGCTCGAACAGAAAGAATCGCACTCTTGTTGAAGCTGCTCGTACAATGCTGATAGAATCTTCATTACCCATTATTTTCTGGGCTGAAGCTGTAAATTGTGCTTCATATGTTCTAAACCGGGTGTTGATTGTGAAAGACAAAATGAAGACTCCTTATGAACTTTTTCATAAGAGAAAGCCTCTAATCGATTTTTTTCGACCATTTGGTTGTTCTTGCACTCTTCTGAATACTCAATCTCAAAAGACAAAGTTTGGTGCTATTTCTGATGAATGTTACTTTGTTGCTTATTCTTCTTCTCAAAAGGCATATCGGGTTTATAACAAAAGAGCACGTATCGTTCAAGAGTCGTTCTATGTTGATTGGCAGGAATCTAACTCTTCTGAAGTTAGATCTGAACCTACATGGTTCTTTGACTCCGATACTGTGTTTAATTCGTTCAATTTTCCAGTTTTCGATGATGATACGCCTATTCCAAATACTCAAACAAATATTATTTCATCATCTCCATCGTCTGTTCCTTCCAACTCATTAGTAAATGATGCCGTTTCAACTGATGTTAGTTCTTCGTCTCCAATGAATGATACGTCACCATCATCTGAGTCTTTACCTTATACATCTTCTCCTATATCTGATCCAACACCTATCATCAATTCACCTCATCTAATCTTTCACCGGCTATGGGTGATACTTCTTCAAACATCTTTCCTTCAACAAGCGATTACAAAACCTTGAAAGATCATCCTTTTGATAACGTGATTGGATCTATCTCTGATGGTGTTAGAACTCGAAGTCAATCTGGTCTAATTAATGTTTGTCTTTTCTCATGCTTCATCTCTCAAACTGTCCCGAAGAACGTTCATGCTGCTCTACAGGATCCTTGTTGGGTGGAGTCTATGCAATTGGAACTCCAACAGTTCAGAAAGCTTAAAGTTTGGACCTTGGTTGACTTACCTCCTAACAAATATCCAATCGGTACAAAATGGGTGTTTAAGAACAAACCAGATGATCGAGGAGTAGTAGTGCGTAACAAATCTAGACTCGTTGTGCAATGCTTTGCTCAAGAAGAAGGGATCGATTATACAGAAGTCTTTGCTCCAGTTGCTCGTCTTGAAGCAATCAGAATATTTCTCGCTCATGCTGCTCATGAACAATTTAAAGTCTATCTGATGGATGTGAAGTGTGCTTTTCTTTATGGAGACATTGATGAGGAGATATATGTGTGTCAACCACCAGGTTTTGAGGATCCTGATTTTCCTGATAAAGTGTTTAAGCTTGACAAATCTCTGTATGGCCTTCATCAAGCACCCAAAATCCGGTATGAGACCCTTACACAGTATCTTTTAAGCAATGGTTTCTCTCTTGGTACCATTGATATGACTCTCTTAAAAAGAGAAGTGAATGGTGAAATGATATTTGTCCAAGTTTACGTTGATGATATTAATTTTTGGATCTACAAATTCTCAATTGTGTAGAGAGTTCGAAGAGGTAATGAGTCAAAGGTTTGAAATGAGTATGATGGGCAAAATGTGTTTCTTTCTTGGATTACAAGTTGAACAACAGAAAGAAGAAACTCTTATTCATCAGGAGAAGTATATTAAGGATATTTTAAAGAAATTTAAGCTGGATGATGCTTCTACTGAGATGACTCCCTTTACTGCTCAGACTTGTCTCACTCCAGATGAAAACGGAAAACCAGTTGATCCTCATCTTTTGAGATCTATGATTGGCTCTCTCATGTATCTTACTGCAAGCCATCCTGATATCACTTTTGCAGTTGGTTACTGTGCTTGATATCAGTCGGCTCCAAAGGAATCTCATGAGAAAGCTGTCAAAAGAATATTTCGTTATCTCAAAGGATCATCTCGTTTAGGGTTATGGTATCCATATGGAGGGAATTTTGATTTACATGCTTATTCTGATAGTGATTCCATTGGTTGCAGGTTAAACAGAAAATCTATGTCTGGAGGATGTCAATATTTGGGAAATTGTTTGGTATCTTGGCAGAGCAAGAAACAAACCACTGTTTCTCTTTCTACCGGAGAAGCTGAATATATTGCTGCCTCAAGCTGTTGTTCTTAAGTTCTCAGGATTCAACACCAAATGATTGATTATGGAATTAATTTTCTCCATACACCTTTATTTTGTGACAATGAAACAGCCATTGGAATTGCAAAAAATCCTATTCATCATTCCCGAACCAAGCATATCGAGACACGAATTCATGCGATTCGTGATGCTCAAGAAAAGGGTTTCATCGATATTATACCCATCGATACGAAAAATCAAAAAGCTGATCTTTTCACAAAAACTTTTGATAAACCCCGTTTTTATGAATTGATCTCTATGCTCGGGTTAATATCCTTTTAAATTTTCATTTTCTGTCCATTTTATTAAAAAAATAAATAAATAAATAAAATTTGGGGGAGTAATTTCACATCCTGAGATCGGAATTTAAAATGACGAGAAAAGATTGTATATTCTCTAAGTATATTTTTATACATGACCGGTGCTTCAATGAGAAATGATAATAACTGATACTGGATTCTGTTTCACATAAAATTTTTAAGAAAAATTGATCAGATTCTTTAACGATATGCTTGATAGACTCAACCTAACGAATAAAGTAGACAGCAGCTCTATGATTAAATTAATCATCATGCTTAAGAATGTCTGGATTTACTCAATTGTTTTGGCTTGCATAAAAACTGAGTCCTGACAAAAATTGGATTGAGAATGAATCTTTCATCCATTCTGCTCTTATATGTCATCTCCCTGGACCATATCTGGTATATTCTTGTATTGGTGTATCTTGTGTCTGTGCTAATCTCCTCTACTGTACGGAAGTACTGACCTGGAGTGATGATCTCCTCTGCTGTACGATAGTACTGACTTGGAGCTCTCATCAGCACATGTTTAAATGGTCATCTCCTCTGTTATACGTGAGTATAGATCTGGAGCTCTCACCATTTTGATATAATTATGTCAAATTATCTAATAAATGAGTTCTTTTCAGAATGAAATATTCTGTTTATAATCATTTGCACACTAATGCACAAGCCTTGCTCTGTTTAGATCGATTCAAAATTCAAGAAATCCTGAGGTTGGGTGAGGGTTTTTACCAAATGATTGTGGGGTCCTAACATTCTAAAGCATCTAATTGAACCTTAAACAAATCATAAGCTGTTTGTTGAAAAAGGATAAGGCATGAGTTTAGGTGGAGAATTATATCAGCAATCGTTATTGATTTGTTCTAATTTCAGTTGCTCCTGTGCAGATTGTGATCAGATCTCGTATTCGGTATGATCTCATTGCCGGTCGATGATTTTTGATCATCTTTATGTTCATAAATACCTAGAGGATGTGATCTCTGATTAATTTAGATCTCATTATGTGACGTGCTTCATGTTAAAAAAAACATAATGAAAATAATAATAAAAAATAATAATAAAATTAAAAAAAAAGGGTGCCGAAACTATTCTTTCGCTAGTTGTTTCGCAAGGCGAAACTGCAATTTCGCTAGGTTTTCTTATTAGTTTTCAACTGACTATCTCTTAGCGATATTACAGTTTCTCTTAGCGAAATTACAATTTCTCCCTGCGAATCTATAGTTTCGCTCACTGCGAAACTATTTGCTATTTAAGTCGTTTTTGCGAAATTCTTCTCATACTTTCGCAAAAACGACCTGCGTAGTTCTTTAGGGTTTACCGTGATTTTAGTGGGCGATTTTGCGTTTTGGTTGTGTATTGGACCGATTGATCGTTTCCTTTGCTTCGCATGTGACTTTCGAACCATGTACTATCAATTAATCTGGTTAAAATCAACTTCTTTTAAGACATTTGAATTTTGACTCTTCGGTGGCTTCGTTGTTCATCCAGCGAAATTGCAGATTCTTCTGCGAAACTGAACGAAAGTTCTCTACTTCTCAGCGAAACTGTAAAGTTATGCTATCCGGGCGAACTTAACAGTTTCGCCGAACTATCTTTAGTTTCGCAGAATCTGCTCTTAAATTTGTACAGTTTCGCTTGGTCATGTTTTCTTTTGAACAGCGTGTTGGGTTTGTTGGACCATATCAAAGTAGTTTAACCTTTTAAACTATGAAAACGCAGCGGAATGTAACCTTAAAATTATCATTAGTAATCTGAAAATTAGGGCTAATAACAAAACATCAACAAACCCAAGAACATAGGATCATTTATATGTGTTTGAGCTAGCTATCAACTACAAATAACAACCAAAACAAGCCATACATACTACCTTTAGTATACTACTGAAAATCAAGATGTAGATGGAGAGAATGATGTTCTTGAACAGCCAAAACACCAAGAAGAGGTGTCCTCAAGCTTCCATACCCACAAGCACCCAGCAAGCACCTTTGTTGCTAGGATTTCATCACCAAAAACGAACCTAATAGGCTGCTGAAAACCCATTTTCAGCCAAAATCAAAGCTGCTGAAAAACCCTATTACAACCGAGATATTCTTCTAGATCGAAGGGGTTTTTGCCTTGAGGTTCTTGCATATATGAGAGAGATCAGAGATTGGAGTGTATGTGTGTGTTCTTAGAGAGAATAAACTCAAGAGAGAACAACACAAAACCAAAAGAGAGAGAGCTCCCTAAAGGGGGCGGCCGAAACCCTTTTAGGGTTGTTCACATCTTTGTTATTTTCCCAAAAGGTCCTTATATGTTAATCTTTTGTTAAACTAAAGATTAATATATATATATATATATATATATATATATATATATATATATATATATATATATATATAGATATATAGATACATATATATATATATATATATATATATATATATATACATATATATATACATATATATAATTAACCTTTTAATTATATAACATACACACACTTTTATTATTTGATGTTATTTAACTAAATTAAACAACATTACAAATAATATCCATGAACAAGATATCCATATAAGTTGTTCAATCTCATATGCAACTTATTTAGAAAACCCATTTTCTAAATTGGTGTATTTATTTAATTGCATGATCATATCATCAATTAAATGTTAATTGGTGTTTACTAAGCTTGTTATTAGGTATGACCCGACTTGGATCATAACGTACTAACCACATCAATGTTCTATGTGTCTTGGGCATAAAGAATCCAACAATCTCCCACTTGCACAAGATACATAGAAGATTAATGCAAGCAGTAAATACCGCCTAACAACGGTTTACTACCCTTAATACGCATGACTTTAAAGCCATTCAATAACATCATGCCCTTCAAGTTCCAAACTTGAAATGATTTAGGTGAATCGATCATCTATCCTTTTGTTACAGATGTCATGTTAAATCCAAGGACATAGAATGATCATTCCTTGTTGATTTAACTTAATCAAGCCTTAGACATCTTGCTCTCAACGAATAAGAGGAACAAATTCCATCTTGACTGCATATGTTTCTCACAATCACCTTGTGTCACACCTGAACATAGCCTTATGTGCTGTCCATTATTTCAGAACAGTAAAGAACTAACTCAAGGTATAACATTTGGTGAATATCAAAACCCAATATGCATCTCAGGTCTGAGGATACTAAATGATATTCACCTTTACTCAAAATTACTTATGATCAATCAAAGAGATTCTATGTAGTAATATTTGAGACGCGGGTCAGTCCAATATTTGCATCCCACAAATATCTATGAACCTTGGTAGCAACCAATTGCTCTATATTCATACCTTATGAATATCTACCAATCCATGTTCATAATAGTCTTACATTCATATTTGTTCCCACAAGTATGACCGACTACGAACATTTAGAATAACAAACATATTCATGGATGTAAACATGCTAAAAAGGAACATAACTCAAATATATAAAAGAGTTAAATATTACAATTGTTCCATATTTTATATGCTAAACAGATCAATTCCAATCACTAGAATATCGAAGTCCTAAGGCACAAGTATGACCCTCATACTCTGCCCTCAACAAGGAGCTTCGTTAGTGGATCAGCAATGTTTTGATCTTTATGAACTTTACGAATACATATCTTTACCCTTTTCAACTCCATCCCTTATGATGTTGAATCTCCGCTCAAGGTGCTTAGTCTTTTGATGAGTACGGGGTTCCTTGATTTGAGCGATCCCACCCACGTAATTACCAAAGATTTCTAGGGGGTCTTGAATGGTAGAGACCACCCCTAGATAAGCAATGGACAAATTTATCCATGCAGCTTCCCAAGCTGCCATTGAAGCGGCTATGTATTCGGATTTTTGTAGTGAACAATGCTACCGTGTCTTGCTTTGAACATTTCAAGGACACTTCTCCTCCATTCATAATGGAAGTATACCCCGATTGTGATCGAAAATCATCTCGATCAGTTTTGGAAGCCTACATCCGTGTAACCCTTTACAACGACTTCCTTTATAATAGATCCGTATATTAGAAACATATCCTTAGTCCTACTAAGGTATTTCAATATACTTTTAAGAGCCATCCGATGGTTATTTCTATTGGTATCTACTTTGTCATACTTAATAAGCATGACTCGTCCGGTCTAGTGCATATCATCACATAAATGATGGATCCTATAGCAGATGCGTATGGGATATCATTCATTTGATTTTGCTCATCCTATGAGCTTGGACATTGAGACGTAGTCAACACTGTCCCTCCTTGAATAGGTACCATACCTTTCTAAGAGTTTTTCATCTTGAACCTTTTCAAGATTTTATCAATATATATGCACTTTGGTTTAACCCTATCAACCACCTCGATCTATCCTTATAGATCCTTATTCCAAAATATGGGTGGCTTAAACGAGATCTTATATGAAAAACATCTTCCAAGCTAGGTTTTAACACCTTCCAAGGTTGGAATATTATTTCCAAATAGTAGTGTGTCATCAACATACAACACTAAGAATACAATTATGCTCCCACTAGCCTTCATATATATACACAACCTTCTCGATGCTTGTTTCAATCCATAGATTGATCACTTTAACTTATATACATTATTAGGATGTCATGGATCGACAAAACCATCATGCTAAACTGTATGGACAGTCTCTTCGAGATGTTCATTAAGAAAAGCGGTTTTGACATCCATTTGCCAAAACTCATATTCAAAATATGAAGTTATGGCACATGATATCCTAATCGACTTTAGCATTGCCACGGGCGCAAGAGCTTCATCATAATCAACCAATTGAGTTTGATGGAAACCTTATGCTATAAGTCTTTGATTTATAAGTATTCAAGTCTCCATGCATATCTGTTTTCGTCTTGGAAACCCACTTGTATCCAACCGGTTTGGAGTTAAGTGGAGGGTCAACCAATTCTCAAACTTGGTTGTTATACATGGATTGCATCCTTACGTTCATGGCTTCTAGCCATTTGTCCTAATCCAAATTGGACATAGCATCTTGGTATATGGTTAGCCTACAGGGGTCAACCACATAGCATCCATTCTTGGAATATTCATATCACTTAGATGGAATACTAACTCTACCAGATTTGTGAACGTTTTGTGTATATTTATCAACCTCTTAATTATCATCAACAACCTCTTGTTGGTAGCTAGTGTCAACCAAAAGTGTACCGGCTTGTGGATTTTGATCATTATCAAGTTCCACAGTTCTATACGTCATTCCTTCCATAAAGAACTCGGTTTCCAAGAACTTAGCCTTTCGAGCAATAAATACTTTTGCTCTGTTGAGTCGAAGAAACAGTATCCTATACAGTCTCTAGGATATTCAACTAATCTACACTTTCTTGGTCCGGGTCATATTCAAAATATGAGACTTAAAGAGCAATGCGAAAACCCAAAATGATAAAGATAGTAAGCTTATAGCCATAATAAATTGAACCATATCCAAATAGGGTTCAGTTTCTCCTTTATCAGAATGAAGAACACAGATAGTTATGTAGAGTTGATATTCTACTTCATTATGGAAGATTTTGAACATTTCAAAAGCTTCATACTTATGTGTCATCAAGTGCACACAATAATAGCGACTGTAATCGTCGGTAAAAGTAAAGAAGTATCTATCACCAATCTTTGTCATTGTCTTAAAAGGACCACATACATCCAAATGTATCATTCCTAATAACTCTTTTGGTTCACACTTATCAAATGAAACATTTTCATTTGTTTCCAAAAGACCATTCTTTTGAAGTGTTTTGAATCCAATTCTTGTTTATGTGACCAAGACAACAATGTCAAAGATAATAATAACTTAAACCCATTTTAAGTTTTTTGTTGCTTAATGTGTATAATGAGTTATTATAGGACGAATTATCATGAACCAATTCATGGATATCATTAAAAGGCATATCCTTAAAATGAAATACATCATCCATAAAACTTAATACCATTATTTACAAACTTTAAATCATGATTATATTGTATTAATAGGAAACCTTAATTATGTTCCTAGTCAAACTAGGTGCATACAAAAGGTTTTGAGAACAACTTCCAAACATTTGAAAGTCTCAAAACAGAGTTTCCCTCCTTGAAGCGCACATGTCTTTGAACCCCTTTGCAACAATTGCAAGTATCAGTCTCACATCCGGTATCCAATACCCATGTGTTAGAAGAAATGACATTTAATACAATGTGTGAATCATGGAAATTGTATTTGAGGTTTGCCCAACATCCCTCTTGTCTTTCAACTCCTTGAGATAGGAGGGACAATTCCTTTTCATTGTCCTATCTCTTTATACTCAAAGCATGGAACGTTCTTCGTTACCTTAGGCTTCATAAGCTTAGGTTTTTCAAGGTTTCGCATTAACCTTTGCTTTGATGTATTCCTTTCCTTTGGCAATAATTGCCTTAGGATCGGGATTGGCCATATATTATAGCCTCCCTCATTGATCGAGAGAATAGGTAGAACCTCTCTACCCATCCTTGCCTCGGTTGCTTTGAGCATTGCGTGAAGTTCACCAATGCTCTTGTCCCACCTATTCTATTACAGTTTATTATGAATGTCTCAAACCTTTAGTTAGGCAGTCAAGGATCAAATCCTTGGCCAACTACTTTGAGACAGGACAGTTAAGCATCTTGAGGCTATCAATGTGGCTTTTCATCTTAAGAATATATAAGATGATATCGATTGGGTTTCTTCCATGTGACATGTATAAAGTGCTCGAACCGTTTCGTAGCAATCTACTAAAGTTTGTTGAAGGAACATTTCCTTCAACTAGATTATCATGTCATACGCTCCAAACCCTTTTGAAGTTCTGGAATCATATTCCCAACATGAGGTAGGATAATTGCACAGAATCCTTAGTGTGCCTAAGCCAATCGTCAAAAGGCCTTAACATCAACAGCGTTGGTTGGTGAGGTATGGGATCGTCAAGGACATAGGCCTTTACTCATTTTTGAGAACGATTCTCAAATTTCAAAATTGAGTCCATAAGTTTATTATGGTTAAGACGATCCCCTTTTAAGATGGTTCTCGGTGATAGGGTAGGGACGGTCGGGGTAGTAGCATCGTGGTTTGCGGCCATTACTACAAAATTTCAAAGTTCATTTTAGTATTTCTGAAAAAATTGCATTTTAACTATTAATACCCTTTACATGTCTCATAGACAATTAATAATTAAAATCTAGAATCCAACGTTACATTTAAATGATGGTTAGGTGACCTTTATCCCATTATTTAAATTAACAAGGTAGTCAACAGTTGACAATTGCAACCTATTGCAACTTCTAGTCTTATGGGATCGGTTAAACATCATATGTTTAGTCGGCATGTTTAATCCCATCAACACCATTGTACGCCATGCTTCGGTGACCCTAATCACATGGTTTCCAATTCAAGTCGTCCTACTTACACACACGTGTGAATTTCACATACAAGCGGTTAGGTGACCTTTATCCCACAAGTACGTTAGACTCACCTCAAAGATACAAGTTCCCTACAAGTGGTTAGGTGACCTTTATCCCACAAATAGTTCCCAAGAGATTCGAGTGTCGTGTAAAAGGAAGGTGTTAGACTTGTTACCAAAGGGATTTAAGTTTCCCTTAATTCTAGTTATGAAAACTCTATGTACCTTGTATTCGCATGCTTTCAAATACATGGTACCCTATGGTTCTCTTTTAATAAAACTCCTTTTATTTTGAAATCATTAATCCTTTTAATAACTTTTTATTAGTCACTTAATGATTAGGAACCAAAAATTCAGCTTGTTATGATAATTTATTTAGATTGTTAAGCATATCCATATATCAAACAATCAACATAAAATGAATAATCAAACAAGCATATTTCATACAACCACATGTGCATAACCATAGCCACTAAGTTGACTACACTTGTTTGCCATCACAAGTGTTGTCATAAGGTCTTTCTTAAGGGTTAACAATGACACATCATATGTGTCCATGAACTCCCACTTGATTCCACATCCAAATGCTTCAAGTGTCCATGTCTCTTGTGTCCTTCCTTTTGTGTCTTCATCTTGTGCATCTTCTTTTACAAAATCATATCCTAATACAATTTTCTAATAAAAGAAATGCACCTATTCTATTTATTACATAACCAAATGATTAAATAAATTACAACCCAAATACAAACACAAAAGAATAATATTACAACCCTTTACGAATGAAATCAACCAACATGACAAAATCACAATCAACCAAATCCAAAACACACATGGTCAAGGCTATGTTATGCACTAAAATATGTATCCATATACATCATTTACAACATTCAAGAACCAAATAAATCCCCATATGACCCTAAATTTTCAGCCAACATAAACCATGAATTTAGGGTCTTTTGTCCAAACAAAAACATAATCAACTACTTGATATCTTACTTTCAAGGTTTAATCACTAGCATGTTAGATATAACCTTGAAAGGTTGGGGATTTATTATCATCACCACAAAACAGCCCCAAAATGGTTGTTAAAGCCTCATAAAACCAATTTTACAAGAACACATGAAGCTAGTCATCCACATATCCGGCTCTAGATGCCAATGTTGGGTTTGTTGGACCATATCAAAGTAGTTTAACCTTTTAAACTATGAAAACGCAGCGGAATGTAACCTTAAAATTATCATTAGTAATCTGAAAATTAGGGCTAATAACAAAACATCAACAAACCCAAGAACATAGGATCATTTATATGTGTTTGAGCTAGCTATCAACTACAAATAACAACCAAAACAAGCCATACATACTACCTTTAGTATACTGCTGAAAATCGAGATGTAGATGGAGAGAATGATGTTCTTGAACAGCCAAAACACCAAGAAGAGGTGTCCTCAAGCTTCCACACCCACAAGCACCAAGCAAGCACCTTTGTTGCTAGGATTTCATCACCAAAAACGAACCTAATAGGCTGCTGTAAACCCATTTTCAGCCGAAATCAAAGCTGCTGAAAAACCCTATTACAACCGAGATATTCTTCTAGATCGGAGGGGTTTGTGCCTTGAGGTTCTTGCATATATGAGAGAGATCAGAGATTGGAGTGTATGTGTGTGTTCTTAGAGGGAATAAACTCAAGAAAGAACAACACAAAACCAAAAGAGAGAGAGCTCCCTAAAGGGGGCGGCCGAAACCCTTTTAGGGTTGTTCACATCTTTGTTATTTTCCCAAACGTCCTTATATGTTAATCTTTTGTTAAACTAAAGATTAATATAGATATATATATATATATATATATATATATATATATATATATATATATATATATATATATATATATATATATATATATATATATAATTAACCTTTTAATTATATAACATACACACACTTTTATTATTTGATGTTATTTAACTAAATTAAACAACATTACAAATAATATCCATGAACAAGATATCCATATAAGTTGTTCAATCTCATATGCAACTTATTTAGAAAACCCATTTTCTAAATTGGTGTATTTATTTAATTGCATGATCATATCATCAATTAAATGTTAATTGGTGTTTGCTAAGCTTGTTATTGGGTATGACCCGACTTGGATCATAACGTACTAACCACATCAATGTTCTATGTGTCTTGGGCATAAAGAATCCAACACAGCGAAACTATTTTTTTTACAGCGAAACTATGTTTTTGCTTGCCGAAATTAATAGCGAATCTACTTTAATCTATTTTCGCCTTGTTGAAACTTTCTTTTGTTCAGCGAAACTAACATGTTTTAATGAGCGAAACTATTGTTTCGCTTGCCGAAACTGTTAGTTTTCATTGTCGAAACTGTCTTTTGTTCAGCGAAACTAACATGTTTTAATGAGCGAAACTATTGTTTCGCTTGCCGAAATTGTTAGTTTTCAATGTTTTAGTATTATTTTCTTCTTTTCTTAATTTCTCATTCAACTTATCTGATTTCTTTATCAGGTTATCATGGATAATCTCAAGTTTGATGAGCGGAATAATATCACAGCCATTTTAGATGATACTCATCCTAAGGCAGCTGGATTTAGAGATTGTATCAGATGGATTCAAAGATCACCTATAGCTCATGCCATATCTCATTCTCCTACCATTTATGATCTTCATATTAGAGATTTTTGGCGATCTGCAGAGTATGATACTCGAGGAGATGTACATCGGATCACTGCCAAAGTTGTTGATCACGAAGTGACGATCACTGCTGAGACTGTATCGAGGATTCTAAGACTTGAAGAAGATTCAGGAGATGAAGTGGCTATGACAGATTCTGAGGTGTTCCAAGCCTTTAGAAGTATGGGATATGAGGGACCGGCCTTTGGTTCACGGAAGGAGATCAAGAAGTCATTCTTATCTAAAGAGTGGAGATACATTGCTCATGTTTTTATCATGTGTCTAGATCACCGTAAAGGTGGATCCGATGGTCTTAATATTGATTGGGCTAAGGCAATGGTGTTGTGTTGTAAAGGTGAAAAGGCCAATATTGCTAGATTGATTTTTGCGTGCATGGCGGAGAATGTGATGGCCTTAAAGAAAGACAAATGGCTGATGTATCCTCGTTTTCTTCAGATGATTTTGATGATCTTATACCTCATGTTCCAAAACATGGAGAGATTAAGAGGTTGGTACAGATGAATCCTCGTATCTTTGCTGATTGCTATGCCATTCGCCACGACTTCAGTGGAAAGATCACACATCTTTGGGAAAACATGTATCCTCCAGAACGCTGGAACTATATTAGACAGGTGGATGAGTCAGAGAATAAACAAGCTGAAGAAACAAGAGTACAGCAAGTTGATGCTACAAAGAAAAGGAAGAGATATGCCAAAGAAAAAGATTATGATTTTGAGGAGGATATTGCTGCACAAGCTGAGGAAGTTAGGGTTGAAAAAGAAAGGAGGTCTAAGAAGAAAACTGATTTTGCTGAGCCTGAGCGACGAACCAAGCATAGACATGAAGGATTTACAACTAGAAGAGAGGCTAGTGAAAACCTTGATGAGGATATGATACGCAACTTGAATACTTCGTTGGCTAATGAACTGAGTATGATCAAGACTAAACTTACAAATAAGGAAATCAGAGAAAGACAGAAAGATGAAGTGATTGAAGGAATGCAGAGGATGTTAGTTGATCAATACAGACTAGTGAAGAAGTTGTTTGAGGAGATTACACAGCTGAAAGCTGCAGCCGGCCTACCTAATCAACTGACTCAATCTGAGTTAGATGATTTGACTGATACATCAAAGTACTCATTTCTGAATGTGGATACTTCATCTAAGGTAGGAGAGGGCACTTCTGGTGCAGCAACTACTGGTGCAGGAGAGCAGGAAACTCCAGGAGAGGATGTTGGAAGAAATGATGAGGAGGATATTATAGAGGCTGGGTTTGTAAACATGCAATTTGACTTTGAAAAAGATCTGGTTGGTGAAGAAGTTGTTGTAACAGCTACTGCTGAAGGAGTATCTGATAAAGGCAAAGGATTGGTTGATGAAGAAGAGGAAGATGAACAACTCATAGACTATGATTCAGAACCTGAGTTTTATGAAGTTGATGAGCGACCATTGATCTATGTTGCTAAAAAGGGAGAGGATGATGCAGATGTTTTTGAAATGGATAAAAATGATTGGTTGGTGAAAGAGAAGGAGGTAGAAGAAATCACTCCTTTGTTTCAACACTTGGAGGGATTAAGCAGGAAGGAAGCTGATAAGAAAATTATAAGCTGGTGTTACAATTCAAGCTTAAAGATGTTTATGATCAAGAGACGGGGAGGAAATATCAGTTATATGCTTAAGAGGAAGGCTTTTAAGACCTTGCCTAAATAAGATTTACGGCGTTTGGCAACTCTACCTCTGATCAATGCTCATCTAAATGAAAGAGCCTCATTTCTTGAGAAGGAGATAAAAAATGGGCTTAATGATAATTTTGAGTCTTTTGGGTATATGAAAGCTGAAAGAAAGAGATCAAAGAAGGATAAAGACTGGGAGACGGGAAAGGGAAGGATTGTACTAAGAGTTAAACCTCCAAAGACTGTAAATCGGGTAAGATTGGCTGATCCTCTTCCCCAACAACTACAGGACTTTGAGAAATGGTTTTATGACAATAATACTGGAGAGGCTGTGATCAGAGTTAAACAAGGAAAGGAGTTTAGAGTATTTGATCCGATGGAATTGTTTAGTTTTTGTGATGAAGATCTTTTGGTATTATGTGAAAATCACATTAAGGCTGGGGCTGGAGAGGAAACTAGAAAAGAAGCTAGTTTGTTTATGAATGTTGCCAACAAGATCAGGGGAGTAAGGTCGGAGGTCAAGAAGTTAGCTGAAAGGGTGAGAGCTCAGGATGAGTTTAATATGGATGTTCAAGATCTGACCAGGCAATTTGCAAAGGCTAGTGGTCATTCTGAAGAAGCTAGTGATGCAGGAAAGGACCATGGAGGATCATTGGCTGAAGCTTCTGAAGACGTAGCTGCAGGAGATGACGAAGACATATCAATGGCAACAGAGGAAACTGGAGCTGACAAGTCAAATCAAGAAGAGTGAAGACGGTGAGATCCAACCTAGGGGATGTATTGAAGATCATGTATAGGTTGGACTCACCTTAGTATAGTTTGTTTACTTTACTTGTAATAGGACTTTTGTTAGTTTTCTTTTGTATGTTCTTAGAATTGTGTGTTTTTAGCAGTGCAGCGAAATTGTGAGCGAATTTGTAAATTCGCTCACAGTTTGTTGTTCTAGTTTACCCGGCGAACTTGTGTTCTGCCGGGCGAAACTGTAGTTTCGGCATGACAGTTTTGCTGGTTGCGAAACTACAACTGCTATATATACTTTTGTTAATTTTCATTGTAAGGTAAGCTTGCATAACCCTAATCGTGGATCATTGTCGCAAGTTACCTATTCCAAGCAGTTATTACACAGAAATATCATTGTGCTTCATGTTATTGATTGTTATTGTTCATTTTGTTATCAAATATGAGTTAGAATTGTATTCTATCTTCTCAATTGTCATTGTTTAGCATGGTTGTTAGATATTAAGCAATTCATCACATCATTTGCACTGTTTTTTGATCACATGGACCAACAGTACATAAGTGGATCAGTAGGATGTTCTTAAATATTTTGGTTACAAAACCAATTGCTGGATTATGGGTTCAATTTTCGTAAAACCCCTATTTACATCGATAACACCGCTGCTATGTTTATAACAGCTAATCCTATCCCACATTCAAAAACAAAACATATCAAGATTCGATATCATTATCTCAGAGATAACTCTGAAAAAGATTTAATCATTTTCATTTAAATATCAACTGAAAAATAGTTGGCTGACCTCTTTACCAAAGCCTTTTTACCAGGAAGGTTTGAGTATTTGGTCGTGTCAATTGGTCTCATTAACCGTGCTTGACACGATTTTGAATCATAAAAATGAAAAGAGCCCTCTTTTTACTGATTAATAAAATTTAAAGAGAAACTGTCAAAGTTGACTGCCTGATTGTATATGTTGTGTGTATGCTAAAAAGAAAAGGAAATACAAAAACACAAAATGAAAATACAAAAATATAGTTAGTTGTTCATTACTTCTTATAGGATTGAATCTGCCATTGCAATATGTGAGAAATTATAGTACATCGGTTTTAATCAATTACATACTTCACTCGTTAATAAAGTCTGACGTGATCAGATATGATGGGCAGGTAAACTCATGCAATTATACTGAAAAAGTAAATTCTTGTGATTAAACTATACCAATTATGCATTTGGGTGTATCGATCTTAGTTCCAAAGAGTAGTGTTGGCTTATTTGATTGATTGCTTGTAAAGTCACAACCTCACACCTGGTCGTGATATGAATAACCATGAGATTTGTTAAAGCATCTGTTTACTTCTCTGTTATCAGTCATCATATACCTGAAGTAACGATGTATCCTCTGTTTTAAGTCATTACAGACCTGGATACTCTCACCTGAATGCAAAATATACCAATGTGCATAATCCTTTCAAAAGTCCAAAATGGATGCCCTATGATTCTTTATGAATCATCTCTATCTATTTCTTTATGAAACGGATTCAAAGATTACCTAATGGTTTGTTAATGGTGGTTTTGTCGGAGATTATTAAATGGTTTAACCATGATGATTCTCTCATTGACCTAAACATGAGATCAGGTTATATGTATATGTAAGGTTTCTAAGTTAAGTAAAAGTGCTTGCTTGCATACCTTGATGAGGGTCGGGCTCCCTAAGTCTAAGTGTGGTTACATAATGTCATATCTAATCAAACCTTAATCAATCCAAGAATTGAAAAAGTAAGTGTTTTGATACTTTTGCCAAAAGCACTCATTGTCTGTCCTTAGATCTAGTGTTTCCTCTGCTGCTGGAATGCTGCCCTGAAACACACCTGATTAGGGTTTATTACTGTCTATGACTATCCCCCATATATTTTTTGTTTAATGTGCTGATTTTAAACTGATATGATCTCACTAAAGGCATGTGATTTAATATGTATATACTAGAATTTTATTCTGTTTATTTTGATTTTTGTATGATTTTCTGTGTGTAGGAATGTTGATAATGATTGGTTTTCTCTATTTTACAACATTAAATAAACTTCTAAGTTTGTGAACTGACTGAAAAGTTTAGAGGAAGTAAAGATTGAAAAAGAAATAATCAAAATAAAATGTTTGGATGAAACGGATGAAGCTAAAAATTTACAAGCATGTGTGTGTTTGATATGATGAAACAAAATGAACCTGAAAAGATTTCAGATTAAGTGGAAACGTTTCTTGCAAACAAAAATAAAAATTAAGATCATTTGTATTTTTGATCAAAATTTGAGACCAAAATGAGGGGATAATAATTGAAAAATAAAAATTAAAAAAATATAAATTGATTTTAATGTTAAAAAGCTAAAATGTGCTTGATTGTTGATTAAAGTAAAAATTTGACAAAAGGTTGAAATTTTCATCAGTAACAGTGCTAATTTGCATAATTAGGATTTGGATGATTTTTGTGAGAAAATTCCAAGTGTTAGACGTATGGAAAGGTTCTCATACGCCTGAAAAGTGGTCAAAATTCCATTTTTAGGAGTATGATAGATTTTTAGAAATTTGTTCAAGTGTTGGGCGCTTGGTTCAACCTCATGTGTCTAAACAGTTGTCATGTGGCTGAAAATTTGGTTAAGTGTTGGGTGTTTCAAGTCAAGCTCATGCGTGTGAACAGTTAGACTTCCCAATGTTGAAGATATTCAAAGTGTAGACGCTTTGAAAGGATCATGCGCCTAAACAGTTCTCATGTGGACTGATGGTTCATGAAAATGTCCAAGTGTTAGGCGTTCCAGGCAGAGTCATGCGCCCGAACAGTGCCCATGCGCCTAAAACAAGGCCCATGCGCCTGGACAGTGCTCATGCGCCTAAGACTTTTTGATGATCTTTGACCAGGTGAACTCATGCGCCTAAGTCTCATGCGTCTCAACAATACGCCTTCACAGTGGTCATGCGCCTAAGAGTTTTTTACAATTATATATATTCAACACTTGATAGAATTTTAATTTTCACTCGTTCATTCACTCTCAAATTCTCTGTTCACTATTACTCACATTCGACTACTTCTGTTTACCTAGGTAAAACCATTGATTCTAGGTAAAACCATTGATTCTAAAAATCATGTTGATTGTATAACATCATAATTCAGAACATTAATCAAATAGTTAATTGGGCGTTTGAAGGCTATTCAAACGCTCGAACTCTAAAGGTTTTAGAAATTCGAAATATGAGACTCAGATGTGTTATAAAAGCATAAATTGAACATGAAATTACTGTTAATAAATGTTTTCAATCAAATTAGAAGCATCAAAACATTATTCCATCACAAAATGTTCTTGATGATCTTGATGTTCATCAGTTAAAAATAAAAAAAAGGAAATGAATGGACAATTTCAATTTTTAATAAAACTTAAATTGTAAATCATGATAATTCTCATGATAAACTGATTTTAAAAATATGTAAATTACTTAGTAGTTTTTAAAAAAAATTAAAACTTGATTTTGAATATGTTTTGTCTTTGACAGATTGTATTAACACTCAAAAACTTTTGTGTAACACTGGTCAAGCTTTGAAATTTAAAATTTACTAAGTAAAATTGAAAAAATTAACAAATGGGCAAATTATGTTGTGTTTTACTTGGTATTAATCTCAAAATGTTAATTGCTTTTGTAACAAATACATTATAAGTGCTTAGTGTACAAAACACTTAGAAAATTTTATAAGTGCTATTGGTTCAAAATTGATAAGTTATAATGAAATTTACATCAATGTAATTCATTATACTTATACTTTGTTTTTTTTGTGATTAACAGATGGCGGAGTTAAAGTTTGAGCCAAAGCATAATGTGGCAGCTTTTCTGAATGAAGATGCTAGAGATGCTATTGGTTATGAAGAAATGATCAGATACATGTTGAGAACCAAATATGTATATGCCAAGTGTGCACGTCCTGCTATATATGCACGTCTGATTAAGAAGTTTCGGGGAATTGCTGAGATAGAAAGAGATAATGAAGGAAGAAAAGTTATGAGGGGTTTTATTACTCCGCAGAGGATGATAGAAGTGTTAGAGCAGTAAATCAGAAATGCTCTTAGACTAGGTGATAATGATGCTAAAGATTTTTCTGAATTCACCTTCAATGAATGTAGAGAGACATTTATGTTGATAGGTCATCCTGAACACTTTCATAAGATTTTTTAGAGCTAGAGTGGTTAATCACTGGAAGATGTTATGCTATATATTCCAACATTGTATGTCAAAGAGGGGTGTTGGTTGGAACTCTTTCCCTATTGATATAGCATGTCCTATAATTGCTATGGCTACAAATAGAAGGATCAATATGGCCAAATGGATTGTCAATGGATTTACTTACAATTTGGAGAAAGGTATAAGGAATAAATACTTGATGTATCCAAGGTTCCTTCAAATGATCATTAATGAGGAATATCCTGACTTCCATGTTCATGGAGTTAGTAGAAGAAGACTAGAACTAGAACACATGTCTGCAACTGTCTACAAGAGACTTGTTGTTCTTACTAGAGCCCAAAATGTTCATATGTTTGATTATATGAGAGCTGTAGCAAGGGATGAGGTAAATATTGATCAAGATTACTTTCATTTAACTGAAGATGAACTTATTGACCCAAATGATCTGATTGAAGATGTTATCCAACAGATGTCTGAGGAAGAAGTTGAAGAGGATGAAGATGATGATGAAGATGAACATGATAATGATGAAAGTTCATCTAGCAGTGATGATGATAATGATAATGATGGTGCTGATACTGGAGGAAATGTTACGTAAACAGAACAGGAGATAGACAATGAAGAAACTGTATCAAAGAATGTGATTGAAAATGCTGAGGATGTTGAGACTAGAGATAATGTAAATGATGATGTAAATGATGAATAGAATGCTGGTATTGATGATGTTTAAGAGCATGTTAATGAAGGATTGGAGCAACAACATATTTTTGACTTTGATTACACTGATGTAGTTGTTCAGATCTAGTTATTCAAAGTGTATGTCCTATTGTGGAATCTCTAATTCAAGAAGAGCAAAAGAATGTGGTTGTGATGAGTCTATTTTGAAGCAAAGTCAAGGTGTATTAGTGTAAACTAAAGAATCTAATGATGAAGAGACTACTGATGAGCTAAAAGAAAAGAATAATGAACAGAAAGAATTGATCAAGAAGTTACAAGAGGAAAATGAATTGTTAAAAGCTGAATTTGTGAAGAAAGAATTAATGATGTTTGATCTAGAAGAAAAACTATGTTAGTGCTCTAGAAAGATTAACATGTTGTCTTTAGGTGTCTTTTTACTATTTGTAATAGTCTAGGGACTAGTTTTGTAATGTTTTTAGTTACTTGTGTTTCATTATAAATAGCTTAGACTTGTAGCAGTTAGAGAGAGATGGACTGCTTACTTACTTTGTAATTTGTCTTTGCTTGATATTAATGAAACTATGGATTTTGTTGATATCTTGCTTGATTTGATTAATTTGTTTTTATTTCTTTGAATTGTGTTCATACATAATCACAGATTGGTACATTTGATCCTATCAAATGATATCAAAATCGAAATCAAAGTTAAAATGTTGAATTGAAAGGATGATACTATATGTTCAAAGTATATGTAAGGTTGATAATGTAAACTTTGCAAGTGGAAATGCTTCTTTCAAAAGTTAAAAAAATTAGATGATATTTGATTTTGTTTTTAGACTAAAATGAAGGAAAAGATAAATTTAAAAAAAACAACAAGTGAAGACTTAAAATTGTTAAAAATCAAAATTGAGTGTGCAAATTTGAGGGACTAAAAGGTAAATTTTGGGAAATGCAAAAATATGCTTAAAATGTTTAAATATTAGTATGAAATATTACTAATATGTTTAAACAATGTGCAGGTGAAGAATTTTGAAAAACACAAGTGCAAGACTCATAAAAGTCAACTCAAAGTCAACTCATGCGCCTAAATAGTGTTCATACGTCTAAATAGGAGCATGATGAACTTTCAGGAATTATACAAGTGTTTGGGCGTTTTTCATATTCCCATGCGCCTAAACAGTTGTAATAAGTCCATGAGTTTAACCAAGTGTTTGGGCGTTTTAGACAAACCCATGCGCCTAAACAGTGATAATGAGTCTGATTTTAACAAAGTGTTAGACGTTTTAAATGTCTCATGCGTCTACACAGTGTTGAAATGTTTCAAGTGTTACAAGTTAGACGTTTCAGGAACTTCATGCGGCTGAACAGTGCAAAAGCACCTAAATAGTGCTTATGCGTCTGAATAGTTCTCATGAGTCTGAGTCAAAACGCATAAACAGTGCTCATGCGTCTAAAATTTCACTTAATATAAATTGTACACTTACACTTGTTTTCTCATTCACACTCAAAATTCTCCAAAAACAATTCTCTGAACTATCGACTCGTCGTCATCGAAGTCTCAGATTCTTAGTGATTGTAACAAATCTTGTTGATTGTTAGATATTATTTGGGTCTATAAACGTAAGTTTGTGATTCAAATCAGTAGATTTTGGTTATAACATGATGATTGGTACAGGTGTTTGACTGCTATTTGGGCATTCGAACACTATAACATTCAAAGTTTAACTAATTAAATCTTATTCATATCTAAAATTGACACTGGATTGTTGATATGTATCATATTTCGAGCAATTTGATATATAGTTCATCGACTGAAATTGTGAATGATATGGATTATAGATTGATCAGTCAGTTCTTTGAAGATAGAAGATAGAAGGTAAAAGTAGAAGATGAAAGCTGAATATGGAAGCTGAAGAACAGATAAAAAGCTGACAAGTTGAAGATTTTGAAGACTGAAGACCATGTAAATCTTAGGGGGAGTATTGTTAGTGCTCTAGAAAGATTAACATGTTGTCTTTAGGTGTCTTTTTACTATTTGTAATAGTATAGGGACTAGTTTTGTAATGTTGTTAGTTCTGTTAGTTCCTTGTGTTTCATTATAAATAGCTTAGACTTGTAGCAGTTAGAGAGAGACGAGACTGCTTACTTACTTTGTAATTTGTCTTTGCTTGATATTAATGAAACTCTGAACTTTGTTGATATCTTGTTTGATTTGATTACTTTGTTTGTATTTCTTTGAATTGTGTTCATACATCATCACAGATTGGTACATTTGATCCTATCAAACTAAAAAAGGTTGAATGATGAAGTTGAGAAGATAAAAGAAAGTCTAAAAGCGAAAGAGAAAGAACCTGAAGTGGACAGAAAAAGACATTGAACTAAAAGTTCAAGTGAATGTGATTGAAAGAACTTTTGAGGAAGATAAAGGAAAGAGGAAATTGGATGAAGTTGTGATAGAATCATCTGATGAACCATCAAAGATACAGAAAACTTGAGTGGAATCAGTGAATGTTGATGAAGTTAATGTTCAAAAACAAATTGAAGCATTAGATGATATAGACTCTGATTTTCTAAACGATTGGTATGATGAGGTTTTGGAAGAAGAAGATGTTTGTGAGATTGTTGATTCTTCAATACAAAATGTTCAAAACGATATTCCAATAGATTTTTAAGATAGATTTGAATATTTGGTGAGAAAGAAGTATAATCATGTTTTCTTGGATGGCTTGACAGTATCTCAGATAAATGAAGAATATGAGAAATGTTTTTTAGCTAAGTCAACTGATCTGGTGGATCCAAATGAAATATGTGCTGAGCATGGCGAATGACACTGATGAGTGAAAGTATAAATGTGGATGATATTCCAACTTCTGAATTGCATCACCCTGATCCTGAAGACATGAGCATTACCGCTTTGAGGTTGTGGTTGCAATCTAGGAATTATCTGAGAAAAGATTAAACAGGTTACAAGGAACATCTTTGTGAAACTTAGTGGGATGTTTTCAAGAAACATAAAAACAAAACAATAAGTTGATTGTTCTTGTCGCAAATAATCCTTAGTATTTGGAGATAACTAAAAGAACACGGATTTTAAAGCCACAAAAGATCAAGTCTATGGAATTGGTGAGACAAAGTCATGAACGAAGAGAAGAATTGATAAAGATGTTTCCTGATAAAGAAAAACAAGCATACAAAGTCTCTATTGATCCGAAAAAGCTATGGAATAAATCAAGGTCAGCTGGAGATATAGTACAAAATGTATTGCAAACAGGACAATCTATTCTGAGTTATTGAATGCTATGATTATGCCTGATACTACCAAAGAAGTGAATATCATAGCCTGGAAATATGATCATGTATTTGATGCAGTTTTTATAAAAAGAGTGAATGATATTTATGATGTATATCATTTTTATTCTAGCATCATTGCTCTGCCTGTTCAAGACCTGATAGAATTACACAAGTTACCTCTTATGAACCCGTCAATGCCTGCAAGAAGAGAAAGTTTTGTGAAATTACTAGATCGAGGCATTTCAAAAATGGCGTCTTTTCTCCAAACTCGATGTGATTAGAAGGATAAGATTTCTTTCCAATCATTGAAGAGCTGAAAGAAAGGAAAATCAAGTTCAACAGAAGAAGAAAGTTACTTAGAAGCATACTGTGACAAGTATTTTGATAAAGTCACAAACCCTGGGCTGAAAGTAATTGATGGAACTCAAACTTCTACACCAATTCTAAGATGGTTTTATCATGCTGACACGCTCCAATTTATGCTTGTTAGAAATTTGGATGATTGGGATAAGGACATGATATGTCTATTTTGATTGTTTGAGCTAAAATTATTACATCCAAGTTACATCTCATTCTTGACAAATCAAAGTTTGATCGAGTGTCTTATGAGGTGGCAGAAAATGATAGGAAGTATCTTATGACTATCATTAAGGTGATGAATGTAGTTATGGAGCGTATTTCTTTAAGGATAGCTCTAGCTTATGCTAACATTATGAAGAAGGACATAAAGAATATTCAGTTTATGAGGATATCCAGTTACAAAGTTTTGGAGATTCATTCAAATGATTATCCTAATCCAATTGAGTTTTATGCTAATATTGACATTGCTGGTCTGTTCAAAGAAATGTTACAAGTTATGGATAACATGGACAAAAAAACAAATGAGTCAAAACAAGAACGTTCAAGTCAGATATCAGAAGGCATTACAGGAGTTGGAGATATATAAAGAGAAACCAATGTTTTCAATCAAAGAAGAACCATAAGATTTCATGTTTGACTGAAGACAGAATGCAAATCTTGGGGGGAGTATTGTTGGAGCACTTTTTGAAGATTAGCATTAGTCTTTATGTTTTTGTTTTTTGTCATAGTATAGGGACTTATTGTGTAAATATATATTCCTTAGCTTTTATTTTTATTATAAATAGGATATTATATGTATTTTGCAGGAACAAATTTGTTAGAACTTCTGTTATTCACCATACATTGTATCCATTTGTACTTATAATTGCTCATTGCATTACAATATCATCACAGATCAATCCATTTGAACCTGTCACCCCGTGATTCTTCAATTGAAGATGAGGGAAGTCTATAACTCTCCATCAGAGACCTACTTTCTAAAAACTCAAATCTTGAATCCAAGGTTTAGACTTTAGAAGATAGGTCTGCCACTCAACAACTTGAGATTGACAATCTCAAGGCCAAACTAGCTGAGACACAAAATGAGACGTCTGTTAGGCACATACCTATTCAAGTCTCCTTAAGTTCTTCCTCTAGTTTATCTACTTCTCAAGATGATACTACCAAAAAGGGGGAGAATGTACAGAGTCAAGCTCATGAGGAACCAATTTTGGCCATTTCTACCCTATCTTCATTTTACCCCACTCAACAACAATCTTCAACCATCTTCCCTCAGCCACCTCCAATCACATTTCAAGTGGACCCAAGGATGCACATTGACCTTAATAGGTTCTAAACAAAGTTCCTAGTGGGCTCCTCACTTGAACCCTCACCGGATGTTGCTGAAGCTTACTTTGGAGTTGAATAACTACAAAGGTTGAATGCACCCCCTACCACTAAGGAAGAAGTTGGTCAACCTAAGGCCTTTATTGACCTTAAGACTAATTTTGAAGGGGAAATGAGGACCGGAGGCCCAGCAACTAACTTAGTTGGGACATGTATTGCAGCCCTATCATCTTCCGAAGCATAGATCCAAGCTGTGGAAGGGATTATTGGATTATCATCCTTATCTGATGATTTGATTATCACAGAGGCCATAATTTATCTAGCCTTTGAGATAAATAGTGAGGACTTTCTAAAACCTCCTCCTCCTCAACCACCATCAGCTCCATAAGATCAACCCCTCTCCCAACCTGAATCCTCTGAGCTAGAGTCTTCGAAAGATGAATCTTTCGAAGATCCTAAAGGAGAGAGGAAGATGTTTGTAGAAGAAGTATTAGAGGAAGAAAAGTTTGAGAAAGTAAAAAAGAAATGTAGACTCAACACTAGGAAGTTGGTGGCTGTAATTAGCAAGGCAGCAGCAGCCCAATAGGCTATCAACAACAACAGAAGAGTTGAGATTATTGACAAACTTGTCAATATGGGAGTAACAAATGAAGAAATGCTACTACTCCCACTAGATAAGCTGGTAAAGTTAGAAAAGGAAACCTTGCTGTAAAAGGAAAATGAGCAAGTAGCAAGGTTGGCCGAGGAGGAGGAGAGAAGAAGAAAAAAGGAAGAAGCTGAGCAACATCTGAGGACAGAGAGAGTAGCCTTCTTGAGCTCTAGAGGCTATTCTGGAAGAGCTGAGTTGTAACACCCGGAAATTTCCTTTGTAGCCGACGAGAGAAGAAAAAGAAATAAAGTCCAAAGTCGAGGGACCAAACCAGCCAACGAGAGAAACTTCGACGCACGGGAGTATAAAAGGGGGAGAACACCCCTATTCTCCCCATATTTCAGCCAAGAGAGGAGAAGAGAGGAGAAGGAGAAAAGAGGAGAAAAGTTGGTTCGGGTGGATTCGAGCGTGGAATTCAACGTGGAGCGAGTCAAATCGAAGCTCTACTTGATGGGATCGTTAAGGTGAGTTCTAGGACCCCTCTTTTACATGTTTTCAACTGATTTTGGGGCTGGAACACGTCCAAAAACCTATTTTTGAGTTTTTGGGTGAAGACCCGTTTTGATGTATGTATGTATGTGTGTGATGCGTTTGAGGGTCGATTTCTTGCTTGGGTATGCTTGTATGAGGTCATGGTATGTTTCTCTAAGGTTTAGAATGGTTGATTTGAGCTTAAAAGAGGTTTGGAAGGGATTGGAGGTCGAAAACCCGCGGCTGCAGTCGACCTAACTGCACTCTGCACCAGCTAGGGTTAGGCGACCGACTGGAGGGCGACTGGAGGCCATTCGGCCGATTGAAGTGCGACTGAGGTCCATACGCACGTTTGCTATGCGACTGAGGTCCATACGCATGATGGTCATGCGATTGAAGTTCATGTGCTTGAGAGTCATGCGATTGAGAGATGGTGCGACTGAGGTTCATTCGCACGGAGGTTAGGAGACTGAAGTCCATGCGCCTGGAGGCCATGCGATTGAGGTTCATTCACATGAAAAGTATGCGACTGAAGCCCATACGCCTGAAGTCATGCGACTGAAGGCCATACGCATGAGAGTTATGCGACTGGGAGTCCATTCGCATAGAGGTCCATTCGCCCATAGTCCATTCGCATAGGGTCCAATCGCATAGATGCCCATTCGCCTAAGTGTTCAGAAATGATAACCGAGATGGAATTCCTCGACGATGTGAAGGGCATGGACGGTATAAGGTAACGCAGTATGATGAGATTATGATGTGGATGTTGATGGAGATGATGATAATATGCATGATGTTATGTGTTATGTTAGGCACGGCGGTGCGTGTGATGCGTAGTATGTATGATGTGTGTGATGTGATGTATGATTGATGCGTATGTATGATGATGCCGTATGTTTATGTTTATGTTGTGTTCCGTGCTATGTATGATTATCTTTCTATGTCTTTGTGTTGAACGTTAATGAATGAAATGAAAGTATTATGTAACGTAAAGTGGAAGATAAAGAAAAGAGGAACGTAATGAATGTATGCATGCATTAATGAATGAATGAAATCGTGTGAGGTATGTAAGTGAAGTGTAATGAAGTGCACGGCTCTAATGCCTTAGGCTCAACCGTGAGAGGTTCAGCTAGTCTATAGTGTGCACGTAAGGGTTCCAGTCTTTGTGACTAACCTTCGATGAGGTACCCATGTTGATGGGGGTGATGTACCCACTTCAGTGGGGGTGATGTACCCATTTTGATGGGGGTGATGTACCCACTTCGGTGGGGGTGATGTACCCACTTCGGTGGGGGTGTAGTACCCATAATGTTGGGGGTGTAATGTATGATGGTTACCCGGGTTACGCATAACTCCGGGGGTGTAGCATGAAGCCATGCATATGTATGAGGTGAGCAACCCGGTCGTTGCAAAAGACTCGAGTACGCGCTAACGTGATGTTGCCTTGGGGTGAGTAACCTTGTTGTTGCAAAAGACTCGGATAGCTTGCTATCGTGATGGGCAATGAGGTGAGCAACCCTAGGGGTGCAAAAGACTCGGATAGCGTACATTCATTGAGATGGCTATTGAGGTGAGCGACTTGGTGTTGCAACAGCCTCGGATGGAGTTCAATTCCTGTGATTGACTCGTATGGGATCTTTGTCGCGTATCCCGGTGTTGTGTCAGTCTTCGGACATGAGTCGGAGGCTTGTGAGCAGGTCCCGGCACAGCATCAGCTTTCGAGCATGAGTCGGTGATATTGCATGAGACAAGATTCGTGTAAGGAAGGGTAATGAGTAAAGAGGTGAATGAAAGAATGAATGTATGAAATGAACGCTAACGAATGATCGTAACAATGTATGAAATGGGATCCTTGTCATTCGACCTCAGTAATCGTGGCTGTGTGCCATGCAGAGGGTAAAGTCTGACAGGACCTAGAATGAAGTGAAAAATAATGCCGTATGATAAATCATGAATGTAATGAACGTAATGATGAAGATAATAATGACATTATCTGTATGTACCTATGATGTGTGAACGCATGTATGTAACGGATGTTTTTATAAAGAAAGTAAAGGATGGTTTTAACGAAAGAAAAGTATGCTTTATTTTATAAAACTAGAACTCACTCAGCAACGCTGACTTTGATGTGTTTCCAGTTGGCAGGTATGTTGCTGAGGATGGCACGGGGCGGCTACTCAGCGTATTTTGGATGGCATCTTTATGTTTAATGCTTTTGTAATAAATGTAACATGATAATGTAAAAGGAATGATTGTACTGATGTGCAAAACTATTTTGATAAAATGAAATTATGTTTTAATGTTTCCGTTGCAACTGTTTATGAAAGGAAAAAAAAAATGTAATATATGTTTTATGTGCGATGAATGACCAACTGTAAGCGTCCCGGGAACGGGGCCTTACAAGTTGGTATCAGTGCCAAAGTTTAAGTGAATTGGGTAAATATTTTCAAAAACCTAATCTTAAACTGAGAATGGGACGGAAAGGGAATGGGATGCCAATCTGAGTAGCTGGGTGCCATCAGGTATGTTTTTGTAAAGTTAACCGGTTTATGTGCGCATGTTATATGGTTTATATGTTGCTGGTAGATTTAGATACTGATATAGTCAGGACAGGTAATGCTTGGGGTATGAAGAGTAAAGTAGGTGGCTAATCACAACTGGCCACTGTAATTAGGGACTTACTATACTTGACATAAAATGAGCTGTTCCTTGAATGACCGTGTTAGTGTTTGAATCTTTCAGTGTGTATAGAGAATGGCTGGTGGAAGATCTTCGAAAGCTTCTCGTGGTGGAGGTGACGGTGGACGTGGTGCTGAACCACGGGTCACAAGAGGAAGGGCAAGGGCCGAAAGGGTAGTTCACGAAGAACCTGTGACCCCTCATCCTGAGGGCGGTGACGAGAATGCTAATCAGAGGGCCTCGATGAGAGAGGCGGTCGTGGAGGAGGTGCATCAGGTCATGCAGACGATCCTACCGTCTGTGGTGACCGAAGTTATAAAGGCTGTTAGGGATGAGGAGAGAAGGGAAAGGGGTAGACCTTCGGGTGAAAGGAGACGACCCGAGACTGAAACGGTTCTCTCCGATGATGAAGAGGAAGAAGAGGAGGAAGAGCCTACGCCGGAGGCGGCACGAGGCTGTAACTATGGGGCGTTTCAACGATGCAAGCCCCCTACTTTGGATGGTAATGGCACTGCTGCTGCTGCTCACCGGTGGGTGAGGGAGATGGAAGCTGTTTTAAATATCAGCGAGTGCCGGGAAGATCAGAAAGTCAAATTTGCTACCCACTCTTTCGTGGACTCAGCTTTGTGCTGGTGGGATAACATAGTCCATGTTGAGGGAAGCAGGGCTATCGGAAGGATGAGATGGTCAGAGTTGAAGAGGCTGGTGATTGAGGAGTTCTGTCCTCACCGTGAGATGGATAAAGTAGAAAGAGAGTTCCTGCAGCTGGAGGCGGGAACAATGACGCATCAGCAATACACCACCAAGTTTAACGAAATGGCACGACTGGTGCCGGATCAGGTGACACCCCTCTCACGAAAGATCAAGAGGTATATTCATGGCTTGCCAGCGGACATTCGTAGGCACATGATTGCTGCCCGACCGAGCACGTTTAGGTCGGCGGTCGATTTAGCGGGAAGATTATACGATGAAAGATTGATGGTGGTGACAGAAGGTAGCAAGAAAGGAGATGGTGATCGGGATTGGAACGGGAAGCGATTGGGACGCGACGGAGCCGCTCCAAGTGGCAAAGGTGCACGGGTGGACGACCAGCGTGTGGTCATAAATGACGTGGGTTCGGAAAGGTGTGACAAGTGTGGACACAGGCACCCCAGGGGAATGTAGATTGGGAACTGATGCATGCTTTCGTTGTGGAAGGACCGGACATGTAGCGAAGAACTGTGGTATGGGGAGGTGTTATTCATGTGGTGAGGAAGGTCATAAGAGCAGGGACTGTAAGAAGCAAAGGGCTGGAGGCTCGGGAGTGAAGAAGATCGGAGGAAGCTAGGACAGATTTCGATGTTGTGTCAGGTATGTTCCTAGTAAATAGATCCTTAGCTTGTGTATTTAATGTTGGCGTTAGTAGGAGTTTTATTCATGCTGCTTTCTATGCTAAATTTCTTGTTAATGGTAAGAATATAGATACGTCATTCGATATAACCCTATGAGTGGATTGTTTGACGGACTACGGAGCGAACACTATGTGTTGCAAAAAGGTAATACGGTTGATAGCGCCTGAGGGGATCATGGTAATGGCTTAAGGTGATTGAGCCACGACGATTCCGAATGTGATTTCGATGACAGTGGCGGGAAGGTGCATGAATCATGATAGGGTGGAGTACAAGATTAAATGCCTTACTTGTCTACAAGTGAAGGCCGAGCACCAAATGTCGTATAGGAAGTAATGAGGTGATCGAGGCCACGATCGAGAAGCTCGAAAGGATTAAAGCATTGATGAAGCTAGCCAAAGATAGATAAGAAGTCGTGAGGGGATAAACGACGTAGAGCGATTGAACTCCAGGTGAGAGACTGGGAAAGAGATGAGACAGAATTTCCAAGCAATGGTTCAAGGAACAACAGGTTTCGGGGACGAAACCCATTTAAGGGGGGTGGACTTGTAACACCCGGAAATTTCCTTTGTAGCCGACGAGAGAAGAAAAAGAAATAAAGTCCAAAGTCGAGGGACCAAACCCGCCAACGAGAGAAACTTCGACGCACGGGAGTATAAAAGGGGGAGAACACCCCTATTCTCCCCATATTTCAGCCAAGAGAGGAGAAGAGAGGAGAAGGAGAAAAGAGGAGAAAAGTTGGTTTGGGTGGATTCGAGCGTGGAATTCAACGTGGAGCGAGTCAAATCGAAGCTCTACTTGACAGGATCGTTAAGGTGAGTTCTAGGACCCCTCTTTTACATGTTTTCAACTGATTTTGGGGCTGGAACACGTCCAAAAACCTATTTTCGAGTTTTTTGGTGAAGACCCGTTTTGATGTATGTATGTATCTGTATGATGCGTTTGAGGCTCGATTTCTTGCTTGGTTATGCTTGTATGAGGTCATGGTATGTTTCTCTAAGGTTTAGAATGGTTGATTTGAGCTTAAAAGAGGTTTGGAAGGGATTGGAGGTCGAAAACCCACGGCTGCAGTCGACCTAACTGCACTCTGCACCAGCTAGGGTTAGGCGACCGACTGGAGGGCGACTGGAGGCCATTCGGCCGATTGAAGTGCGACTGAGGTCCATACGCACGGTTGCTATGCGACTGAAGTCCATACGCATGATGGTCATGCGATTGAAGTTCATGTGCTTGAGAGTCATGCGATTGAGAGATGGTGCGACTGAGGTTCATTCGCACGGAGGTTAGGCGACTGAAGTCCATGCGCCTGGAGGCCATGCGATTGAGGTTCATTCGCATGAAAAGTATGCGACTGAAGCCCATACGCCTGAAGTCATGCGACTGAAGGCCATACGCATGAGAGTTATGCGACTGGGAGTTCATTCGCATAGAGGTCCATTCGCCCATAGTCCATTCGCATAGGGTCCATTCGCATAGATGCCCATTCGCCTAAGTGTTCAGAAATGATAACCGAGATGGAATTCCTCGACGATGTGAAGGGCATGGACGGTATAAGGTAACGCAGGATGATGAGATTATGATGTGGATGTTGATGGAGATGATGATAATATGCATGATGTTATGTGTTATGTTAGGCACGGCGGTGCGTGTGATGCGTAGTATCTATGATGTGTGTGATGTGATGTATGATTGATGCGTATGTATGATGATGTCGTATGTTTATGTTTATGTTTATGTTGTGTTCCTTGCTATGTGTTGGATCATAAGAGGCTGTTGCAACCAAAACCATATCACTTAGAAGATTTTGAGTACTACATACAAAGGACTTCCGAAGCCAAGTGTGGGACTTCCGAAGGAAGAAAGAGCTCTTCCGAAGTCTAAGTGTAAAATACACTTCCGAAGGAGAACTCCAACTTCCGAAGGTAAAGAAGCTACTTCCGAAGGTTCAAGACTTGAAGACAAAGATCTGAAGTCAACTTCCGAAGTATAAAGAAGTCCTTAAAGCCTCGGAAGCATAGAAACATCTCCCGAAGTATAAGTGGCTTCGGAAGAACTTGTTCTTCCGAAGCCAGTTAACCTTCGGAAGACACTTCTATTATCCAGTAGACATAAGTATGGTCTGTCTGACAGTCCGCTGCAAATCTCTGATATACTGCATGGCGTTTTCTCAAAAGCCATGTAGTTGACCATACTTTAATCTACTGTATACCTTTTTATGTTAAG
The DNA here is from genome assembly GCA_025215565.1 of Flaveria ramosissima. Classification (NCBI taxonomy): domain Eukaryota; kingdom Viridiplantae; phylum Streptophyta; class Magnoliopsida; order Asterales; family Asteraceae; genus Flaveria; species Flaveria ramosissima. The sequence continues at coordinate 44,688,919 of CM046040.1, forward strand.
TACAGTTGCCATCTTTAGTTGGTGACAAAAGGTAAGTCATGGACATGTCATGACTACCATATCTTAGATAATACTTTATCTAAGATACCTTAACTATAGCATTGTAGTATATGCTTTAGTCTTAGGTTTCCAGCTGGTATCAAGTATAACCGGCTGTAGGATCTAGTATATATAGTTTCTTATTGTAACTCATGTTCTATGCTTGTAAGTGTCTTGTAATCTTGAGTTGAGAAGTAATATATACAAGTACCTTGAAAATATTTCTGCTTGTTGCTTTGATTACTTATTATATTATTATCAACTCTTGTCAAAGACATTGCTTCATCTTGTTTGAGTGACTATTATAAGTGAGTTTGAGAGAAATACAAGTGTTAAGTGACAAAACCCGATCCTGCAATTGGTATCAGAGCTTTTTAGGCTCTTGATTGTGAGATCTTACCATCCTAATCAACCAGTTTTTTTTACTCCTCCTTATACCTCATTCAAAAATGGCCCTCATCAAATCTGAAGTTGAAATGGGAACGATGACCAAAGCTCCCATCATCGATCCTGAAAACTTCAGGTCTTGGAGCAGAAGAATGGAAGGCTTCATCAGATACCAGGATAGCAAGATGTGGCAGTCCATCGTGAATGGCCCGTACAAGCCAAAAGTTGCTGGTGGAAACGGTGCCATGATCGAGAAGGCTGTTGAAGACTACTCCGATGAAGACAGGAAGAAACTCGACATTGACAGCAATGCTATGACTGTTCTCATGACTGCAATCCCAAACTCCATCATGGTGGGGTTTGAGCATTGCAAGTCAGCCAAAGAACTCTTTGATGCACTTGCTCAAATGTACTCAAGCTCTAATGATTCAAAGAAGGACTCACTGAAGCAGCAGTTTGAGAACTTCACCTATGTTGCTGGGGAAACTTTTAGCCAGCAATACTTCAGGTATATGGATCTTATCTCCTCCCTCCAATCTGTGGGAATCACTCAAGAACTTAGAGACCTTACCAGAAAGTTCATGAGTGCTCTACCCAATGAGTGGACTTTCTACTGTGTCTCCATTAAGAGAACAGAGAATTTAAACACTCTCACCATGACCGAACTCTATGGGATCCTTGATGGATACCGTTTGGAAATGGAAAGCAAGAAGGGTCACCAAGCAAGCAGACCCTTGAGCCTTCCTGCTAGCAACGCTTTAATGGTTGCTGAAGGCTCAGGTATCTCACAGTCTCAGCAGTACCTGTCATACACCCAGCAGCCATCTTGTTCATCTGGGCCTTACATCACATTCCCTGAGACTCCAAGGTCTCATCAAGCTCAGCAAAGCTCCTTTCAGGAGGGCTGTGCGTTTGTCTCAGGGAGTGGACACTCCAATGATCATCAGTTTTGCTTTGATGATCTTGAGTGCTTTAGTCCAGATGACATAGAGTATGTGGACATTGTCCAGCAAATGGCTCTCCTTACCTAAAGAGCGAAGAAGTTCTTTAAGAGAACTGGAAGGCAATTCCCTCAAAACCCAATCACTAGCAAGTTTGGGTTTGACAAGAGCAAGGCTAAGTGTTACAACTGTAACCAGCTTGGCCACTTTGCAAGGGAATGCAAGGCTCCCAAGTCCAACCCGGGAACCTCACAGGCCTCCACACATCCTTCTACACCAAAGCCCAATGGGAAGTCAACTGAAACTGCAGCTATGGCTCAAGAAGTTGACTGGAGCTTTATGGTTCAAGATGTGACTCCTGCTCAAGCACTCATGGCAGAACAGATGAAAATAAGGTATATGAACATCTCTGTACCCCTGCTTGTATTGCTAAGGTTAAGTTGTACCAGGACTACAATATGGAAATTAAATCCGATATTGAGTCTTTAAATGTGCTAAAATCTGACTTTAAAAGAGCTGAATCTGACTACCAAAAGAAAATTGAGGAGTTAGAGAAAACTGTATCTCTTTTAAAACATGAACACACCAACTACAAGACTCAAATCAAGGATTTAATATCTAAATTGACTGAGGCTCAAGCCCAGCTTGTCACAGCTGAGGCTCAAGCCAGGAAGTATGCTATTGCTGAGCAAAACTTCCAAGCCATACTTGCATCATCCTCTCACTCCAAACTTTGTTATCAAAACAAAAGTGGGTTGGGAACCAATGAAATTGCTCCACCACACTCTTATGAGTCTGTAAGACAACCAAGATGTGGTACTGAAGAGCAAGAGGTTCCATCTGTTGACCCACCTTGTAAAGAGTCAAAGAGTGATGCAACTGTGGAGACCATGACCATCACAGGGAAGGAACAGGTAATTGAGCCCTCCCAGACCAATGATGATCAATCCCTGACCACCAAAGCCAGAAGAAGCAGGGCTAAAGCAGCCAGAAAAACTGCCAAGAAGGTGGCTGAATCCAAGCTGAAGGTAGACCCAAAGCAAAAGGGTGTATTCATATCAGCAGGATTCCAAGTGGTTGGACCTTCTGATTCAGGAAAGGAGTATAATACCAGTACTCCTGTCCTACCAAAGGATCAGAAGTTAAAGGGAAAGGTTGCTGATGAGGAGAAAAAGAACAAGAAACAGCAACCCTCCAATTCCCAGAAAATTAACATTGCATGCATAATGTGTGGTTTGCAAAATCACATGGCTAAAGATTGTTATTACAATCCTGCTAGCACACATTATGCAAATAATGTTAAAAGAGAAGGAGTCAGGGAAGGTTTCACATTTGGACCATATCAGATGGTTCAAGTGTTGAAAAAGGGAAAGCTTGTTTCCGAAGCAAGGCTTGTCTCGGAAGAAAACTCTTCTTCCGAGAGGAAAAAGGCTTCGGAAGTGAAAGCTGTAAAGACTCACAAAAGAGTCCCCTTGAAACCATCCCAGAAGAAGACTGCTTCGGAAGAAAAGGTGGTGAAGGTCTCTTCCGAAAAGAAAGAAGCTTCGGAAGAATGCCAAGCTACAAAAGCTTCATCAAGCTCATCTTCTATGATCAACCAAGGGATGGAATGGAAGATCAAGGAAGATGCTGTAGTCCAAACCTCTTCTTCAAAGACATCCATTGAACCCCCTTGCATAAACTTTGGTTCAATCATGTCACTTTCATTGGAAGAACCCAAGACCAAAAAGGCTTGGGTTTCCAATCAAAACTAATTATCTCACCTTATGTGCAGGGATATCCATATGACAAGAATAACAACATTTGGATAGTAGATAGTGGATGCTCCAGGCACATGACAGGGAACAGATCTCTCCTTCAACAATTTCAACATTATGATGGAGGTCCTGTCCAGTTTGGAGGTGAGGCCGGAGGATATATTTCTGGCAGAGGAAGTATATCCAACGGAAAATTAAAAGTTGACAAAGTTAATTTTGTCAAACAGCTTGAACACAACCTGTTAAGTGTTTCTCAGTTTTGTGATCAAAAGCATCAAATGCTTTTCACAGAACATGAGTGCATCAACCTCAAACCTGGGATGACAATTCCTCAGGAATTGGTGCTTCTTAGATCTCCCAGGAGAGGGGATATGTACAAGCTTGATATGAACAATGCTTCCCCAATGGGAGAAGTATCATGCTTTCTTTCCAAAGCTGATAGTGATGAGTCAACACTGTGGCATAAACGAATGTGTCATGTCAATTTTAAGACAATGAATAAATTGGCTAAAAATAACTTGGTACATGGTTTGCCTAAAAAGGAATTTTTCTGCAAAGACAACTGTGTTGCTTGCCTGAAAGGGAAACAACACAGGTCTTCTCATAAATCCAAAGTTGTTAACTCTATCACTACTCCATTACACTTATTGCACATGGATCTATTTGGTCCCACAAGTATAATGAGCATTGGAAGGAAATCATATTGCCTTGTGATAGTTGATGATTTTACTAGATTTACATGGGTATTCTTTTTAAGAACTAAAGATGAAACTGCTGAAACTTTAAAATCTTTTATTCTTAAAATAGAAAATCAAGTTGATCACAAGGTTAAAATAATTAGAAGTGATCAAGGGACTGAGTTTAAGAACTTTGTTCTTGACTCATTCTGTAACTCAAAAGGGATTGCCAGACAATACAGTGCTCCTAGAACTCCTCAACAAAATGGTGTTGCTGAGAGGAGAAATAGGACACTTATTGAGGCTGCTCGGACTATGTTAGCTGATTCAAAGCTGCCTCTAACATTCTGGGCAGAGGCAGTCAGCACTGCATGTTATGTGCAGAACAGAGTCCTTGTAGTAAAGCCACATGGAAAGACCCCTTATGAGCTATGGAACAAGAGGCCACCGTTCATTGGCTTTCTAAGGTCCTTTGGCAGCAGGTGTACCATACTTAACACAAAAGACAATTTAGCAAAATTTGCTGAAAAGTCAGATGATGCCATCTTTGTTGGATATTCCTCCCATTCTAAAGCTTACAGGGTTTATAACATTAAAAACCAACAATTTGAGGAATCCTCCAACATTGTAGTTAATGAGCACACTCCTTGTGTTAGGGGGAATGGCCCTGATCATATTTTTGATTTAGAATTGTTTCCAAACTATTCTAAACCATCTTGTGAGAATGTTTCAGCTGGAACAGGTGCTCAAGGCTATTCGATGAAGATCAACTATTTGAGCTTCCTAGACCTGCTCCAAGTTCTCCAAGAACAACAAATCAAGTTCCTACTATTGAAAGATCTGACAGTATAACCATTTCAAGAAATAGTGGAACTTCAACAAGGGACTCACCTGATGATCTTCAAGTCTCCTCAGGTGATCCTACACAACACCAAGCTGATGGAAGCAGCATTTTGAAGGAACAGGCAACTGTTAATGATGCTTCACAGCAAAGAAATGATGATGTTTCTCTTTCATTCAATGAGTCCTCATTGAATGAGATTAAAACAACAGCTGGACCAAGTATTCAAGCTCCAGTGCAAAATATGTCCAACTTGGACCTATCTTTGCAGCTGGAGGTGATTCCAAGACTTAGAATTCACAATACTCATCCAGCTGAAAACATCATAGGGGAAGTCTCTGAGGGTGTGAGAACAAGGGGACAAACTCACAATGGGAATGTCTGCCTGTACTCATGCTTCTATCCCAAATGGAACCCAAGAAGGTGGAAGATGCCTTAAAGGATAGTAGCTGGGTTGAATCAATGCAAGAGGAGCTGCTTCAATTCAAAAGACAGAAGGTTTGGAACCTATGTCCGCTACCATCTGGTCAAGTACCTATAGGCACCAAGTGGGTTTTCAGAAATAAAAGAGATGACAGAGGCTTGATTATCAAGAACAAGGCAAGACTAGTGGTTCAAGGATACACTCAAGAGGAAGGAATTGATTATACTGATGTCTTTGCACCTGTTGCAAGACTTGAGGCAGTTAGGATCTTCCTTGCTTATGCTGCATCCAAGAATTTCACTGTCTACCAGCTTGATGTCAAGTGTGCCTTTCTATATGGGGATATAGATAGGGAAGTCTATGTATGCCAGCCTCCAGGATTTGAAGACCCACAGCATCCAAACTATGTGTGCAAATTGGATAAAGCTCTATATGGGCTGCACCAAGCACCTAGGCTGTGGTATGAGACATTGTCTCAATTTCTTCTGAAGAATGGCTATACTAGAGGAACCATTGACAAGACTCTCTTTATCAGAAAGTCTGGGAAAGACATTTTGCTAGTTCAAGTCTATGTCGATGACATCATATTTGGTTCTTCAAATGACCAAATGTGCAAAGACTTTGAGAGCATTATGAAGAAGAAGTTCGAAATGAGTTCTATGGGAAAAATGGACTTTTTCCTTGGAATTCAGGTAAAGCAACTGAAGGAAGGGTTTTTCATCAATCAATCTAAGTATGTCAATGATATCTTAGAGAGATTTGATATGAAGGATTGTAAAGCAGCAAAGACACCCATACCCAGAAACCATGATTTATGCCCTGACTCTGAGGGGGAGGATACTGATCAACATCAGTATAGAGCAATCATTGGTTCTCTGATGTATCTTACAGCAAGTAGACCTGATATCATGTTTGCAACCTGCATTTGTGCAAGATATCAGGCTGCTCCAAAGGTGTCTCACCTAATTGCTGTCAAGAGAATCCTCAGATACCTCAAAGGAGCACCTAAGTTAGGTCTCTGGTATCCAAGAAATAGTGATTTTAATCTCTATGGCTACTCTGACAGTGATTATGGTGGCTGCAACATCAACAAGAAATCAACATCAGGTGGATGTCAATTTCTTGGTGGAAGGATCATCTCATGGCAATGCAAAAAGCAATCCTGTGTCTCTACATCAACTGCTGAAGCTGAATACATTGCTGCTGCAAGTTGCTGTGCTCAGCTGCTGTGGATTCAAAACCAGATGATTGACTATGGATTCAACTTCATGAGCACTCCTATCCACATTGACAACAACAGTGCTATATCCATCACTGAAAATCCAGTAAAGCACTCAAAGACAAAGCACATTGACATCAGGTATCATTTCATTAGAGATATTCATGAGAAAAATCTTATCAAACTAGTCAAAGTCGATTCAAATGAACAATATGCTGATTTGTTCACCAAAGCATTTGATGAACAAAGATTTAAGTATCTTATTACAGCTATTGGGATGATAAACATTGACTAGTCAATCTCAATTGAAAACCTTTTCAATATGTAAAGTCTTATGTCAATACAATCTAAGCCCTGTTACAAAAGATTTTCTTATTTAACTAAGTATAAGTTCTTCCGAAGAGAAACTTGCCTTCGGAAGATATCTAGCATAACTTCCGAAGCAAATTTCTCATAGGATAATTTTCTTCTCGGAAGAGTACTAAGTCTCGGAAGAAGCGATTGAGGTAATCTCAGATCTACTTCCGAAGCACTTAATACTCTCCACTTGAAAGCAACATGTATCTTCGGAAGCAATTTATTTACCTTCGGAAGTACATTTGCCTTCGGAAGAACTTTACCTTCGGAAATACCTTATACTCGGAAGAAGGATTTTACTGTGTAACGGAAATCTTTTGGGCCCCACTCTGTAAAAAGTAAAGATTTTGTTAATGATGTCGGATTATTTAAATGGCTTAACCTTACCGCCCCTGTCACATCATCCTCTGAACCCTCACATCATCTTATCCAAACCACCCTTTAAACCGCCATTTCACCCATTTAAATACTTCCGGTTAATCACTTACACTCTTTTTACCAAATTCACTGCCCTAAAAGCTTTCTTCTTCACCAATTTACCTCTCTCTCAAGAACTTTTCTCTGCTACCTTTCTAAATGGCTCTAAACCCTCAGCACAACCAAGTCGCACTCCTTGACTCTTCAAGGGATGCTGACTTCTCTGATATTATCTCTTTCTTAGCCCAATCTTCATACTACACAGCACTGACTGTAAACCCTACCATTTACACCAACCAAATGTCCGAATTCTGGGCAAATAGTCGGGTTGAAACCCTAAATGGGGTTCGTGCTATCAGGTCAAGTGTATGTGGCCAAGAGTTGGTCGTTACTGAACAAATCATCAGGGAGCATCTTGAGCTCCATGATGAAGGCGCACCGACGGAATTCCCCAAGTCTGAGTTAGATAACTCTTATCTCCAAATGGGATACGGTGGAGATGTAAGCAGGTCTACAGTCTACAAATTCAACTTCTCCTACAAGTGGAAGTTCCTGCTACATGTGGTTCTTCACTGCTTATCTAACAAATCCGGGGGATGGGATCAAATTCCCTATGAACTTGGGTGCCTAGTTCATGGGTTGGTACAAGGCTTGCGCTTCAACTACTCCAGGTTTGTGCTGACTAACCTCATGGGAAATCTGCAAAGGGACACATTCTTTATGTATCCCAGATTTCTACAGCACATAATCAACTGCGAGCTAGATCAGAGTAAGCTTGTCTGTGCAGCTGCTCTGTCTGCTCCTCAAATGAGGCCGACTATCTTCAAAGTTTTGAAGAGAGTGTCTACCAACTACACTGGAAGGGATACCGCACTACTTCCAGGTATGATTGAGCCAATGGCTCCTGGTGACATCCCTGTTATCCCCACAGGTGATGAACCCACACCAGCAACTACCCTCACCATTCCAAATCTACCTTCTCCTCCAATAAAAGTCACCTATCAGAGACGTACCAAACGAACCCTTGTTCAATCTACTCTGATTGAACAAGCCCCTCCTCTTCAAACCAAAAGGCTAGAGTGGAACAAGGGGCTCCCACTCAGCCAGAGGTCCCCAATCCTTCACTATTGACCTCAATATGGGTCTTGAGTCTCCTCAGTCTCAGACCCATGAGCCCATAACCCAGCTGATAGCCCTCAGGGTGAGTCTCTATACTCCCCTGAGCAGCCACCAAGGGACAGCTCAATGCCTTTTGACATTGATCAAAGTCCCGGGTCCTTAGGTCTTCATTCCTTCTCTTTTACTGACCTATTGACCGGAGCTGGTGAAGAGACTATGTCTCTCCAAGGCAATGAAGTTGATCCACAACACCCCATTAAGGATCAACAGAGCCTAGAGAAACCTCTTGTCTCTAGCCCACACCAGCAAAGCCCTACTGAGGTGAGTCCCACTGATGTGGAGGGGACTCATGTAGATTCAGCTGCCACTACTGAAGGAGCCTCATTGGATCCTCAGGACAGTGGTAACAATAGTCAGACTGAATCTACGGCAACCATGCCCTATGATGCCTCTGAAAGAGACATCATTGTGCAAGGGAAACCAGGGTGCCAAGAAACCACATCTGGTGGTGAGGATGAACATACTAGGTATGTTACCTCATCTCCCCGTGATTCTTCCAAAGAAGATGAGGGAAGAATGCAACTCACAATAAGAGACCTACTTTCTAAAGTCTCAAACCTTGAATCAAAGGTTAAGACTTTAGAGGATAGGTCTGCCACTCAGCAACTTGAGATTGAAAGTCTCAAGGTCAAACTAGCTGAGAAACAGATTGAGAGATCTGTTAGGCATGTACCAGTTCAAGTCTCCTTGACCTCTTCCTCTAGCTCATCTACCTCTCAAGATGATGCTACCAAAAAGGGGGAGAATGTTGAGGAACAAAGTCAAAGACAGGATTCCATCAGTCAAGCTCTCACTTCTTTGAGCTCAAGACAACAAGCTGCCATCTTCCCTGAGCCTCCTCCAGTTGTGTTCAAGTGGATCAAAGGATGCTTCAGGATCTAAATAGGATCTTCAACAAGTTCCTTTTAGAGTCCCTCATTGATCAACCTAGTCCGGATATGTCTGTGATATACTTTGGAGCTCAAGAGCTTCAGAGGTTGAATGCACCTCCTACCACTGTTGAGGAAGTTGGTCAACCTAAGGCCCAAGTGGAACCTGAGATTGATTTCGAAGGGGAAACTAGGACTGATGGCCCAGCAACTGAAACAGTTGGGACAGAAGGTGTGTTTTCACAGGCTTCCGAAGCACAATTCGAAGCCTCGGAAGAACCAACTCAAACTTCCGAAGCTGAAATTGCTGCTGCGGAAGGACTGTTCTCTCTTTCCGATGATCTAATAGTCACAGATGCAATTCTGGAACTTGCATCTGAGGTTAATAGGGAGGACTTTCTCAGCCAACCACTAGCCATTACATCTGCATTGACCTCAGCTCCTACCTCCACCATCCAACCTGAATCTTCTACCCAAGAACCACCAAAGTCTAGCACTTCCGAAGACATTAAAGGCAAAAGGAAGATGACTTCGGAAGAGCTTCAGGAAGAAGAAAGGCTGGAGAAACTTAAAAGGAAAGGAAGACTGCCAACTGGGAAACTGTTAGCTGCAAGTTCAAAAGCAGCTGCAGCCAACCAAGAGGCAATCAACAATAGAAGAAGGGTGGAGGTAATTGATAGACTTGTCAGTCTAGGGGCTGCCTCGGAAGATGTACTCCTGCTACCATTAGAGGAGCTGATAGAGCTTGAAAAGGCAACCTTGCTGCAAAACAGCAAAAAGAAGAAGCTGCAAGGTTGGCCTTGGAAGAAGAAAGGCTGAGAAAAGAAAGAGAAGCTGATCTGCAGCTCAGGAGAGAAAGGATCACTTTCCTACTCTCCAGAGGATTCTCTCAAGAGGAGTTGTCTCCACACAACAGTGACACGATCTTGTGGCTCTTTAACAAAGAGCAAGATCAAATGGAGAAGGAGAGAAAGAGAGCTGCAAGGGAGAAGCTGGTAGAGAAGAAGAAGAGAAGGAAGAAAGGCTGGACTGTCTGCCGCCAAGAAGATAGGTGACAAAGCTTGGATGAAGAACTATCTTAAAGCTCACGGCTTCTCTGGCAGGCAAGTGGGTCCAATGTCTGAGAAGACTCTCCAACGACATGTCAGTGACATCAAGGCTGACATTCGTGCGGGAGAAGAAGAAAGGAGATGTATAGAAGGGGACAGGGGATGACCTTCAAAGCCACCCCTCAGCCAAATATCCAAACCCAACATCAACCTGAACCAATACCCTTTCCCTTCCCAATCAAAACTGAACCTGAACCTTTCACCCCTGAACCTACACCTTCACATCTACCAACTCCCTCACCTCAACCACCTAAACTACCCATCATCCAACCTAAAACCTTACCCAGAACCCAACCTCCTAAACCTACCCAACAACCAATCAAACCATCCCCTCAGCCTTCCAAACATCTCTCAATGGAGGAATTCAAGGAGATCAAAACCAAGCTCATCAACTGCACTACTCTGAGCGACATCTCATGTGAGGAGGATACAGTCAACCTGACTTATGTTGATGGATCCTCAAGTTCCCTCACAAGAGATGAGTTTCTTGATCTGCCAAGAGGAACTTTGGACCAAGCCGCAAGACTCTTTGGCCTCAATTCAGATACATTGAATGAGGAAGAAAAGAAGCTGAGGAGAAGGCTGGTGACTCTGCTGGACACAAAGAAAGGAGATAGGGTACCAAGACAATCTCTTGTACCCAGAAAGAAGATAGTCCAGTGGAGGTTCGAAGACTCTTCTCACAACTTTGTTGTTGAGAGAGAGAATGGTGAGATTAACAGGCTGAATGCCTCATCTCTGCTACACTTAAGCAGATTGATATTGCTGAGTTAGCAGAGAAACCATTCTCCAACCCCTCAAACTCCGAGTAGCTGCTCACATCAGAAATCATCTAGGCAGCCTTCACATGGCCGAGCTCACTGCAAGAAGCAAGGTCGAAGAGGAGTCAAAACGGAGAGAGGAGGAGGAAAGGAAAGGATCAGCAACCAAAGGCAAAGCCTTTCTTCAAATGGTTGAAGGTCCTGAACTTGAGTCCATAGTTAGATGGGAGTATGACTACACTCCCGTCAACTAACTCTTCAGGGGTCACAACAAAGGGTGCATGTCATTCAAAGTGATAGACTGGATCTCCTATCCACGAATGACTTGTACAAGCTTCTCAGCACTACTTCCGGGAAGAAGAACAGAGAGACAGACAAATATCTTTGTCCCTGGTGCTGAAAACTTTGAGAGTGAGAAGTAGAGATAAGTGAAGTTTTGGTAGCATCAGCCTAGGGGGATTGTTGGATCAAAAGAGGCTGTTGCAACCAAAACCATATCACTTAGAAGATTTTGAGTACTACATACAAAGGACTTCCGAAGCCAAGTGTGGGACTTCCGAACGAGAGGAAAGAAAGAGCTCTTCCGAAGTCTAAGTGTAAAATACACTTCCGAAGGAGAACTCCAACTTCCGAGGGTAAAGAAGCTACTTCCGAAGGTTCAAGACTTGAAGACAAAGTTCTGAAGTCAACTTCCGAAGTATAAAGAAAGTCTTAAAGCCTCGGAAGCATAGAAGCATCTTCCGAAGTATAAGTGGCTTCGGAAGAACTTGTTCTTCCGAAGCCAGTTAACTTCGGAAGACACTTCTATTATCAGTAGACATAAGTATGGTCTGTCTGACAGTCCGCTGCAAATCTCTGATATACTGCATGGCGTTTTCTCAAAAGCCATGTAGTTGACCATACTTTAATCTATGTTTACTTTTTATGTTAAGTACAGTTGCCATCTTTAGTTGGTGACAAAAGGTAAGTCATGGACATGTCATGACTACCATATCTTAGATAATACTTTATCTAAGATACCTTAACTATAGCATTGTAGTATATGCTTTAGTCGTAGGTTCCAGCTGGTATCAAGTAAACGGCTGTAGGATCTAGTATATATAGTTTCTCATTGTAACTCATGTTGTAAGTGAAGTTCTTGTAATCTTGAGTTGAGAAGTAATATATACAAGTACCTTGAAAATATTTCTGTTGTTGCTTTGATTACTTATTATATTTATTATCAACTCTTGTCAAAGACATTGCTTCATCTTGTTTGAGTGATATAGTGAGTTGAGAGAAATACAAGTGGTAAGTGACAAAACCCGATCCTGCAATAATATCGTTATTATCTTCATCATTCATTCATACTTTAACTTTTACATTCTTTCATCATTACATCTTTTCCTTTCCATCAAACCATAAACCTTACCCTTCTGTTCATGGGACCTAGGCCTATCATAGACCTTCTATAACGGTGCATCGCACCTCATGGCCACAGCACCTAAGGTAAAGTTTAGGTGTACCATTGCCATATGCAATACCTTTCTGTTCATGGTTCTGGACCTAGGCCTATCATAGACCTTCTATAACGGTGCACCGCACCTCATGGTCACAGTACCTAAGGTATGCAGCAATGGTTCTATACAAATGGTCAATCACAAAGAAAGACCCCGATGTGCATCCTCCCGGGGTAGCGAACCCACACACCGTTGGGCTAACACCTTTTAATGGCGTGTCCCGACACACAAGGCTTGCAAGACTTTCTTTACTTTCATCATTTATTATTACATGCATTCATCATGTTCCTCTTTTAATTATCTTTCACTTTACGTTACATGATACTTTCAATTCATTCATTAACATAACAGGTAAAACCACAGGAAAGATAAACATTCATCATAATCGGGAACATCATACATACATAACATACATCATGCATAAATATGCAACATCATCATCATCATACCCAACATACCCCTAAGGTCTCAACAGTCATCTTACATGAACTTACGGGAATTACCACATCAAAACTTACATCTGCACTTTCCCCCGAAAGTCAGTAATTAACTACACATTTCCCCGGGTACAACAGTCCTACTTGGGCGTATGGACACCCTTCAGTCGCATGGCCTCCAGGCGACTGAACATCATGTGAATGGACCAATGCGGATGAACACCTATGCGGATGAACACCCAGTCGTGCGAATGGACCTCATGCGGATGAACAACCAAACGAATGAACACCCATGCGAATGACCTCATGCGGATGGACTCAATGCGGATGAGTCCTATGCGAATGGAGTTAATGCAAATGGACCTCATGCGGATGAAACTAATGCGGATGTGCACCTATGCGACTGGGCCCTCAGTCGCATGACTCCACATGCGACTGGCCCCCAATCGTACGAATGAATCCTCAATCGTGCGAATGCACACTCAATCGTGCGAATGAACCCCAATCGCACCTCAATCGGCCGTATGGCCTCCATTCGGCCATCCTAATCCTTAGGAATGCATACCACAAAACCATTCAAGCACACACAAGCCCGGAAACAAACTCCAAACGCATCACACGCAAACACATACAAATGGGTCAAACACACACACATACAAAAATGGGTTTTCTAAGTGTTCCAGCCCCAAAATCGTTTGAAAACATGTAAATGAAGGGTCCTAGAACTCACACAAACGACCACAACGAGAAGAGCTTTGATTGGACTCGCTACACGACGATTTGGCACTCTAGAATCCACCCGAACCAACTTTTCTCCCTTTTTCTCTCTTCTTTCTCTCTATTGCTGAATTTTTTAGGTGTGGGGAGAGGGTAAGGGCTGCCCTCTCCCTTCAAATACCTCCACTCACCCAACTTTCTCTCGTTGGCGAGTTTGGTCCCTCAACTTTAGACTTTATTTCTTTTCTTCTTTCGTCGGCTTCAAAATAAATAACCGGGTGTTACAGGTTCGTGTTTGCCTTATTGACTTTGGGGAAGTTTGGATAACCACCTATTGTTAGCGTAAATTCTTCTATAAAAACATTATCATATAAACATAGGTATGCCTATGTATAAATGCTACATGAGCGAACATGTAAAACACCTATTTGTTGGGGTGATATTAGACAAAAGTAATCACGGAGATTGGAAGTCGTTATACTTACAATGTAAAAGCTTAATAAGACCAACCTATATGAAAGCTGCCAAGCATAGACATAAATCATAAGTAGATAAGTGGCATAGACGAACAAAGTTTAATGTGAACGATAAAATTATGTTAAAGGTATGTCCATGCAAGGTACGTAACATCTAATTTTGCTAGCAAGGCAAGTTAAGTGCAAGTATTGTTGGACACCATGTTGTAACCATTGCTTATAATTTGGAATTGCAGATGAACTAAGGGGCTGTTTGGCATCTTCTGAATGATTAAGTGCTGAACCAATAGGAGGCCTGAACCATTAAGCTAAACCATTAAGAGGTCTGAACCATTAAGAGCTAGTATATCGTTTAACTATTCAAATACAAATGTCTGACCAATTCAGATAAGATGTCTTAACCATTCAACATTAGACCTCTTAACCATTTAACACTAGTATAATGCTTAACCATTCAAAGGCAAATAGCTGAAACATTCAGACATTTGCTCACGAAACAAACAGTCTGAACCATTAAGTGCTGAACCATTTAGGTGCTGTTTGTTTTTTCTGTAGGAAAACGTCTGCAGTCTGCAGACCACATCTGCAGCAAAAGAGGTGGACAAATGTCTGCAGCCTGCAAGAAGAAGACTGTTTGTTTTTGTAACATCTGCAGAAATACTGAAATATTCTGTAATTAAACTAAACCTATTTTTTAAACTTTAAAAATAACTTTAACATTAATATATAAATATAAGTCATACAAATACATTAAAATATAAATAAAAGTCATACAACACTGCAATAATATTCATAAAAGCATACAAATACATTTTTAACATAATGATACATGTGTTTAGTTTGCGAAACTGGGAAAAAATGATCTTGATAACACTACGTTTGACATCAAAAACAAAAAATCTAGCCCTTTCTCTTGAAGAGGGGTTTATAACATACAGATAAACAACACTACATTCGATGTTATAACTAGTGCAAGCACAATTGTAATGTTATATGGATCTACCACTTCACATCAAATGCCAAAAGGAAAAAACAAATCATAAACCAAAATAATGAAATCCCAATTGTTTGAAACAAATATGAAGCATAATTTCAGAAACCCAGACCTAATTAAGTTGAAAGCAAATTACTCAACAATAAAACTGAACTAATGCATAATCAGTTTAGTAAAATCAAGCAATTGAAAATTATGAAGAGCGAGTGTAAGTACTAATAAAAAAGGAATGAAAAATTAAAACTTGCTGATAGGAGGTGTAGAGCAGAAGAGCAACGTCATTGGAGAATTTGGAGGTGACCTCTTTAGAAGATGAATTGGGGGAGCCACCGAATCTGACGTAAGCAACGGCAACGTAGAAACGATCAGGGTAAAGGAGAAGAGGTTGGACGGAGGGCGGCGACGGGAGGGATGAGGCGGAGCGGGGCGGCCGGTCGGAGGGCAGTGGTGTGGGCGGCGGCGGCCGGAGACGGGTCTGCAGTAAGGAGAGGAGAGGAGAGGAGGGTGGGTTGAACATAAATGAGAAGAAAAGTCTGAAAGGGCTGGGGGTAAAGGAAAAGAGGTTGAGAAGACTTGAGAAGTGGTAACACCACATCTTCTTCATGCAGATGTGAGGAAGACATTTTTTAATGAAACGTCTTTAAAAAAACAAACAGTCTGCGCACTAAAAAGCTCTTCGCGCATCTGCGTGCGCGCAGATGAAGAGGTGGGGAAGAGCTTTTGCCAAAAAACAAACACTACCTTAGACATCTGAACCATTAAGAGGTTGATTAAGAGGCTGTCAAATAGCCCCTAGGTGTGCTCCGTTCTACCTTTCATTTGCCATGTATACATAAATGTATAGCATACATAGGTGCTCACGTACCCCTAATTAATATTGAGGTAGACAAAAAGTTGAAATATGCTATGAGCCAGTAGAAATACTGGATTGAAAGGAGAACAACTTTCACATCCTGAATTTTTTTTATCCTTATGATTATAATAAAAATCACTATTTTTTCTCTATTTTTAATTAAAAATATCTTTATCATTATCATTTCTCTCTTCTACACTCACAACCACTTTAAAAAATATTAAAAAAATTTAAGCATTGAACAATGTTTTTTCAAATATACAGATGAACGTTAATATTTTCGCTCACAACCATTCACAACCATTTCATACAATACAGGGATTTCACTCACAAAATTTTAGGAAACATGATGCAGATGCTCAGAGTGGTTAAAAAGAGTCATTAAACATGCAAAGGTTCAATGAAAATCAAGAAAGATTAAAATCTACATGGGAATTTGAAGAATAAATGAAAATCACAATCACTTTAAAAAATATTAAAAAAATCATAACTTTTTCTCTATTTTTAATTAAAAGTATCTTTATTTTTATCTTTTCTCTCTCCTATACTCACAACCACTTTAAAAAATATTAAAA
Organism: Flaveria ramosissima; assembly: GCA_025215565.1. Lineage (NCBI taxonomy): Eukaryota > Viridiplantae > Streptophyta > Magnoliopsida > Asterales > Asteraceae > Flaveria > Flaveria ramosissima. The sequence goes on from CM046040.1 coordinate 44,705,447, forward strand.
AATTATAAGCATTGAATAATGTTTTTTTTAAATATACAGATGAACGTTAACATTTTCTCTCACAACCATTCACAAACATTTCATACAATACAGGGATTTCACTCACAAAATTTTAGGGAACATGATGCGGATGCTCGGAGTGGTTAAAAAGTGTCATTAAACATGCAAAGGTTCAATGAAAATCAAGAAGGATTAAAAGCTACATGGGAATTTGAAGAATAAATGAAAGAACATTACCCACATATATTCATCTTGTAACAGGTTTTGAGGACGAAACCTATTGTAAGAGGGATAAAGATGTAAGATCCTAAGTTTTAGGTAACTTTGAATTTTACCAACTTTGGTGCCAAAGTTGTAAAAAAATTGAAACTTATATTTGAAAGATTTAGGGTGAAAGTGTAGCTAAGCAAAGTTGGGTGTAATCGGTGAATTAACCCTAATTCTTGATAAGACTCGGCCAATGTTGTTTCTTTTCTTCCCCTTGGTACTCGATGAACACAAAGTAGAAGCAATAAGCCACCATTGATCGATTTTGGTGCAATTAAAGATTATGATTTGTCTATTTTGGTTGTTTAATAATGAATCTTCAAACAACTTTGGATTTTGTCATGATTTAATTGAATCTAGGGTGTTTCGAGCGGGTCGATTTTTTAGGGTTGAACATCAATTTCCACTAGGGTTGTGAAATTAGGCATTTTACCATTCAAGGTGAATTTAAATTCCCCTTCTTAATTGTTTTTAGGCTGGTATACATTCTTAATCAAAATGATTACGGTTTATGTTTAAAATAATGTGTTTTTGATGTTTAAAATCTAACCATAAGATTGTCCATAAAGAAAGCCTACATAATTTGTTCATAAAAATTGATGAGTATTTGAGTTTGCTGTTATAAAATAAGACATCAACAACCCTTCATAACCACTATATAGTGGTCATCAAATTGTTTAACACATTTCCACTCCAAGCATCACACTTTGTCTCTTTTTTAAAAAAGAAAAAAAGATTATTGTGTCTAAAGTTTACATAGGTTAAAAGTTACAAAATTTCCCTTTCCAAGTACATTTTCTTGTCTAGTTGAATGAACCTAGTTAGTGACATAGCATTAGCAAACACAATTGAACCATTGCCAACTTTATCTTTATTAAGCACAAGCTAGAATCTTGTACTCATTATGCTCTCAATTATACCTCTTGGTTGCCTAACCCCGCATGCTCTTTCCCCCACCCTTAATTTCTCTCTCCATCAACCACACCCCTATATAACACTCCCCTATCCCCACCCCTCTATTCAATTCCACCAATCTCCACCACACTCCAACACTCAAAAACTCACAATCTTTCTTCAATACTCACCATCTTTAACCACTTCAATGGCTGTTTCTGGCTTTGAAGGCTTTGAAAAGCGCCTAGAGCTTCAATTCTCAAGCCTTGATCCCGCGATCGGCATCGGTCTTCGCGCTCTCGACTTCAAGTCACTTGAACTAATTCTTCACCAAGTGCAATGCACTGTGGTCTCTGCACTTGGTAACCAACACTTTGATTCATATGTACTATCTGAATCTTCACTCTTTGTTTACCCTACAAAGATCATCATCAAAACATGTGGCACCACACAACTCTTGAAGTCGATTCAACCCTTCATCAAACATGCTCAAACCCTTGATCTTAACGTGGTATCAGTGCGATATACACGTGGTAGCTTCATCTTCCCTGAAGCTCAACCATATCCTCACACAAGCTTCCATCAAGAAGTTGAGTATTTGGAGAATAATATACCAGAAAACCTATGTTACAGAAAAGCTTGTGTGATCCCTTCTAAACTCACATCTCACTCATGGCATGTGTTTTCCGCCGGAGTTAACGAATATTCCGGCGAGATTCCGTTCACCGTTGAGGTTTGCATGACGGAGCTGGACCAAACCCTAGCCCGGAAGTTTTTCCGGCATCCGAACGATGCGAAAACCGGCGATTCAGCTGGAAGAGAGATGACAGGGTTAACAGGTATTGACCGCATAAACCCTAATGCAAAAATATGTGATTTTGCGTTTGACCCTTGTGGATACTCGATGAACGGGCTCGACGGCGACTGTTATTCAACAATTCACGTGACCCCGGAAGACGGGTTCAGCTACGCGAGCTTCGAGTGCCTCGGGACAACGTACGCCGACATGGCGGAGATGGTGAAGAGGGCGGTGAAGGTCTTCGGGCCAGCGACGGTGTCTGTGGCCACCACAAGCGCCGGTGAGGACGTGTGCATGAGGATCAAGGGTGCGGTGGAGCAATTGGGGATGAGCTGCCGGAGTTGCAGCATGGATATTATTCCGGCGGCCGGAGCGGTGGTGTTTCAGACGTTTACAAGTCGCCGGAGAACATAATAATAATAATAAAATTATAGAAATGATGATGAAGATGAGGGTGCATGGGAGATGACTATAGGGATGATGTTATGATGTTGCATGAGTGATACCAATGTGCATGTCATAGGATGGTGGTTGACTTGTGTAAAGAGATTATTAAAAAGAAAGAAAGAAAAAAAATTAGAGAAGTGAGAGAGATATGGCAAAAGAAAATGAGGGGATGGTGGTATGTGTTCATTTAGATAATGATAATGTACCCCACTTTGGTTTGTCACGCTTAGGATTTTGAGGAATATTGTGTTTTCTAGTGGAAAATTAATATTTGGTTCTTTATAATATTCTTTTAGTGATGGAAATGGTTTTGCTTTTTGGTTAATTTGCGTTTCACATGTTTGAATCTATAAAGGTATAAGTGAAAGGTGTCTGATTAAATTTTTATCGGTACGGTCTTGGGTTATGCTTTGAATTTTATCGGTTTAAGGAGCATTTTTACGTGGTTGGTCGCGTTAAGATCAAAAAATACATGTGATAATAATCCGATAAGGGGTATATCCGGATTCAACCAATGCTTAAACACCCACGAAGAACTTCGATATGTCTGTTGTAATAACATCTAAACATATATGATGTTATCCTTTGAAAATGCATAATCACTTGTGTGCATGTGAACTTTTATAATGATAACAATGGTTATACATTTCTGTTTAACTAGAAAAGTTAACGTCAATTATCTTATTTATTTATTTAACCAAAACACAACAAGCACATGAAGTAATTAAATAAGTTAAACATATATTTATTTTAATACATTTAGATTAATTAATAAATATTATCATGGGTCAAAAACTATAAAGTTTTGACTGTGATTTTTTTAATTCTAGTTGTCTCTAAAAACAACAACATTCATTATAAACGGTCTTTACAAATTGAACTTGCTAATTCACTCATGTTGATTCTTGATTATAATATAAACAATCAAATATTTGTTTAACCAATTATTGATTGGCACGTTGACAAAGAATGGACTTCACAATTGAGTTCATATATAATTAATATCAACTAATTACGCATGCATCTATATGCACGAGGGTGACAACATATAGGCGGCACTCATATTATTTATATTCATACAACTTTTCATTGCGCCCTATTAAAATGATAATTAATCGTGATTTATTTATGTCTTTATAACAATCTTATTAATAGGGTTCAAAAGACCACAAACCAAAAAATACCAAAAGCCAAATCATACACGTAAAAAAAAACCAAATTGTGAATTCGGTTTATAACTATATCAGAATTAAGAATTTGGTTTTCGATTCGGTTAACGCTTACACAATATCTTGCTCGTTCAGTTTGATTATACAAGTAAACCAAATATTAAGCGGTTTAATCGGATAACTGAACCGAATAAAACAAATAAATCGGTTTAAAAGAATTGATTTCAGTTCGATAATTAGGCCTACTTTTAATTCAGTTAGATTTGGTTAATATTTAGACATATTAAAATTTAATAACTGAATAAACCTTTAAATGAATCATTAAACATCCTAAGGGGCCGTTTGGTTCGTGAAATTGGTTGGAATTATAATTTGAATTTTAATTCGAAGGAATTGTATTTGGAATTCATTATTTTCCAAAGGATTTGAAATTAAAGGAATTGAAATGCATAAAGGGAATTTAAATTCCAGATGCTTTCTAGTGATAAAACACTTATGGAATTGAAATTTACCGCCACCACCTCAATGACCACCGATCATCGCCACTATATACCACCGACCGCCGCCGCAGTCACCACCAACAATCGACTGCGACCACCAACCGTGCCCGTTGCCGAAAACCGATCGTACCCCACTGCCGCCACCAATCGATAACGCCCGTCGTCGAGACACGTTTCAAAACTGCGGTCGACAATAGTCGACGGTTAGGGGTAGCGGCGGTCACGGAAAACAGTGTGCAGCGGTGGTCGGCGTCAGGGTTGTGCGGCGTCGGTGGGCGGCGGCAGCGGCGACGGGCAATAGTCGGCGATCAGGGACGGCGACAGTCGGGGTCGTCGACGATCAGGGGCGATGGCGGTCGGGGTCGGTGGCGGTCGGTGACGGACGGCGGTCGGGAGTGGACAACGGTCGGGAGCGGGGGTCCGCGGACGACGACGGCGGTCGGCGGTTGGGGGCGGCGACGTTCGGGGTCGGGGGCTGGCGGCGGCGTTAGCGGTCAGGGGTGTCGGTGGTTGGTTTGCAGTGGGCGCGGTGGTAGGCGGCGGCTGGGGGCGTCGGAGGCCGGGGTTGGTGGCGGGCAGCGGTCAGGGTCGGCGGGGGGCGACGGTGGTTGGCGGTCGGCAGTCAAGGTCGTTAGGTTGGCGGTGAGCGGGGTGGTAGGTGGCGGTTGGTGGTGGAGGCGGGGGTCGGTGGAATTTGAAATCCAATTTGGAAGGATTTTGAAATCCTTCATTTGAAGGAATTTGAGGGAATTAATTCCAGTTTTCAATTGTAATTCCTTTCTCAACCAAACACGTTAATAATGGAATTTAAATTCTAATTCTACAAATTCCTAGGAATCAAACAAAATAAACAATGGAATTCAGATTCCAATTCAATTGGATTCCATTGACTTCCTGCATACCAAACGACCCCTAAATCTTAACCCTTCTAACATTCTAATTTTTGATAAGGTATTTTGTAAATATTTTATTTATTAAGGTAAAAATAAATAATTATTTATAACTGAGTAAATTACGGGTTTTGGAGTCGATGGATTAATCGGAATTCCCATTTTCATCACTTTTTCACATTCACATTTAGGTTTTCTATACTTTTTCATTTCAATCCAGATTATCAACGTAATTAAGTAAGTTTTGTTAGACTAAAATAAACAAAATACTTTTTTCTATTTAAAAAGTAGTAAAATAAAATATATTATTAAATATTTTTCATATCCATCCCTCAAAATAGGGTTTCCCTCCTCCTCCCAACCCTTCTCTTCGTATAGAGATTTTTTTTATGTTTTAGGTGTGGGACCTCATTAATCTGATTTCAAAGACAAAAAAACCGATTTTAGATTTTTTTGCTAATTCGATACTATAAATACCTAATGTGTCATGCCTGGGTAGAAGAGGTTGATAATGTGGCAAAAAGGGTTCAATGGTATGTTATAATCACAAACGAATGTCAAAGTGTAGGTTTCTAGGGTTTTTCAGTTGCATGCATGTTGTGTCGTAAGGAAGATCCCCTATTCAAAGTATCAGAAGTGGATCATTACAACGAGATCACTATGTATCGACGGCCCCTATACCGATGTAAGATCCTGGAAAACCACAAATGATTGATCTCAGTCTATCAAACGTGAAATGAATGATGATTAGAGTAGTTAAACAACATGAAATCAAGAAAAACACAAGAAGTATTATAATTGCACTTAGTATTCTAAAGCAAATTTATAGTACAAAATATGAAATGTGTCAAGTGTTACAATTACAAAAGCTAAACATGTATTAATTGTAGATATTCTTGCACAAGAAGTAGTTCTCGCATGGTAACTAAGTCCTCGCGCGACTTGTTCTTTAATTTTTCAAAACTTGATTTTGATTTCCCAAGCCTCTAGGTTTTATCTTCACAATCTCACCCTAGAATCGGTAAATCAAATCTTCAAAAGTCTACATCTGCAACCTTGTAACTATCTCCATAAGCATACATTTTGTTGTTGAGGGCTTTTGTAATCATCGATCCAAATTGTGCTGCAATGAAGTGTCCTAATTCATCAGCTTTAATTGGACTTGCCTGAAGCTTTATCAAATCGTCTCTTCCAAACTTTAGCAAATCATTTGGATCGATGATTCTATACTTTTTATTCACACTATAGATCACTGCATGCCCAGGTTTATTTTAACAAGTCCATCTTATTAGCTTAGACAAGCTGTTACTTAGGATCATGGATTGGAATCTTTCTGAGATACTTGGGATGCTTGAACACTCTTAACTTCATTAGAGCATTAGTGTTCGAATCTATTCTCGTCTAATCTTCGATTACTTTAGACTCTGCAGTCTTAAAGTCTTTAAAATTAGATTTGCTCTACGTCAAATCATGTTTCTAATCCACTTGGCTTTACCATATTTTCTTGGATTGTGAAATGGCACTCCCCCTATAGCATACAAATTAGTTCCTCTAAGCATATGGAAGTTATGCTCATCTTGGTAATACACAATAACACCAATTTTTCTTTTTATAATGTATAACATTTTCTCCTTATCATACCCCTAGCATGACATAAGATCAAAATTGCCATATCTTGTTGCAGGACCGTTTAAGAGATGGTCAATACAATCAGTCTCATGATGAGGAGAATGTTAGAACACTTAACAAATCAAATAGGGAACATGGCTTGAGTAAATGATACTAAGAACACAAGAAATGAGATGGAACAAAGAACAAGATAAGTATGGTTTTCAAGAATGCTGTATATTGCTCTGAAGTTCTATTACAAGTGTTACAAAACATAAAAATAAATACAAGAACCTGAGATACTTTATACTATATCCTATAGCCGGTTATACTTTGAAAGCCAGCTGGAATACTAATCTAGACAACAACATCCATGTATAGTCAAAAGGCAGATTGCCTTTTGACTTGTGACTATGACATGCCATAACTCACATCCTAATATATTACAAAAAAGATAAAGGTACAAAGTAGAAAGTTACATAATACAGAGCATAATCTACAGTTGACAAAAGCATGAACCTTTTCACCAACTTATATAAGTTGGTGAGTCTTCAGTGTGGCAGCGGAAAGTTGTTCAGCTTTTATCAAAAGGTGATCAGAGAAAGCATGTCTTCTATGACTTTAAAATCAGTCTTAAGTCTTTTGGCTTCGGAAGACTTCATCTTTGGATTTGGAAGACTTCATCTTTGGCTTCGAAAGATTTCGTCTTTGGCTTTGGAAGATTTTACACTTAGAATATTTTCTCTGAGTTGTGTAAATCTTCCAAAGTAACTCTACTATGCACTTCATGCTTGCATGCTGGAAGCTCTTTGATTGCTTTGATTGCATCAGCCTTTAAGTACAAACCTTACAAACCCCCCCTAGGCTGATGCTACCAAAACCGAGAAGGTTTACTCAGATATTGAAAGTGCTCATCAGGATTAAGACCATTCCTTTCTTCATCATTTGGTCAGGATCCCTCAGACTCTCAAAGTACCTCCTCATGTCATAAAGATCACGTGGAGGAAGATCAAGCATGTCTTGCCAGAAATAGACATCTTGACCTCCTTGATCTCTGATGACATATCATCTGTCTGGACTTACAGCAAAAGTCTAGGACAGGATGTGTCTTCTAGCTGCAAAAGGCTCTACTTGTGTTGGACTTGGTTGAGCAGCCTCTTCTTGATCTACCTTAGGATGCTCTATCTCATCCTGAGGTGTAGAGGTGGATGCCTTAGACTTCCTCTTCTTCTTCTTAGTGTGCCTCTTCATGGCCATCTTTTTCTTCCTCTTTGTAGACTTTAACTGAGAAGACTAGCCTTTAGCACCAAGTTGTTCTTGTGTGTCTTTCTCAGTTGGGTCCTCTTCCCTCACAGGTTCAGAAAGAGAGGGATCAAGACCCTACTATGGATCAGAAAATGAAGTTGGCTATAGTCCAGCACTAGGTCCAGGTTGTTTTGTCTCTTAGGGGTCAACCTTAACCTCAATTTTAGGTGGAGCTTGACTTGGTAGAGAATGCAAGTCAACAAGCTCCCCCTTTTTAATCTTTTGCTTGATCACCCTAATGTGCTCATCCATGGTGGATAAAGACATTGGATCAAGCCTCCTTCCAGAGAATCAATACAACTTCAAGAATCTCATCATCCCCTGCCTATCAGCAGACTTCTTTTGGCTTTTTTGGATGATGGCTCCTGACTTTGCTGCTTATTCCCTCATCTTCCTCTTGGCAGCCTTTTGTTCTTTTATCACTTGTTGCTCAAGCTGCTTGAGGTATTCAAATTCCGTGTATTCATAGGATAAGGGAAGAAGTGCAGATGCTTGATAATGGCCTATGGCACTCAGGTAGCAAATCATGTTTTGTCTGTCTGCTTCCTTGTTTATCAGAGGTTGTCGCTCAGTTGCCACAACCTTGATCTTGAGGAGCAATTCTGCATCCTCTGCCTTCTTCTTCTCCTTTGACAACTCTATGTCAGTCAGTTTATTAAGCTCTTCTAAGGGAAGAGAGATGAGTTCATCTATGTTGTAGTTTCTGATCCCTAAGTAGTTTAATCTGGCTGCCCTCAACTCATCATCTTGAGTGTTTGGCCTGGGGGCAGCCTTGATTGTAGCCTTGATTGCTGCCCTCAACTCTGTACTCCAGCCTATATTTCTAAGGTTAAATTGTATCAGGACTACAACATGGAAATTAAATCTGATATTGAGTCCTTAAACATATTAAAATATGATTTTAAGAGAGCAGAATCTGACTATAAACTTAAAATTGAAGAGTCAGAGAAAACTGTATCCTATTTTAAACATGAACATTCAAACTACAGGACTTAAATAAAAGACTTAATCTTCAAGTTGATTGAGGTTCAAGCCCAGCTAGTAATAGCTGAGGCTAAAGCAAAGAAGTATGCTATTGAAGAGCATAACTTCAACATCATCATTGTATCATCCTCCCACTCAAATGTGTGTTATTAAAACAAATATGGGTTGGGAACCAATGAAATTGCTCCACCACACTCTTATGTGTCTGTTAGACAACCAAATCATCCCTTAAACAATGCATTTAGTCAAGAATCATCTATAACTAACAAAAGCTATTTTATTTGCTATAGAGCACGAGGTTGTATGTACATTACAAATAAGGCATGCCATATAAACTTAACCACTCCATCCAGTCATATAACTACTAGCTGGATAATCGTCAGCAGTCCAAAATAGAACAACACGCATCCTGGATACAACTTTGATTGACGCATCTTTCATTTGAAATCATTTTGCCCAGAACATGTTCCACTCTTCTATTAAAGGCTCTAGAAAAACATCAATGTCCTTTCCAGGATATTTGGGTTCGGGATTAGTACTTTCAACAAAAAGGAAGAACTTTTGATACATAACCACGGTGGTGTGATATATGTTATTTACCAAAAGCCAAATTCAAACATATATTTCTTAGATTCTTTGGCAAAATCAATGGATTTTTTATTCAAATTCTTGACATGCCTTCCCATCAATCGGATGATGCATCATACCATCCGTTGAGCGTCCAGCATAATGCCATTTTTTTCCTTTGTTGTGAATCTTAAACTATACCTTTATTGAAGTCGGGAAGTTAAATGTAAGGCCCCGTTCCCGGGACGCTTATAGTTGGTTCCTCATCGCACATAAAACATAGAATTACATCAACTTAAATAAAACGTTGCAGCGGAATTAAAAACATCATTCCATTTCATCATAAAAGCTTTTGCAAAGTAGTACAATCGTTCATTTCAAAACATCGTTCGTTCGCATTACAATGCAAAAACATTAACAAAAGAATGCCATCTAAAAGAGCTGAGTAGCCGCCCCATGCCATCCTCAGCAACCATTACGTGCCAACTGAAAACACATAAAAGTCAGCGTTGCTGAGTGAGTTCTAGTTTTATATAAAACATACTTTACTTCCTTTTTAAAACCATCCGTTAATTTTGTACGCGATCACACAACATACATACTTACAGATAATATAATTAATATCTTCCATTACGTTCATTACATTCTTCCATTCATTAATCATCGCACAGTACTTTATCATTCGCTTCATTCGTTCATAACTTCTTTTCTTACGTTCGTTCATACCACACATATCGCACGTTCGCACATTTCGCACATTCGTATCTTCGTACCCATCGTACATATCGCACAAATCGCACAAATGGAGTGGTGACTAGGACAGACTCCCCCTGTGTGTGTGAACTCTCAGGGGTTTAGCCAAAATCGCACGCTATCTCATGGGTTAGCCAAAATCACACGCTACATAGCACACAGTGAATACCACATCGCACGTATCGGGGCAATTACCAAAACTGAACCCCCTACTGTGTGTATGAACCCACATGAGTTAGCCAAAATTGCACGCTACATAGCACACAGTGAATACCACATCGCACGTATCGGACCAGTCACCAAGATTGAACTCTTACTGTGTCTATGGTCCCTTATGAGTTAGCCAAGATCGCATGCTGTAATTACACACACAGTTGAGCTAACAACTCTCAATGAGTTGTGAACCTCCTTTCTTTTACTTGCAAGCCATTCTTACTCTCATTCATTCATTCATGCATGCATTCATTCATTCATCATGTTCCTCTTTTCGTTATCTTCCACTTTACGTTACATAATACTTTCATTTCATTCATTAACATTCATCGCAAAACCACGGGAAGATAAACATACATAAACAGGAACATCAATGAGATCATGCAAATCATCATACATATCAGCATGCATACATAACATATATCACACATACCATCATGCATAACATCATACATAACATCATCATCATACATCATCATCATGCCCATCATAACGTCTATGACCTCAAAAGTAAACTTACATAAACCCCCGGGAAACTCACAAGTCAAAACCCACATCTGCACTTTCCCTCGAAGGTCAGAAAATAAACTATTGTTCTTTCGGGCGTATGAGCCCTACTTGGGCGTATGGACACCCTCCAGTCGCATGGCCTCCCAGGCGACTGAACACTTAGGCGAATGGACATCAGGCGAATGGACCCTATGCGGATGGACCTATGGGCGAATGGACACCTATGCGTATGGACTCTCAGTCGCATAGCTTTCATGCGTATGGCCTTCAGCCGCATGACTTCAGGCGCATGGGCTTCAGTCGCATACCCTTCGTGCGAATGAACCTCAGTCGCATAACCTTCTTGCGTATGAACCTTAGTCGCATGGCCTCCAGGCGCATGGACCTCAGTTGCATAACCTTCAATCGCATGCCTTACAGGCACATGAACTTCAGTCGCATGACTTTGATGCGTATGGACTGCAGTCGCATGGACCTCAGTTGCATAACCTTCAATCGCATGCCTTACAGGCACATGAACTTCAGTCGCATGACTTTGATGCGTATGGACCGCAGTCGCATGGCAATCGTGCGCATGGACCTCAGTCGCATGCCATTAGGCCGTATGGCCTCTAGTCGCATGCCATTCGGTCGCCTAGCCCTAGCTGATGCAGAATGCAGTTCATCCGAATGCAAACTGCCATTTTCGGCCTCCAAGCTCTCCCAAACCCGTTCTAAGCCCAAATCAACCATCCTAAACCTTAGAAACACCTACCACAACACCATTCAAGCACACACAAGCCCGAAATCAAACCCCACCTGCATCAAACACATACACATACGCATACAAACGGGTTCAACACCCAACTTTTCAAAAACGGGTTTTAGATGTGTTCCAGCCCCAAAATCATGCAAAAGTGTGTAAAAGAGGGGTCCTAGAACTCACACAAACAACCCCGACGAGTAGAGCTTCGATCCAACTCGCTACACCTCAACTTTCACGCTCGAATCCACGAAAACCCGAAGCTTGAGACCACTTTCTTCCTCTTTTCTCTCTATGGCTGATTTTGTGAGTGTGGGGGAGGGTGTGGGCTGCCCTCCCCTCTTTTATACTCCCACTCATTCAACCTTCTCCCGTTTTAGCAAGTTTGGTCCCTCGAATTTGGACTTTATTTCTTTTTCTTTTTTCGTCGGCTTCAAAGAAAATTTCCGGGTGTTACAAGTCCACCCCCCTTATTTAGGTTTCGTCCCCGAAACCTGTTATTCCTCGAACAAACGTGGGTAATGCTGTCTCATCTCTTCTTCAGTCTCCCACGTAGGCTCAGATCCCTTTTTTTGCTTCCACTGTACGCGCACAAGTGGAACCACTTTATTCCTTAGCCTCTTCTCTCTTCGATCGATGATTGCCACTGGTTGCTCCACATAATTGAGCCGTTCATCTACCTCGATATCATCCAGTGGAATAATCATATCGTCGTCCGCCAAACATTTCCTCAGATGAGATATGTAGAGTGTCAGGTGAATCCCACTTAGCTCATCTGGTAACTCCAATCTATAGGCCACCTCTCCTACTCGAGCAATGATTTGAAAAGGCCCCATGTATCTCGGGCTCAATTTGCCCCGCTTTCTGAACCGAATGATACCCTTCCAATGTGAGACTTTCAACATAACTCTATCACTCACCTAGAACTTGATCGGTCTAGGTCTCCTATCGGCATACGACTTGTGTCTATCTTTGGCTGCCTTCATAAAGGCTTTGATCCTCTCGAGCTTCTCAGTCGTAGCCTCGATCACCTTAAACCGTCACCGTGACCCCGTCAGGCACTGTCAACCGTATCATCTTCTTGCGACACGCAATGTTCGCCTCGAAGTCTGCTAACCAATCCATCTCGAGAACCAAATTGAACGACGTATCTATATTCTTATTACTAACAGGTAATATAGCACAGATAGCAGCAAAATAAAACTTTTACTAGCGCCAGAATCGAACGACACAAAGGCTAAAGGTTGATTTACTAGAAACGTACCTGACACAACATCGGGGTCCGTCCTAGCCTCCTCCTGCGTCATCGTGTAGGCGATGAGCTCGCCCTCTGTCCTTCTCCTCCGGTCTTCTTCACTCCCGAACTTTCCGCCCTTGGCTTTTTACAGTCCTTGCTCATGTGGCCAATTTCTTCACAGTTGTAACACCTCACAACCCCATATTCTCTAGCCACATGACCAGGCTTCCCACACTTGAAGCAGGTATTTGGTCCCCTTTTGCATTATCCCGAATGCTTCATCCCGCATTTACCACATCTATTCGACCCCGCACCAGGTGTGACCACACTGCGGTCATTCCCCCGTGCGTGCTTATTATTCGTCGGGACACCACCCTGTCCAGTCCTCTTCCCACTCTAGTTCTGGTCTCCATCATCCTTCCAACTCACCTCCGCCATCACCACAGTCCTTTCATCGTACAACCTACCCGCCAAATCCACTGCCGACCTAAGCGTGCTCGGTCGGGCGGCGATCATGTGCCTGCGAATATCTGCTGGCAAACCCTGAATGTACCTCTTGATATTTCGCGATAGAGGCGTCACCTGATCCGGCACCAGCCGTGCCATCTCATTAAACTTGGTGGTGTATTGCTGATGTGTCATCGTTCCCGCCTCCAGCTGCAGGAACTCCCTCTCAACTTTATCCATCTCACGGTGAGGACAGAACTCCTCAATCACCAGCCTTTTCAACTCTGACCATCTCATCCTTCCGATAGCCAGACTACCCTCAGCTTGGACTATATTGTCCCACCAACATAGAGCCGAGTCCACGAAAGAGTGGGCAGCAAACTTTACCTTCTGATCCTCCCGACATTCGTTGATGTTCAAAACAGCTTCCATTTCTCTTACCCACCGGTGAGCAGCAGCTGCAGTGCCATTACCATCAAAAGTAGGGGGCATGCATCGTTGAAACGCCCCATAGTTACAGCCTCGTGCCGCCTCCGGCGCACGCTTTTCTTCTTCCTCTTCTTCATTGTCAGAGAGAACCGTTTCAGGCTCCGGTTGCTCCCGTCCTCCGAAGACCTGTTTCTCTCCTTTCTTTCTCCTTCCTTTACAGCCTTAATTACTTCAATCACCACAAACGGTAAGATCGTCTGCATGAACTGATGAACCTCCTCTATAACTGCCTCTTTCACTGAGGCCCTCAAATTCGCACTCTCATCACCAGCCTCCGGATAAGGGGTCTCAGGCTCTTCATGAGCCACCTCTTCAGCTCTGGGTCTTCCTCTCGTGACCCGTCGTTCAGCACCACGTCCACCACCACCTCCACCATGAGAAGCTTTTGAAGATCTACCACCGGCCATCCTCACACACACGGAAAGATTCAAACACCAACACGATCATTCAAGGGAACAGCTCAGTTTATGTCAAGTATAGTAAGTCCCTAATAATAGTGGCCAGTTGTGATTAGCCACTTGCTTTACTCTTCATACCCCGAGCATTACCTATCCTGACTAAATCAGTATCTAAATCTACAAGCAACACATAAACCACACAACATGCGCACGTAATACCCATTAACATTAAGAAAAATATCTGATGGCACGCAGCTACTCAGATTGGCATCCCTTCCTTTTCCGTCCCATTTTCAGTTTAAGTTAAGGTTTATTTTGAAAATTTACCCGTTTCACTTAAACTTTGGCTCTGATACCAACTTGTAAGGCCCCGTTCCCGGGACGCTTATAGTTGGTTCCTCATCGCACATAAAACATAGAATTACATCAACTTAAATAAAACGTTGCAGCGGAATTAAAAACAGCATTCCATTTCATCATAAAAGCTTTTGCAAAATAGTACAATCGTTCATTTCAAAACATCGTTCGTTCGCATTACAATGCAAAAACATTAACAAAAGAATGCCATCTAAAAAAGCTGAGTAGCCGCCCCGTGCCATCCTCAGCAACCATTACGTGCCAACTGAAAACACATAAAAGTCAGCGTTTCTGAGTGAGTTCTAGTTTTATATAAAACATACTTTACTTCCTTTTTAAAACCATCCGTTAATTTCGTACACGATCACACAACATACATACTTACAGATAATATAATTAATATCTTCCATTACGTTCATTACATTCTTCCATTCATTAATCATCGCACGGTACTTTATCATTCGCTTCATTCGTTCATAACTTCTTTTCTTACGTTCGTTCATACCACACATATCGCACGTTCGCACATTTCGTACTTTCGTACCTTCGTACCCATCGTACATATCGCACAAATCGCACAAATGGAGTGGTGACTAGGACAGACTCCCCCTGTGTATGTGAACTCTTAGGGGTTTTGCCAAAATCGCACGCTATCTCATGGGTTAGCCAAAATCACACGCTACATAGCACACAGTGAATACCACATTGCACGTATCGGGGCAATTACCAAAACTGAACCCCCTACTGTGTGTATGAATCCACATGAGTTAGCCAAAATCACACGCTACATAGCACACAGTGAATACCACATTGCACGTATCGGAGCAGTCACCAAGACTGAACTCTTATTGTGTCTATGGTCCCTTATGAGTTAGCTAAGATCGCACGCTGTAATTACACACACAGTTGAGCTAACAACTTTCAATGAGTTATGAACCTCCTTTCTTTTACTTGCAAGCCATTCTTACTCTCATTCATTCATTCATGCATGCACTCATTCATTCATCATGTTCCTCTTTTCGTTATCTTCCACTTTACGTTACATAATACTTTCATTTCATTCATTAACATTTATCGCAAAACCACGGGAAGATAAACATACATAAACAGGAACATGAACGAGATCATGCAAATCATCATACATATCAGCATGCATACATAACATATATCACACATACCATCATGCATAACATCATACATAACATCATCATCATACATCATCATCATGCCCATCATAACGTCTATGACCTCAAAAGTAAACTTACATAAACCCCAGGGAAACTCACAAGTCAAAACCCACATCTTCACTTTCCTGGAAGGTCAGAAAATAAACTATTGTTCTTTCGGGTGTATGAGCCCTACTTGGGCGTATGGACACCCTCCAGTCGCATGGCCTCCCAGGCGACTGAACACTTAGGCGAATGGACATCAGGCAAATGGACCCTATGCGGATGGACCTATGGGCGAATGGACACCTATGCGTATGGATTCTCAGTCGCATAGCTTTCATGCGTATGGCCTTCAGCCGCATGACTTCAGGCGCATGGGCTTCAGTCGCATACCCTTTGTGCGAATGAACCTCAGTCGCATAACCTTCTTGCGTATGAACCTTAGTCGCATGGCCTCCAGGCGCATGGACCTCAGTTGCATAACCTTCAATCGCATGCCTTACAGGCACATGAACTTCAGTCGCATGAATTTGATGCGTATGGACCGCAGTTGCATGGCAATCGTGCGCATGGACCTCAGTCGCATGCCATTCGGCCGTATGGCCTCTAGTCGCATGCCATTCGATCGCCTAGCCCTAGCTTATGCAGAATGCAGTTCATCCGAACGCAAACTGCCATTTTCGGCCTCCAAGCTCCCCCAAACTCGTTCTAAGCCCAAATAAACCATCCTAAACCTTAGAAACACCTACCACAACACCATTCAAGCACACACAAGCCCGAAATCAAACCCCACCCGCATCAAACACATACACATATGCATACAAACGGGTTCAACACCCAACTTTTCAAAAACGGGTTTTAGATGTGTTCCAGCCCCAAAATCATTCAAAAGTGTGTAAAAGAGGGGTCCTAGAACTCACACAAACAACCCCGACGAGTAGAGCTTCAATCCAACCCGCTACACCTCAACTTTCACGCTCGAATCCACGAAAACCCGAAGCTTGAGACTACTTTCTTCCTCTTTTCTCTCTATGGCTGATTTTGTGAGTGTGGGGGAGGGTGTGGGCTGCCCTCCCCTCTTTTATGCTCCCACTCATTCAACGTTCTCCCGTTTTGGCAAGTTTGGTCCCTCGAATTTGGACTTTATTTCTTTTTCTTCTTTCGTCGGCTTCAAAGAAAATTTCCGGGTGTTACATTAAAGAAAAGTAGCATAACACTTTTGAGGTACTTTCTTCCCCTTGTGTTTTTTTAACCGAACTACTCTCATTGGATAGTTTTACATCAACTTATTTTCTTTCCAAACCAAAGCCCCATTTTTTATGCAAGCATGTATAGATTCATATCCTAACCAATGTTTTTCAATCTCTTCTTAACTTCATAGCCTGAGGCTAAAACTTGATATTCTTTTGGGAATTTAACTCTTTAAAACTCTAAATTATGGTTGGATGAACTATTTGTCCATTTTAAGATTATTAAATGGTTTTTGCAAAAAATGTTAAGATTGAAAAAGAAAGTGAAATTTATCGGTTTGAGATTATTGGTGAGGAAACTAGAGAAAGTGAAAGAAAAGATGATAGTGGTTTTGAAGAAGTAAGTGATCAAGTTGATGTGATTGATGTTGATTGCCTAGAAATGTTATTGAGATTACTCTAACATACATAGTTAAAGCAAATTGTACTTTTAATGTTGTTGAGATTACTCCAACACATGTTAATCAAGATGTTACTATTCCAAATGCTTTTGTGATTACTCCAGCAATTTTTTTATGATCAAAAGAAAGAATCCGTCAAGAATCTTGAAATAGTTTCAAAGGAAGAAATGTTAAATGAGAAGGAGGTTTTAAAGGCGTTCATGGTGATAGAAGTGTCTTGTGTTGGTGAATCCTCAACTGCCAATTTAGAGGCATATAATCATTTATGCACTGATAATTGTTTTGAAAAAGTTCAAAAATATTGATATTATAATGAACACTTGATCTTAGTGCTGGATCACATCCAACTTCATCTTCTGATCCATAACCTGGACCTAGTGCTTGTTGACTTGCATTCTTCATCAAGTCAAACTCCACCTGAAGTTCAGGTCAAGGTTGAATCCTACGAGACAACATAACCTGGACCTAGTGCTGGACCACAACCAACTTCATCTTCTAATCCACAACAGGGTCCTGATCCCTCTCCTTCTGAACTTAGGAAAAAAGAGGACCTAACTGAGAAAGAGACACAAGAACAACCTAGTGCTGAAGGCCAGTTTTCTCAGTTAAAGTCTACACCTCAGGATAGACAGAGCATCCTGAGGTAGCTCAAGAAGATGTTGCTCAACCAAGTCCAACATTAGTAGAGCCTCTTGCAGCTAGAAGACCCATCTTGTCCTGGACTTTTGCTACAATACAGACGGATGGTATGTCATCAGAGATTAAGGAGGTCAAGATGTCTATTTCTGACAAGACATGCTTGATCTTCCTCTACATGATCTCTATGACATGAGAAAGTACTATAAGAGTCTGAGGGATCCTGACCAAATGATGAAGAAAGGAATGGTCTTGATCCTGATGAGGACTATCAATATTTGAGTAACCTTCTTTGTTTTTGTAGCATCAGCCTAGGGGGGAATTTTTAAGGTTTATACTTAAAGGCTAATACAATCAAAGCAACCAAAGAGCTTTCAGCATGCATGCATGAAGTGCAGAGTAGAATTACTTCGAAAGATTTACACAACTCAAAGAAAATATTCTATGTGTAAAATATTCCGAAGCCAAAGACCGAATCATCTAAAGCCAAAGGTGAAGTCTTTCAAAGCTTCAAAGACAAAGTCTTCCAAATCTAAAATACTGAAGACTGATTTCTTCCGAATGCATTGAAGTTAGTGAAAATTTCCGCTGCCACTCTAAAGACTCACCAACTTATATAAGTTGGGGAAATGGTCTATGTTTTTATCAACTGTAGATTATGCTCTATGGTCTGTAACTTTCTACTTTGTACCTTTTATCCTTTTTGTAATAGATTAGGATGTGAGCTATGACATGTCATAGTCATAAGTCAAAAGGCAATCTGCCTTTTGACAATACATTGATCTTGTTGTCTAGATTAGTGTTTCTAGCCACTTTTCAAAGTATAGCCGACTGTAGGATGTAGTATAAAGTATCTCAGGTTCTTGTATTTATTTTTATGTTTTGTAACACTTGTAATAGAACTTGAGAGCAATATATAGTATTTTTGAAAACCATACTTATATTGTTCTTGTTCTTTGTTCTGTCTCATTACTTACTTATGTTCTTAGTATTATTTACTCAAACCCGGTTCCCTATTCGATCTGTTATATGTTCTAACACTATCCTCATTGTGAAACTAATGAAAGATTGGTGTTTGTCTCTCAACACAAATTTATCCCTCAAACTCACTTGGTCTCACTCGAATAGATGAAGCAGAATCTCAAACTAATAAGTAAATCAACACAAAATGGTTTTTCAAGATACTTGTATATATTACTTCTGAACTCAGTTTTACAAGACTCTTACAAGCATAACTTAGTGAGTTAGAATTAGAAACTATATATACTACTATCTACAACCGGTTATACTTGAATAACCAGCTGGAATTTACAACTAGACAAATGCTACATTGCTAGAAGTAAAGCATCTAAGATAAAATATTATCCTAGACTAGTTAGTCATGGAAGTTAGTCATGACATGTCCATGACTTACCTTTTGTCAATAATTAAAGTTGGTAACTGTACTAACTGATAAAAGGTGAACATTGTATTAAAGTATGGTCAACTACATGGGCATGGAAAAGCGTCATGCAGTATATCAGAGTTGGTAGTGAGTGTCAGTCGGACCATACTTTTGTCCACTGGTTCATAGTTGGTTCTTCTGAAGCTTAAATGACTTCGGAAGAATAAGCTCTTCCGAAGCCATTTATACTTCAGAAGAATCAACTTTTTCCGAGACTTGTGCAAGTCTTCATGACTTTGTTCTTCGGAAAACATTGTCTTGGATCTTCTAAGTGTTTATACTTTGAAAGGAGAACTACTTAGTCTCGGAAGACTGAGTTCTTCCTTCGGAAGTTCTTCATTCTTGAGCTTCGGAAGATCTTCATATTGTCTTCGGAAGAGCAGCTTTTTCTTCAGAAGACTTCTTCAGTTGTACTCAAAATCTTCTAAGTGTTGTTTTGGTTGGACCAGCCTCATATGATCCAACAAACTCCACCTAGGCTGATGCTACCAAAACTTCACTCTCTTCTACTTCTCAAAGCTTTCAACACCAAGGAAAAGAAGTATTTGTCTGTCTTCTTGTTCTTTCCTGATGTGGTGTTGAGAAGCTTTTACAAGTCATTCTTAGATAGAAGATCTAGTATGTTGCTCTGAATGACATGTACCCTTTGTTGTGGCCCTCTAAAGAGTGTTAGTTGACGGGAATAGTAGTCATATTGCCATCTAACTATGGAATCCGAAGCAGGGCCTTCAATTGTTTGAAGGAATGTTCTTCCTTTTGTAGTTGCACCCTCTTCTTCTTCCTTTCTCATCTTCAACTCCTCTTCAGACTTGGCTTTCTTTGTTAGCTCAGCAAGATGAAGGTTTCTTAGATGATTTCTTATGTGAGCAGCTACTTGGGAGTTGGAGGGATTGGAGAATGGTTTCCCTACTAACTCAGCAATATCAAATCTGCTGGAGTGTAGCAGAGATGGTGTGTCAAGTCTGTTGACTTTACCATTCACCCTTCCAAAAACAAAACCGTGGGAAGGTTCATCGAACCTCCACTGGACAATTTGATTCCTAGGATTGAGGGGCTTGTTTGACAGTTTGTCTCCTTTCTTGGTGTCCAGCAAAGTCACCAATCTTCTCCTCAACTTCTTTTCTTCTTCTTTGAGTGTATCTGAGTTGGTTGCTAGAAGTTGAAGAACTTGGTCTAGTGTTCCCCTAGGTAGATCAAAGAATGCATCTCTTATGAGAGAACAGGAAGAGCCATCAATATACTTCAGCTTAATGGACTCTCCTCACAAGAGATGTCACTCAAGGTTGTACAGTTGATGAACTTCCTTTTAATCTTCTTGAACTAATCTAAGGTCAGGGCTTAGATGGTTCAGAGGGTTTGGGTAATGGTTGGGTTCTGGGTTGTGTTATGGGTTTTAAGATGTAGTGGTGGTGGTTGTTGAGAGGCAATGGTGAGGGAGTAGGTAAGGCTGATGGTGTGGATTCAGGGGTATAAGGTACAGTGGTTGGTTTGGTTTTGATAAGAAATGGAAGAGGTGTGGGCTCAGGTTTTGTTGGTTTGTGTAACATCCACTATACACTTTGGCTTTGTGGCACCTCCTGCCTTCTTCCTAGTGAATGTCAGCTTTGATGTCACTGAGATAAACTTTCATCCATGCTTTGTCTTCTATCTTTTTGGCAGCTGCAATTTGGGCCCCTTTCTCCCTCTTCTTTTTCTCCCTTAACTTCTCCCTTATAGCCTTCTTTCTCTTCTTATTGATTTGATCTTTTTCTTTGTGATAAAGAAACAAGATCGTATCATTCTTATGAGGAGTCAACTCCTCTTGAGAATATCCCCTTGCGCATAGAAAGGCTATCCTCTCCATCCTCTCCCTTTGCAGAGCCTCTTTCTTATTCCTCCTCCATTCGTCCTCTATGGCTAACCTTGCTGCTTCCTCCTTCTCCTTTTGCAACAAGGTTGCCTTCTCTAACTTTACAAGCTCATCAAGTGGGAGTAGAAGCATCTTTTCATTATCTACTCCCAGGCTGATGAGCCTGTTTATTGCCTCCACTCTCCTCCTATTGTTGATACTCTCTTGAGTCGTTGTTGCTGCTTGCAGCCAATAGCTTCCCAATATCAAGTCTACATTTCTTCTCTAGCTTCTCCAACCTTTCCTCCTCTAGAAGCTCCTCAGTAGTCATCGTCCTTTTTCCTTTAGGATCTAAGGAAGATTTAGCTTTTTAAGATTCTGGCTTAGAGGATTCAGGTTGGAGAGAGTGGGGTTGAACTTGTGGTGCTTGGTGTGTCTAAGATAGAGGGGTTTTGAGGAAGTCCTCACTTTTTACCTCAAAGGCTAGATCAAGGTTAGTCTCTGTGATAAACAGATCATCAGACAAGGATGACAATTCCATTATCCCTTACGCAGCTTGAATTTCTGCTTCGAAAGAGATTAGGACTACACCACTTGTCCCTTCTTGGTTAGTTGTTGGGCCATCAATCCTTATTTCCCCTTCGAAGTCAATCTCAGGTTCAATATGGACCTTAGGTTGACCAACTTCCTTCCGAGAGGTAGATGGTGCACTCAACCTATGAAGCTCTTCAGCTCCAAAGTAAGCAATGGCAACATCAGGGGAGGGTTGTTCAAGAGAGGAGCTTATTAGGAATTTGGTCAAGAATCTGTTAAGATCAATAATCATCCTTGGGTCCACTTGAATTGTAATGGGAGGTGGCTAAGGGAAGATGGTTGCAGGGTGTTGTTGTGTGGGGTAAAAAGAAGAGAGAGACGTTGTGATGACCAAACTGGGTTCCTCATGTCATTGTTTCTGAACATTCTCCCTTTTTGATAGCATCATATTGAGAAGTAGATGAGCTAGAGGGAGAACTTAAAGAAACTTAAATAGGTACGTTCCTAAAAGACTTCTCAATCTGTTTCTCAGCTAGTTGTGCCTTGAGGTTTTCAATCTGGCACACCTTTCTTCGAAAGTCTTAACCTTTGATTTAAGGTTTGAGACTTTAGAGAGTAGGTCTCTGATGGTAATTTGCATATTACCATCATCTTCTTTTGAAGAATCACGGGGAGATGAGATAACATACATGGTATGTTCATCATCACCACCAGATATGGTTTCTTGGCACCCTGGATTCCCATGCATACTGATGTCTCTTTCAGAGGCATCAATTGGCAAGGTTGTCGTAGACTCATTCTCACTTATGTTGCCACTACCCAGAGAGGCCAATGAGACACTCTCAGTAGTAGCAGCTACGTCTACATGAATCCCCTCAACTCTAGTTTGACTCACCTCGGTATGGTCTAGCTGATGTGGGCTAGATATCAGAGGTTTCCTGAGGCTCAGTTGATCTTGAGAGTGGTGGGAAAGATCAACATCACTGCCTTGATGAAACATGATATCTTCATCAGATCATATAAGCAGGTCAAGAAAGGATACAGAGGTTAAATCTATTGACCCGGGACCTTGGTCAACACCTAATGGCTCCTCTACAATAGCAGCTGAGCCAGTGATGTAGCTGTCCCTTTTTGGCTGCCCAGGGGAGTGTTGAGACTCACCCTGAGGGCTTAGGGTTTGGGTTTTGGGCTCATCAGGTTGAGACTGAGGAGACTCAACACTGATATTGAGGTCAATGGTGGAGGATGGTTGGACCTCTAGCTGAGTAGGAGCCCTAACTCTCTAGCCCTTTTGGTTTGAACAGAGGAGACTTGTTCAATCAGAGTAGATTGAACAGGGGTTCGTTTGGGGCATCTTTGGTAGGTGAATTTGATTGGGTGGGAAGAAGTGATTGGCATTGAAGTGGTGGTGGCTGATGGGATACATGTAAAATGGATCTTGTTGAGGTTACCTCATAGGTTTTTCAACACAAATTAAGAGTAGTTGAAGCGTAGGCCTTTGACCAACTCGTGGACTAGGCAGCCCAAATCAAATGGGATTTGATCCCAACCCCCTGATTTGTTGGAGAGATAATGTAGAATGATGTGCAACAAGAACTTCCAGTTTAGGAGAAGTTGAACTTGTTGATTTCTCACATCGCCACCATATCCCATTTGTTTGTAAGTGTCCTCCAACTCAGACTTGGGGAACTCAGTAGGGACGCCATCATCATGAAGCTCCAGATGCTCCCTGATGATTCATTCACTGATTATAATTTCTTGACCGCAGATCCTCGATCAAAGGTTAGTCACCTGGAATCTTAGGTGGCTACCTTACAAAGGCAGGTGCTTAATTAGCAACCTGAGACCACCGATCTCAAGAGCACGCTAGCTGAGAGGCTTGCCAAGCATGCTCAACCATGGCCATAAGAACATATGGATGTAGTGGACCTAACCTCCAGCTAACTTGCAAGTAATGATGCTACCAAAATGGGGAATAAAGTCACTACAGTTATAGAACATGGGAGCACTACCCAGAGAATAGACATTGAGGATTCACCATGCTCACTTGAAACTGTCCAAACTCAACAACCTCCTCCGGCCCACACTAATATGGATGCCATCCTTCAAAGCATATTTGAGAAGGGTTTTATACCAAGAGCCATTTCACCTTCATCCAATCCTACTGATAATCTAATCATAGGACGGGGGTATGATATTAATAGAAGGGCCTTGGTGCTTTCTAGATTCTAGGGTCAACAAGAAGTCTTCAACATATATAACCTGGGATTCATGAAAGCTTCCCCCTGTCAATCCTACCATTCGTCAACCCAAGTCAAAACAAACATGCTGGCAGGTTGGCAGAGAGGATTCAAAGGAAGGTGTCTGAGGAGTTCGAAAGAAGAACAAATATGTATAAACAAAGGCTATTAGGAAAAACAATTGGTCAGCTGCATACTGAGTTGAACCTTAAGATTAGCTTCAAAGGGGAAACCTTAGTTGCAGGCCTGATTATGGACCTTGTGAATCTTGAGACTCCTACTCCTTCAGCACCAACCCTTAAGTGAGACACCATTTGGTAAAGGTGTCTCAAAGCCTCTCCCTGGCTTGAGCTCAAACTAAGAACAAATACAAGAAGGCCAAAGCTCTCTCCTCCCTGAGTCACATAGGCTAGTGATTGACAAGGGAAAGAAAGTTCTAACTATAGAGGAGATTGAGGAGGAGAAATGGGAGAGGAAAAGGAAGACAAGGGAAGAAAGACAGAGAGAGACTCCTAGTTTCATGCATGCTGCAATCAGGGCTGCCCAAAGGCCAAATACTCAAGAAGATGAGTTAAGGGTAGCCAAATTGAACTACCTGGGAACTAGGAATTACAATATTGATGATCTAATCTCTCTTCCCTTAGATGAATTGAATGAAATGGCAGACAAAGAGGTGTCTAGAGAGAGTAAGGAGGCTGAGAATGCTTCTTTGCTTCTCAAAATCAAAGAAGAAAGAAAGAAAAAAATTATATCAAGCTCCTATCCTCTCCCTAGTTCAAGAGATGCCTGAGATAAAAACTATGATTGTAGAGTAAAGAGCTCAAGTAGACAAAGAAAAGGATAAACAAAACATCATCAACTACATGAGGGCCACAGGTTTCTACCAGGCAGAAGCTTTACTCCCTCTATCTTATGACTATATAGAGTTTGAGTATTTTAAGCAGCTGGAACAAGAAGCTATTAAAGAAAGAAAAGCTGTTAAGAGAAAGATGAGAGAGGAAGCTCAAAAATCAAGGGCCACCATCAAAGCTAACAAGAAGAAGTCTAAAGATCGACAAAAGATGGTGAGCTTCTTGAAGCTCTATGGGTTCTCCGGATGGAGGCTTAGTCCCATGTCTCCATCCATAATGATGAGCATATTAGGGTGATCAATCAGAATATCAAGAGCTGTGAGCTTCAAGACTTGTATCTCCACCAAGTCAAGCTACACCTGAAGATGAGGTCATGGTTAAACCCAACCAGACAACAAAACCAAGACATACTACTGATCCACAGCCAACTTCATCTTCTGACCCATAACAAAGTCTTGATCCTTCTTCTACACATTTGAAGGGGAAGGACCAAATTGAGAAGAAAAAAAAGACAAGGTGATCAAGACCAACCTTCTCAGTTGAAGTATATAAGAGGAAAAAGATGGCCATTAGAAGAGACTTGAAGTCAAAGAAGAAGAAGAAATCTAAAGCATCCACCTCTACATCTCATGATAAGTCAGAACATCCTAAGGGTGAACCAAAAGAAGCTAATCAACCAACTCTCTTACATGTATAGCCTCTAGCTGCTGAGAGACCCATCATGTGTTGGGTATATTCTACAAACCTAGACAGATGGTATGTCACAAGAGATCGAGAAGGTTAACAAGTATTCTTCCGGCAGAACATACTTGGGCCTGAGCATGATATCTTGGACATAAGGAGATACTATGAAAGCCTA
This sequence comes from Flaveria ramosissima, assembly GCA_025215565.1. Lineage (NCBI taxonomy): Eukaryota > Viridiplantae > Streptophyta > Magnoliopsida > Asterales > Asteraceae > Flaveria > Flaveria ramosissima. The sequence goes on from CM046040.1 coordinate 44,731,235, forward strand.
AAGAATCCAGACTAGCTGATGAAGAGGGGAATGGCTTTGATTCTGATGATGGGTGCAAACAAGTGAAAGATCAATATCGATAGTAATCTTCAAGTTTTGGTAGCATCGGTCTAGGAGGAGTTTGTAAGATCAAGATGATTATCTTAGAGGCTGATGCTAACCAATGATCTCTCAACATGCAAAGAAGTACAAGGAAGTACTTTGGAAGATTTGACAATGTACAAAGAAATAACTAAGTGTCAAATCTTCTGAAGTTAAAGACAAAAATCTTCTGAAGCCAAAAATGAAGTCTTCTGAAGCTTAAAGACAAAGTCAACTGATGCATGAAGACTGAACTCTTCCGAAGACTAAGAAGACATGTGTGTGTGACATACTTTTGACAAAAGCAGAAGTCCTTTCCGCTGTTAGCTTTGAAGATTCACTAACTTTTATAAGTTGGTGATTACCTTTTTACTTTTGTCAACTGTACATCATGGTCTTTTATCTATAACTTACTACTTAAAGTTCTTTTATCCTTATTGTAATACAATAGGATGTGAGCCATTGCTTGTCATAGTCACATGTCAAAAGACAATCTGCCTTTTGATTTTACATTGATCTTGTTGTCTACATTAGTGTACAGCTGGCCTTCAAAGTATGGTCGGTTGTATGATGTAGTATAAAGTATCTCATATATCAGTCTTTAGAACCAAGCTTCGTAACACTTGTAAAACACTTGAGAGCAATATACATCATCCTTGCAAACTAATCTTTGTGCTCTTAAGTGTTTCTTAGTTGTTATTCATTGTTTCCTTGTCTGGTTCCTTTTTTGATCTACTAAGTGTGTTTAGTTGATAATCTCCAACTATGAAACTGTTGTGAACCATTAAACGGTCTTGCAAATCCCTTTTTATTAATTATTTTTTTAAAGATATTTTCACCATCAATTTAATTCGTGCTTTGTGAATAACAACGTGAAATAGTTACGTTATTACTTTATGGTTATCCAAAGTGTAACTTTTTGATTGTATCTCGATAGTAATATTGATAATATCAATGCTCAAACATCTAATATCCACCATAAACCCTAGAAGAATCATATAACATGAAATAATTTTATGTTTAAAATATCTAGATCTATAGTATACATGACTATAAGTATGCATACCAGTCAAAATCATGTAAAAAGGGTATCTAAAACTTAGTATGGTGATTTGCTCGAGCAAAACCCTAGAATATAACTTCTTTACTACGAGATCTATAAAAACATATCAAGACACCCATCTTTTTGTGAGATCTTGTTAGAATGATGTTTTTAAGTATAAACAATGCTTAGATCTATTAAGAAGGATAAGAATCTTACCTTTTTTATCCTTTAAGACTTTTTTTTCTCTTTACCAGAGGGGTTTTTCTCTCTACAACCCAATTTGAAAAGCTTAAAGTGTTAGAAAACAATGTTAGATGTGGATATCTTCATTTTATAGGAGGAATATTAGGTTTGAATACTCTTTCTCATATTTACCCTTTCTATCTTTTGTTGTTTTCACTTTTAACCCAAAACTTTAACATTGATCTTTATTTTGAAAAATTTAAGGTCTTACATCATGGTTAAGGATAGTTTATGTACGTTAAAAAGAACCAATGGTGGCCACACGTGAACATACGTAAACCATTAAGAATTCTAATAACTAATGATAGACTAACAATGACACTCATCATTATATGATAAATACTGGTAAACAATATTGGAATTAATTTTATCTATTGTTATCATCATTATAAATTGGTTGTTAATTTAAAAAAAATATTTATATATTATTGTAGTTATAATACATAATTATTACAATATTTGTAAAATTTATTATTTTCAGAAAATCATAAATGATTTTGGTTTTTATTTCTCTACTATAAACAAAATATCAGTGAACATCTAATGACAATCTAATGGTGGATGTTCGTCGAGTGTCTTTTATTAAAGCTTACATTAGAAAGTACGTAAACAATAATTTGTCGGTGACAATTCCATCACTGACATGTTAATGAAACTTCATGATTTATCATGATCCATCGGTAAAGTCATTACCAACGTGTGGCTTCCCCACAAACCTTTACTAACTGAAAATATACAAAATAAAAAGAATGTACATAGAAAATAATGAAACGAAAATTTGAAGTTGAATTAGTTGATCCAAGTTCTAATTTCTTATAATTGTAGATTGACAGTTTTGAACATTGATAATACAATTAAGTTTAATTAGAAATGAAATTAGATGAACATCTTAAATTAATAATTAATAAGAGATATTATGAGGTGGTCTAAAATCTGATTGCTTGAGAAGTTGCCACATTCGGCCTTGTTGTTTGTAAACATAATCATGATTCTTGTATGTTGCATATACATTCGAGAGGGAAAAGGGTTAAGCAATGTGCCAAAAACTAACGACAGAATAAGTGACCTACCTTTGCATGCCAAACTACACATTCCACCACTTATTACATAAAAGTTTAGATAGTAACCTTTAGAGATTTAGTGATATTATTAAACATTACATTGTATATATTCACTAATGAATATATATAAATATTTAGTGGTTCTTATTCAAACTAATTACATGTGTTTGTATAATAGAGGGTGATTATTGATCAAAGGCTTTTTTTTTTTTTTTTTGCTAATTGTAGGAATCCATCAAGATCGACACGTGTATTGTAACCGATAGGCATACGCCCACAACAATTATATACTAACATATATAATTTACACACTATACATAGTACTTACGTATCACATATATATACAAATCGTGAAATCACGCACCATAAATTGTAAATAATTACGCAACATCTTAAAAAGTTGATATTTTAAACTATAGTAACAATATACTCAAATTAAAAAAAACAAAATTATCTATATTGTGGTATATTCTAAAAATATATAAATTATATAAAGGTTATTTTTCAATAATTTTTAGCCCAAATGATTGAGATGAGATATCTCAAAACTTTATAAAAATAGGGGGAAGTATTGTGTTCAAGTCTCAACTATGACATAAAAAGGGGTGTTTCAGGTTGGGTAACGGGGTTTTGTCGCCGAATGTGACTTTCAATCCTGTGGGTGGTCTAATATTCAAGATTGATGGGACAATCTGATGTACGAACTTTCATTCGGGGACATGACAGCTTAGTGGCACAATGTTTCGTACTCGAGAAATGAAGATGTTGAGATGCGCGAGTGATCCGTCAGTGATCCAATTTATATATATATATATATATATATATATATATATATATATATATATATATATATATATATATATATATATATATATATATATATATATATATATATAATGAAAACCATGTTTATAATTGAAAACCGTGAAAACCACCACTATCCAATCACATAGTTTATAACTGATTTAACTTTTTAATTGTTTAAAGTGTATTTGAGTAAACTTCAAACTTATTTTTTGAGGTCATTATATATTTTTTAATATAAACTCCATGGAACGTCGATGATGACGAAACGATTTACATATACGTAACTTGTATGAGGTACATGTATGTAACCCTTAGTTGTACACTTGGTAACACGTAATTAAATATACACAACCTCTGCATATACATAACTATTAGTTGTACACTTTGTAACACGTAGTTACATATATGTAACCCCTGTTTTTATGGTTTCATTTATAACATGGTTTTCAAAGGATCCTTCCCTATATATATATGTGAAGATTACTGAGAAAACCAATAGTTATGCGAAAACCAATGAAAACCACGAAAACCAATAACATAATTCACAACTTTTTTTGTTCATTTAATTGTTTAAAAGTTATTTAAGTTTTTGTTACATATATGTTAAACATAAATACGAGAATGAAGATTGTTACGTATACGTAACACTATATTGAATGAAAAATGGTTACGTATACGTAACCTATGTGTGACCTATATGTAAAACTATGTTACGGTATATATATATATATATATATATATATATATATATATATATATATATATATATATATATATATATATATATATCTATATATATATACTATATATATATATATGTATGTATATATATATATATATACTATATATATATACATATATATATATCTATGTATATATATATGTATATATATATATCTATATGTCTATATATATATATATATATATATATATATATACACATACATATATAGATACCCCGATGATTCGGAAAGGGCCTATATACCTTGGGCTCAACTTACCCCGCTTTCGAAAGCGGATGATACCCTTCCAAGGTGAGACCTTCAACAAAACCCGGTCACCCACCTGGAACTCAATCGGTCTGCGTCGTTTATCAGCATATGACTTCTGTCTGTCTTTGGCTGCCTTCATGAAGGCTTTAATCTTCTCAAGCTTCTCAGTCGTAGCCTCGATTACCTCGACGCTCCCCAGTTCCTTCTGACCAATATCACCCCAACAAACGGGTGTTCTGCATCTCCTACTGTATAGCATCTCATATGGTGGCATACCAATGCTGGCATGATAGCTGTTGTTGTATGAGAATTCGGCTAACGGTTGGTGGTCATCCCAACTTCCCCCAAAATTAATCACACATGCCCGATGCATGTCTTCCACTGTCTGAATGGTCCTTTCTGACTGACCATCAGTCTGGGGATGATAAGCCGTGCTAATATGTAACCTCGTCCCCATAGCGTCGTGGAATTTCTTCCAAAATTCAGATGTAAACCGGGTGTCACGATCAGACACAATAGACACCGGCACGTCATGACGAGTTACAATTTCACGGATGAATAGATCAGCCAACCTCTCAGATGAATATGTCTCGCGGATCGGTAGGAAGTGAGCACTCTTCGTCAAACGGTCAACTATCACCCATATGGCATCGTACCCTTTCGGGGTACGCGGCAGCTTCGTAATGAAATCCATGGTGATGTGCTCCCACTTCCATTCCGGTATATCCAGGTTGGATCTTCCCATACGGCTTTTATGCTCGGCCTTCACCTATAAGCAAGTAAGGCACTTACTCACATACTCCACCATGTCGCGCTTCATACCCGACCACTAATAATCCTTCTTCATATCTTGGTACATTTTCGTGGCACCAGGATGAATGGAGTATCGAGTCTTGTGAGCTTCATCCATTATCTTCACCCGTAGATCCCCAAAACGAGGAATCCACACACGACCGAATCGGGTTTTAACACCGAGTGTGTTTTCACCCAATTCCCCAACTAGACCTCTCATTCTTTCAGAGTTAAGATGATCTTCTTTCAGTGCCTCATCTTGAAACTCTTTGACTTGCTTCATTACATCAAAGGTCATGATCAGTTGATACGCTTTCACCCGAATCGGCTCGGGCCTTCTTTCCGACTAAGGGCATCAGCCACCACATTGGCTTTGCCCGGATGGTAATGGATCTCGCAATCATAGTCTTTTATGAGCTCCAACCATCGTCTCTGCCTCATGTTCAAGTCTTTCTGCTCGAAGAAGTACTTCAAGCTCTTGTGGTCACTGAAGATGGTGCACTTCGTCCCGTAAAGATAGTGCCTCCAAATCTTTAGTGCAAAGACCACGGCTGCCAGCTCCAAGTCATGAGTGGGGTAATTGACCTCATGAACCTTCAACTGTCGGGATGCATAGGCTATGACCTTTCCTCTCTGCATTAACACACACCCCAACCCCGAGTAGGAAGCATCAGAATAGACCACCGGGTCTTCACTTCCATCGGGTAATGACAGAACAGGAGCTTGAGTCAATCTCGTCTTCAATTCCTCGAATGCCTTCTCCTGAACTTGACCCCATATAAACTTTACATCTTTTCGGGTCAACTTAGTTAGTGGAGAAGCGATATTGGAAAAGTCTTGGATGAATCTTCTGTAGTAGCCTGCCAAACCCAAGAAGCTACGAATCTCGGATGGCGTCTTTGGTGACTTCCATTGCATAACCGCCTCCACCTTTGCCGGGTCCACCATAATCCCGTCAGGATTCACCACGTGACCCAAGAATTGAACCTCGCGCAACCAGAACGCGCACTTGGAGAATTTAGCATACAACTTCTCCCTTCTCAACATCTCCAGAACCTCCTGAATGTGACCGGCATGCTCAATCTCGCTCCTCGAATAAATAATGATATCATCAATAAACACAATCACTAATTTATCCAGCATCGGCCGACACACACGATTCATCAAATCCATAAAAGCAGCTGGCGCGTTGGTCAAACCAAAGGACATAACAAGAAGCTCGTAGTGACCATAGCGCGTACGGAAAGCTGTTTTAAGAACATCCTGCTCTTTCACCTTCAGCTGATGGTAACCAGATCGAAGATCTATCCTTGAAAACCAACTGGCACCTTGGAGCTGATCGAACAGATCGTCTATTCTCGGCAAGGGGTATCGGTTCTTAATCGTCAACTTGTTCAGCTCACGGTAGTCAATACACATCCTCATACTACCGTCTTTCTTCTTCACAAATAGGACCGGAGCACCCCAAGGAGAGATACTCGGTCTAATGAACCCCTTATCGAGCAGCTCTTGCAACTGCTCCATCAATTCCTTCATCTCCGTCGGAGCTAACCGACACGGTGCCTTAGCGACAGGTTGGGCCCCTGATAAGTCTTCTAGGAACACGTCTGTAAAGTCACACACAACCGGTACATCGGCTAGTTGTGGTGTTGGCGTATCCACATCCTTTACATAGGCCAAATAGGCACTACATCCATGCCTCATACACTTTCTTGCCACCGCCATCGAAATTACTTTCGGAATCATCGTGACCCGATCACCATAAACCGTTACCGAACTCCCACCAGGCGCTGACAACTGAATCATCTTCTTGCGACACACAATGTTCGCCTCGTAGTCTGCTAACCAATCCATCCTAAGAACCAAATCGAAACCACCTAAGGTCATCACAAATGGTCTAACAGGAAACTTATGACCCTCTAGCTCCACATCGCAGTTCTCTATCATATCAGAAATCCTGGTAGACTTACCTATGGCAATTTCTACATCAAAGGGCGCATCAACACGTCTACTACTAACAGGCAGCTTAGCACAGAAAGTAGCAGAAATAAAACTTTTACTGGCACCCGAATCAAATAACACAGAAGCTAAAGTTTGGTTCACCAGAAACGTACCGGACACGACATCGGGGTCCATTCTAGCTTCCTCCTGTGTCATGGTGAATGCTCTGGCGCTCGCCCTCGGTCCTTCACCTCCTGTCTTCTTCGCCCCGGAGCTCTCAGCCCTCGGCCTCTTACAATCCCTGCTCATATGACCCTCTTCACCACAGTTATAGCATCAGACTATACGACAGTCCTTTGCCATGTGCCCCGCCTTCTCACATTTGAAGCACAAGTTCGACCCAAGCCTGCACTCCTCGCTATGCTCCCTTCCACACTTACCACACCTTCTCGATCCCGCACTCGACGTGACCACACGACAGTCATCCACCCGTGACATCTTATTACCCGTCGAGGCGTCACCCCGACCAAACCTCTTCCTCTGCCAGTTTCGATCACCACCGCTCTTCTTGCCACCTCTAGTCACCACCACCGTTCTCTCATCATACAGTCTCCCCGCTAAATCCACCGCCGACCTTAACGTGCTTGGTCTGGCAGCGATCATGTGCCTGCGAATATCCGCTGGCAAACCCTGAATATACCTCTTGATCTTTTGGGACAGAGGTGTCACCTGATCCGGCACCAGATGTGTCATCTCGTTGAATTTTGTGGTGTACTGTTGGTGAGTCATGGTTCCCGCCTCAAGTTGCAAGAACTCCCTTTCGACCTTGTCCGTTTCCTGATGACGACAAAACTCCTCAATCACCAACGTTTTCAGCTTAGACCATCTCATCCTCCTAATGGCTCTGCTACCCTCGGCTTGGACAATGTTGTCCCACCAACACAGAGCCGAATCCACAAAAGAGTGGGTAGCGAACTTCACCTTTTGGTCTTCACGGCATTTGGTGATATCAAGAACAGCCTCCATTTCCCTCAGCCGTCGGTGAGCAGTAGCAATAGTGCCGTTTCCATCAAAAGTTGGGGGCTTGCATCTCATAAACACCCCATAGTTACAGCCTCGTACCACCTCTTGCACGGGCTCATCTTCTTCCTCTTCATCATTATCGGAGAAAATCGTTTCAGGCTCCGGTTGCTCCCGCTCCCCCGAGGCCCTATTTCTCTCCTTTCTTTCACCCTCTTTCACAGCCTTAATGACTTCGGTCACCTGTACTTCTTTAACAACAGCCTCCTTTACCGAGGCCCTCAGGTTTGCACTCTCATCCCCACCCTCCGGATGAGGGGTCTCAGGTTCTTCAGGAACCACCTTCTCCACTCTAGGCCTTCCTCTTTTAGGTCGCAGATCAGCATCAGGCCCATCACGACCTCCACCCCTAGAAGCTTTAGAGGATCTACCACCAGCCATTCTCTATATCACACTGAAAGATTCAAACACCAACACGATCATTCAAGGAAACAGCTCAGTTTATGTCAAGTATAGTAAGTCCCTAATTATAGTGGCCTGTTATGATTAGCCACTTACTTTACTCTTCATACCCCAAGCATTACCTGTCCTGACTACATCAGTATTTAAATCTACATACAACACATAACCACATAACATGCGCACATAAAACCGGTTAACTTTACGAAAATACCTGATTGCACGCAACTACTCAGATTGGCATCCCATTCCTTTTTCGTCCCATTTTCAGTTTAAGTTAAGGTTTATTTTGAAAATTTACCCATTTCACTTAAACTTTGGCTCTGATACCAACTTGTAAGGCCCCGTTCCCGGGACGCCTACAGTTGGTCATTCATCGCACATAAAACATATATTTACATTCATATTTCATAAACGTCGCAGCGGAACATTTGAAATAAGCTTTCATTTCTATATAAATGCTTTTGCAAGTTAATACAACATTCATTACAAGACAGTTTGTTTGTATTACAATGCAAAAACATTAATAAAAAAAATGCCATCCCAAAAGAGCCGAGAAGCCTTGCGGTGCCATCCCCAGCAATCATTACCTGCCAACTAGAAAACATATAAAAAGTCAGCGTTGCTGAGTGAGTTCTAGTTTTATAATAAAACATACTTTTCTTTCATTAAAACTATTCCTTTTCTCAAGCGATCATACATCATACGTATACACAGATAATATCATTATTATCTTTCATTACATTCGTTAACTTTCGTTCGCTTCATACGTTCGTTCTTCCGAGTCTGTTGTGACGACAGAGTCGCTCACCTCAATAACAATCTCAAAGATTGCTCGCTAACCGAGTCTCTTGCAACAACAGGGTTGCTCACCTCATTGCCATTCTCGATGTTAGCATACTATCCGAGTCTCTTGCAACAACAATGTTGCTCACCTCATGGCAATCTAAACGATAGCACGTTATCCGAGTCTCTTGCAACAACGGGGTTGCTCACCTCATGGGCAATCTCAACGATTGCATGCTAACTGAGTCTCTTGCAACAACAGGGTTGCTCACCTCATTGCCATTCTCGATGATAGCACACTATCCGAGTCTCTTGCAACAACAGCGTTGCTCACCTCATGGCAATCTAAACGATAGCACGTTATCCGAGTCTCTTGCAACAACGGGGTTGCTCACCTCATGGGCAATCTCAACGATTGCATGCTAACTGAGTCTCTTGCAACAACAGGGTTGCTCACCTCATATATGCGCTTGCAAGCCTTTCCTTCGTTCATTCATCATTCATTAATGCATGCATCCTTACTTCATGTTCCTCTTTCATTATCTTTCACTTTACGTTAAATAATACTTCATTCATTCATTAACATGACACGTAAAGCCACAAGAAAGATAAACATGCATCATAATAAGGAACATATCATACACAGACATCATCATCATACAGGGCAACATCATACATACATAACATGCATAAACATGCAACATCATCATCATCATGCCCAGCATACTCTCTAAGGTCATAACAGTCATCTTACATGCTCTTACGAGGACCTTTACGTCAAAACTTACATCTGCACTTTCCCCCGAAATTCAGAAGTCGAACTACAGTTTCCTTCGAGTGCAACAGCCCTATTCGGGCGTATGGACACCCTTCAGTCTCATGGCCTCCATGCGACTGAACATCATGCGATTGGACTCATGCGGATGAACATCTATGCGAATGAACACCCAGTCGTGCGTATGGACCTCATGCGGATGGAACTAATGCGAATGAGCACCTATGCGACTGACCTCATGCGAATGGACTCATGCGACTAAGCACCTCCGCGACTGGACCCTCAATCGTATGACTCCCCATGCGACTGGACTTCCAGTTGTGCGAATGAAACCTTAGTCGTGCGAATGAATCCCAATCGTGTGAATGAACCTCAATCGCCCCTCAATCGGCCGTATGGCCTCCATTCGGTCGCATAGCCCTAGCTGATGCAGAATGGAGTTCATCCTGAACCCAATCTGCCATTTTCAGCCTCCAAGCTCATCCAAACCCATTCTAAGCCTAAATCAACCATCTTAGACCTTAGGAATGCATACCACAACACCATACAAGCACACACAAGCCCGGAAACATACTCTAAATGCATCACACGCAACACACCAAAATGGGTCAAACACATACACATACAAAAACGGGTTTTTTGATGCTTTTCAGCCCCCAAAATCGGTTGAAAACAAGTAAAAGTGGGGTCCTAGAACTCACACAAACGAGCACAACGACAAGGGCTTCGATTTGACTCGCTCCTCGATGATTTTGGCCACTCGAACCAACCCGAACCAACACGTCTTCTTCTTTTCTTCCTTTCTCTCTTCTCTTCTCTTTGGTAGCTGAAATGTGAGTGTGTGGGGAGAGTATGGCTGCCCTCTTAATATCACCATATTTCCAACTTTCATTCGTTGGCGAGTTTGGTCCCTCGACTTTGGATTTTATTTCTTTTTCTTCCTTCGTCGGCTTCAAATAATAAATAACCGGGTGTTACAAACCTCGGTCAAAACCCTAAAGGCACAGACTCCCAAACATTCTGTAATAAATTCTAAGGGTTTAAGCGCTTTGACACTATTTGGGCGCATGGGCCCTGTTTGGGCGTTTTATCACTATGCAGGCGCATCAACACAACCTTTCAACGCTTAGGCGCATGAGCTTTTTCAGGCGCATGGAAACTTAGGCGCATGGACACCTAGTCGCATGGCCATTCGGACGCATGGACACTATTGGGGCGTATGACCCATTCGGTCGCATGGATACTCAGGCGCATGGGCCACTTGGCCGCATGAGCTATACTTGGACATTTCTAAGGCAATATCAGGCGCATGGGCTACTGTTCAGGCGCATGGGCTATACTCAAATTCTTCTAAGGCATTTTCAGGCGCATGAGCCTTATCTAGGCGCATGAACCTTCTGTGCAACATGTTTCTAGCATGAATTTGAACCCGTTCATCATACCTATCTGTTCTAAGCTTAACATGGCTATTCTAAACATGAACAACCTATAAGCATCTAAGAACCCCATCCAACATGCATAATACATACGGGTAAACATACATAACATTGTAAAAACGTTTTAAATACATTTTCAGCCCCAAAGATGTTTAAAACAAGTAGAAACCGGGGTCTAGAAACTCACCTGGTGCAACTTGGGTGTTTCTTCCTTCTAACCCGCTTGCAAAAGAGTTCAAACACCTAAGAACACACCAAAACACACACACACGGACACACACAAGCATATAAGCACATAAGCATGTAACCGAGACAAAAACCCAACATGAACACTTAAAAACCTCGAATTCTTACCTTGAATTCGTTCACTTCTTCTTCTTTATCTTCAACCCGAGAGTTTCTGCTCTCTTCTTGCCTTTCTCTCTCTAAAACCGAAGAAAAGAGTGATGTGAAAAGAGGGTGGGTGGCCATGCCCACCTTTACACCAACTTTTCAAAGATTTTGTCATTTTGGACACTTTTAGTCCCTCTACTTGGGCTTTATTGCTTTTTTCTTTTATTCTTCATTTCTTGTTCTTTCTATTCTTTTTAAGAAATAACCGGGTGTTACAAGTCCACCCCCTTATATAGGTTTCGTCCCTGAAACCTGTTATTCCTCAAACAGACGAAGGTAATGCTGTCTCATCTCCTCCTCAGTCTCCCATGTGGATTCGGATCCCTTCCTGTGCTTCCATTGTACACGCACAAGAGGAATCACTTTATTCCTCAGCCTCTTCTCTTTTCTATCGATGATTGCCACTGGTTGCTCCACATAATTGAGCTTTTCGTCTACTTTGATATCCTCCAGTGGAACAATCATGTCTTCATCAGCTAAGCACTTTCTCAGATGAGATACATGGGTGAATGCCACTTAACTGTTCTAGTAACTCCAATCTATAGGCCACCTCCCCAACTCGAGCAATGATTCGGAAAGGGCCTATATATCTCGAGCTTACCTTACCTCGTTTCCTGAATCGGATGATCCCCTTCCAAGGTGAGACCTTCAACATAACCCGGTCACCCACCTGGAACTCAATCGGTCTGCGTCGTTTATCAGCATACGACTTTTGTCTATCTTTGGCAGCCTTCATGAAGGCTTTAATCTTCTCAAGCTTTTCAGTCGTAGCCTCGATTACCTCGACACTCCCCAATACCTTCTGACCAATATCACCCCAACAAACGGGTGTTTTGCATCTCCTATCGTATAGCATCTCATATGGTGGCATACCATGCTGGCATGATAGCTGTTGTTGTACGAGAATTTGGCTAATGGTAGGTGGTCATCCCAACTTCCCCCAAAATCAATCACACATGCCCGAAGCATGTCTTCCAATATCTGAATGGTCCTTTCTGACTGACCATCAGTTTGGGGATGAAAGCCTTGCTAATATGTAAACTCGTCCCCATGGCATCGTGAAATTTCTTCCACAATTTGGATGTAAACCGAGTGTCACGATCAGACACGATAGACACCGGCACACCATGAAGAGTTACAATTTCCTTGATGAACAGGTCAGCCAACCTCTCAGATGAATATGTCTCGCGGATCGGTAGGAAGTAGGCACTCTTCGTCAGACGGTCAACAATCACCCATATGGCATCGTATCCTTTCGGAGTACGAGGTAGCTTTGTAATGAAATCCATGGTGATGTGCTCCCACTTCCATTCCGGTATATCCAAAGGTTGAATCTTTCCATACGGCTTTGGTGCTCGACCTTCATTTGTAAACAAGTAAGGCACTTACTCACATACTCCACCACATCACGCTTCATAGGGGGCCACCAACAATCTTTCTTCATATCCTGATACATCTTTGTGGCGCCAGGATGAATGGAGTATCGAGTCTTGTGAGATTCATCCATAATCTTCGCCTGTAGATCCCCAAAATGAGGAATCCACACTCGTCCAAATCGGGTTTTAACACCAAGTGTGTTTTCACCCAGTTCCCCAACCAGACTTCTCATTCTTTCCAAGTTAAGATGATTTTCTTGCAATGCCTCATCTTGAAACTCTTTAACTTGCCTCATCACATCTGAGGTCATGATTAGTTGATAAGCTTTCACCCGAATCGGCTCGGGCCTCTCCTTTCGGCTAAGGGCATCAGCCACCACATTAGCCTTGCCCGGATGGTAATGGATCTCACAATCATAGTCCTTTATAAGCTCCAACCATCGTCTCTGCCTCATGTTCAGATCTTTTTGCTCAAAGAAGTACTTCAAGCTCTTGTGGTTAGTGAATATGGTGCAATTCGTCCCGTAGAGATAGTGCCTCCAAATCTTTAACGCAAAGACCACCGCTGCTAACTCTAAGTCATGAGTAGGGTAATTGACCTCATGCACTTTCAATTGTCAGGATGCGTAAGCTATCACCTTACCTCGCTGCATCAACACGCTACCCAACCCTGAGTAGGGAGCATCTGAATAGACCACCAAATCCTCGCTTCCTTGGGGTAATGACAAGCCAGGGGCTTGGGTAAATCTTGCCTTCAACTCCTCAAAAGCCCTTTCTTGCTCTTGACCCCACACGAACTTCACATCCTTACGGGTCAACTTGGTTAGTGGAGAAGCGATCTTGGAAAAGTCTTGGATGAATCTTCTGTAATAGCCCGCCAAACCCAAGAAACTACGAATCTCGAATGGCGTCTTTGGAGACTTCCATTGCATTACTGCCTCCACCTTTTCCGGGTCCACCATAATCCCGTTGGGATTCACCACATGACCCAAGAATTGAACTTCGCGCAACCAGAATACGCACTTGGAGAATTTAGTATACAACTTCTCCCTGCTTAATGTCTCCAACACCTCCCGAATGTGACCAGCATGTTCTTCCTCGCTCTTTGAGTAGATCAGGATATCATCAATGAACAAAATCACTGATCTATCCAACATCAGTCGGCATACTCGATTCTTCAAATCCATAAAGGCAGCTGGCGCGTTAGTTAGACCAAAAGACATAACGAGGAACTCGTAGTGTCTATAACGTGTACGGAAAGCTGTCTTAGGAATGTCTTGTTCTTTTACCTTCAATTGATGGTAGCCAGATCGTAGATCTATTCTTGAAAACCAACTAGCACCCTGGAGCTGATCAAACAGATCATCAATTCTTGGTAAGGGGTACCGATTCTTCACTGTCAGTTTATTCAACTCACGGTAGTCTATACACATCCTCATGCTACCGTCTTTCTTTTTCACAAATAAGACCGGAGCACCCCAAGGAGAGATACTCGGTCTGATGAATCCCTTATCCATCAACTCCTGTAATTGGCTCATGAGTTCCTTCATCTCAGTAGGAGCTAATCGATATGGTGCTTTGGCCACGGGTTGAGCACCGGGTATCAAATCAATTTGGAACTCAATCTCGCGATCCGGTGGCACGCCGGGTAAGTCTTCCGGGAATACGTCCTGAAAGTCACACACCACTGGTACCTCGGATAATTGCGGTACCGACGCATCCACATCTTTTACGTATGCCAAGTAGGCCTTGCATCCACGTCTCATGCACTTCCCCGCCACCGCCATCGAAATCATCTTCGGAATCGTAGTAACGCGATCTCCATGAATCGTAACCAAACTCCCATCGGGTGCAACTAATCGAATCATCTTCTTGCGACATACGATGTTTGCTTCATAGGTTGCTAACAAGTCCATCCCTAGTACTACATCAAATCCACCTAGGGGCATCACATGTAACCTAGCAGCAAACCTATGACCTTCTAGTTCTATGGCATAGTCCTCTATCACATCAGTAATTCTGGTGGACTTACCAATAGCGGTTTCTACATCGAATGGTTCACTGACACTCCTACTACTAACAGGCAACTTAGCACGGAAAGTAGTGGAAATGAAACTCCTACTAGCACCGGAATCAAACAATACAGAGGCACAAGTTTGGTTTACTAGAAACATACCTGACACGACATCAGGATCAACTCTGGCTTCCTCCCGGGTCATAGTGTAAGCTCTAGCACTTGCCTTCTGTCCTCCTTCCTCCGGCTTCTTCTTCGCTCCAGAGCTCTCCGCTCTCGGCTTCTTACAGTCTTTGGTTGTGTGGCCCTCCCCGCCACAGTTATAGCACTTCAGCACTCTACAGTCTCTAGCGATGTGGCCAGGCTTGCCACACCTAAAGCATACATTCAGTCCCATCCTGCACTCACCGGTATGCTCCCTTCCACAACTGCCACACTTATTCCGTCCTGATTTTGACGACACCCCACGGTCGTACACCTTCATCTTCTTGTTGTTTGAAGCGAAACCACCACGTCCAAACCTCTTCCCATTCCAGTTCTCACCATCCCCACTCATCTTCTTCACCTCCAACACAGCCTCCTCTCGCTCATCATACAATCTACCCGCCAAATCCACCACCTATCGAAAGGTACCTGGCCGAGCAGCAATCAGGTGCTTGCGAATGTCAGCCGGCAGTCCCTGGATGTACCTCTTGATCTTCCTCGACACCGGCGTCACCTGATCCGGCACCAGTCTCGCCATCTCATTGAATTTAGCGGTGTACTACTGGTGGGTCATGGTTCCCGCTTCAAGTTGCAAGAACTCCCTCTCGATTTTATCGAGTTCTCTTTGAGGACAGAATTCCTCGATCACCAAGTGTTTAAACTCCTTCCATCGCATTTTCCCGATGGCTCTGGAACTCTCAGCTTGGACAAGGTTGTCCCACCAACACAGCGCTGAATCAACGAAAGAGTGACTCGCGAACTTCACCTTCTGATCCTCGCGACACTCACTGATCTTCAAGACTGCCTCCATCTCCCTCACCCAACGGTGAGCGGCAGCAACATTGCCATTGCCATCGAAAGTCAGGGGCTTACACCTTTGGAACGCCCCATAACTGCACCCTCTAGCCGCTACCCCCACTACATCCTCCTCCTCCTCATCAGATAACACTGTCTCAGGTTCCGGTTGTTCCTCGTCCCCTCTGCTTCCCCTGCCCGATGATCCCTTTATAGCCTCCTTCTCCTTCCTCTCCTCGCCTTTCACAGCCCTGATGACTTCAGTCACCACAGACGGTAAAACTGTCTGCATGACCTGGTGTACTTCATCAGCAATCGCCTCCCTAGCTGAGGCATTCAAGCTAGCATTTTCATTCTCTTCGCTCCGACCATGAACGTCACGGTTCTCATGGGTCGTCTCAAGAGCCTTAGCACTACTCCGAGTCACACGCGGACGGCCTCTGCTTTAGGAGCCTTGGAAGATTTCTGCCTAGCCATCCTCTAACACACTATAAGATTCAAACACCAACACGGTCATTTAGGGTAATAACTCAGTTTATGTCAAGTATAGTAAGTCCCTAATTACAGTGGCCAGTTGTGATTAGTCACTTACTTTACTCTTCATACCCCAAGCATTTCCTATCCTGACTTAGTCAGTATCTAAATCTGCTAAGAGCACATAAATCAAATAGCATGCGCATATAATACCGGTTAACATTAAGAAAAGACATACCTGATGGCACGTAGCTACTCGGGCTGACATCTCTCCATTTGTCCCGTTTTCAGTTTAGGTTTTAAAAATTTATTTAACCCGATTCTCTTAAACTTTGGCTCTGATACCAACTTGTAAGGCCCTGTTCCCGGAGACCTCACAGTTGGTCATTTACAGTATTAAACAATATAAATTTGCATACTTAAGCAGCGGAATCATTTTAACAAAAACCATTCATTTCATTTCATTAAACACTGTTGTTAAGCAATACACTATTGTTTGATTGAATACAAAAGAACTGTTTAATTGCATTATAAAACAAGAGAAATAATAGGTATGAATGGATGTCAGTCCTTTCCTGCCGAGTAGCTTCACCCTCGTGCCATCCTTAGCAATATTTACCTGCCAACTGAAAATGTATAAAAGTCAGCGTTGCTAAGTGAGTTCTAGGTTTAAAAGTAATAAAATACCTTCTATACGGTATACATATGAAAATACTCCTTTTTATGAAAACTTCATCTCTTTATACACGAGCACGCATTAACTATACAATCAGATAATGCTTTATCTCTTTACAATATGCCTTGTTTACTCTGTACTCTTTTATCTTTATCTTTCACTGTCTATGTGGACCAATGAGCAATACCCTAAACTATGTGCACGGGAGAAATGGTGTTGGGCCCTCTTTTTCCCACAAGGGGCTCTACATACTGTATACAAGGCTGACCCAGACACCTAGGGTATGCTGCAAAGATCCGCCAATCTCAATTGACTGGCCCCGTGTGCATCTGAAGGTAGCTAACCCGCATCACGGTTGAGCTAACGACCTCATGGTCGTGACCCTCCTATAAGCTTGCAAGACTTGTTAACATTTTAGTTAAGTTCCACTTTTCTTCTTTATTACTCTTTCACTTTATTATTAGTAATACTTTATGTTACAATAATAAACACACCACGTAAGTCACAGACTAATAATAATAATAATAATAATAATAATAATAATAATAATAATAAGGAACAATCATATAACAATCATAATTATGCATGAAACTCATCATTAATAAGCTTAAGTCAAACCTTGGTCAAAACCCTAAAGGCACAGACTCCCAAACATTCTGTAATAAATTCTAGAGGTTTAGGCACCTTGACACTATTTGGGCGCATGGGCCCTGTTTGGACGTTTTATCACTATGCAGGCGCATGGACACCTAGTCGCATGGCCATTCGGACGCATGGACACTATTGGAGCGTATGACCTATTCGGTCGCATGGATACTAAGGCGCATGGGCCACTTGGGCGCATGGGCTATACTTGGACATTTCTAAGGCAATCTCAGGCGCATGGGCTACTGTTCAGGCGCATGGGCTATACTCAAATTCTTCTAAGGCATTTTCAGGCACATGAGCCTTATCTAGGCGCATGAACCTTCTGTGCAACATGTTTCTAGCATGAATTTGAACCCGTTTATCATACCTATTTGTTCTAAGCTTAACATGGCTATTGTAAACATGAACAACCTATAAGCATCTAAGAACCCCATCCAACATGCATAATACATACGGGTAAACATACATAACATTGTAAAAACGTTTTAAATGCATTTTCAGCCCCAAAGATGTTTAAAACAAGTAGAAACCGGGGTCTAGAAACTCACCTGGTGCAATTTGGGTGTTTCTTCCTTCTAACCCGCTTGCAAAAGAGTTCAAACACCTAAGAACACACCAAAACACACACACACGGACACACACAAGCATATAAGCACATAAGCATGTAACCGAGACAAAAACCCAACATGAACACTTAAAAACCTCGAATTCTTACCTTGAATTCGTTCACTTCTTCTTCTTTATCTTCAACCCGAGAGTTTCTGCTCTCTTCTTGCCTTTCTCTCTCTAAAACCGAAGAAAAGAGTGATGTGAAAAGAGGGTGGGCGGCCATGCCCACCATTACACCAACTTTTCAAAGATTTTGTCCTTTTGTACACTTTTAGTCCCTCTACTTGGACTTTATTGCTTTTTTTTCTTTTATTTTTCATTTCTTGTTCTTTCTTTTCTTTTTAAGAAATAACCGGGTGTTACATATATATATATATATGTATATGTATATATATATATGTATATATATATACACACACACACACACACACACACACACACACACACACATATATATATATATATATATATATATATATATATATATAATATATATATATATATATATATATATATATATATATATATATATATATATATATATCTATATATCTATATATATCTATATAGATATGTGTGGTGTGTGGTGTGTTTGTATATATATATACATATATAGATATACATAGACATATATATATATATAGATACATATATATACATATACATATATAGATACAGATACATAGATATAGATATAGATATATATATACATATACAGATATATACATATACATATATATATACATATACATATATATATACATATACATATATATATACATATACATATATATATACATATACATATATATACATATATATATATATATATATATATATATATATATATATATATATATATATATATATATATATATATATATATATATATATATATATGTGTGTGTGTGTGTGTGTGTGTGTAAAAGTTATTTGATTTTTAGAAAGATATGGTTGGAGTATAGATTTAACCTTAAAAGAAGTTTATTTTGTTGACTATTCACTTCTTATTGTTTCGGTCTATTTTACATAACTATTAGTTTTGATCTTGCCACCACTTACCCTTCACTACTAAATTATTTAAACTAGTAAAGGCAAAAGTCATGTGTTACCATTCGCATTGGATGGATGTTAGCATTTGGTTTATGGTTTGTTTAGACATTTTGTTTGGTTTAGTGATATACCATAATGCATTCGTAATTTTAGTTGGGACTTATTGTTGGGAGCAGAAGTCGTCTTTTTTAATTATTACCAATTAACAATTAATCAACTTAATATGTAGCGGATATAAATGAACTTCACTAAAACAAGTTTAGATCACGTCTAGGATTTCAGATGCAAACCAAGTATATATACTATTGAACCCAACCATAAGGCGTTATATATTTTTATACTTTTTCGTGTAGTTACTGGCTAATCATTTCAGATACCATGAATCAACAAACGGATTGCTATAGTTCCACACAAACTAAACAGAAGCTTGATCAAACAAAACACGCAAAGGAACTGGCGGCTTGCGGTGGTGTGAGGAGATAGCGGGGGCGCACGACAAATGCTGGCCGATGGCAATCAGGTGGCGAACCAAAGGGAGTCAGCTGATATGTTCAAAGAGAGTGTGAGAGAGAGAGAGAGAGAATAATTGATTGGTCATATTTTAATTTGTTAATCTTATATTTATAGGATAAACCTTGGTTTTCAAATTGGAGGTAAATATCTTTTATTTCAATTAATCATCTCATAAGTTGATATACCCAAGACATCTAAATACAGGTAGAATTTGGATTCAAGTCTCACGCTGAGCATAAATTCTCAAGATTAAACCAGTGGGTTTTTCCAGTTGTGTGTTTCCTACTGAGTGGGTTGGGGGTGCGGCCCCGGATGAAAAACGGATAGATGGACGCGATTAAGATAACACATATTCTCCAAAATATTATCGTACATTTGTCGTTTATATAAAGTTATCTGACAATTAATTAAATAAACTTACATAATTATCTCTACCTTTTATTTATATTCAGTTATCCAATAATTAAATAAACAAATAATATCATTAACCAACGGTTAATTAACAATTCTCAACTTTGTACATTCAAAAAAAAAATATCAACCGTATTTCCATATTTCGTATTTATTATTTAATCAAATTAAATAACATAAAATGTTTGTTGTTCAAAGTATAATTATTTTAGAACGTACTGTAGTTAGGAGGGTTGATTTATCGGGATCAGACATATAAGTCCACTAATCTCCCACTTGGACACTACCCGAATAATTCTCTCTACACAAGAGTGAGCAACGCTCTAACTATGGATTGGTGTGATGGTTTATAGCCATTAACTATATTGTTTGGTACAAGGTTCAGTCGTGCGACTGAGCCAATATTATGTCTCAATCATGCGACTGATCCAGTCTCTTGGTTCAGTCGTGCGACTGGTCCATTAGCATGAAGTGTTCATGCGTATGGTCCATTAGCATGGTCCATTCGCATGAAGACTTCATACGATTAAGTTTAAACACATTTCTCAACCATTCTTGACTAAGAACTATGTAAACAACCACAAACCTATATAGTTAGTTCAATATGCGTTATGATACAATAAACAATGAAAACATTGAACAATATAATCATCAATCACATATTTCATTTAATTCAACTCACTCATTACATATATATAAGACAGGAAAGACATTTTACATTAAGCTCCTAAACTAGGTACATATGTATCAACAAACTTCCCCTTTGACCTAGTTTACATCATTGTCTAAATTCTTCATTAGCTCCTCAAACTTCTTGTACTTTTCCTCTCTTGTAACTCCGGCATGTATCTCGAATGCGAAACAGAGTCTTATCACGTTCTGGAACTGGAGGGCTTGTACGATATCCTGCGAGTCATAGAATAACGGCCACTTGTATAAGGTATTGACATCGTCAGCAGACAAGTTGGTCAGCCACATAGGGTCAAACACCCGAATAGTTTCCATCTTGCTCTCTTTCTGTAAGACTATGACCGCTTCACCTGTTCTCCAATCGTAATACCACCATTTAAAGTGTGGAGTGAAGTCCTGTGGCATTTCCCGTAAGGGAATCTTAGACATAGTGCGCGGAGGACTCCACTTCAGCACGACCTTTGGCTTTCCAGATATCGGGTCCACTTCAGACCTTCGGATGTACCTCTTCGGTTGTTGAGGTCTGAAGTTTACCCACCTGGTGTGGTATTCTTTCCTTAGCGCAGCCTCAAACCAGCCTAACATTTTTCTCGGATCAGCGTATAACAAGTTTAGGCGCGCCAGCTGGTTGAGCTCAAACTAGGGAGAGTCTTTAGATCATGTAGGAATCTAAAGTACTCTATGCCTTTTTCTCTTTTCACTGCATACACATTCAGATCCTCAAAATAAGCCCATGCAATGATCTTGCCTGACACCTTTAAGTGTTTCTTGACTTTGTATAGCTTGGTGTAGACATTGGGATTTTGTGCAGTACGCATGGCTCGAATCTCAACAAAACAGACCGCCCATTCAGCCTTTTTGATGTCAACATCGGCGTTTGAGGCTTGGGCTTGACCCTTGGTCTTCTCAGCCTCTTTCTCCATCTGATCCAGCTTGTCAAATGTATCACTGCCGAGAGTATCACCCAAGTTGGGGACTACATTTCCCTCTCGGTCAGTGTACTCTGGATAATGGTCAGCAGTGACATCCTCTATCTCGATTTCATCTATGTCGTTGAGCTCATCATCACTTGTCACCTCAAAAGTAGGAGCATCCTTGACAATCTCGTCCAGGTTCAGCCTGAACATCTTAGCAAGTTGATCGTCAGTCAGGTCATGAATGATTTCTCCTTCTTCGGGAGTATAGCTCACTGTCTGTCTGATAATCCCTTGAAAATCAAGAATCATTGTGAGTTGAGACTTGATTTGCTGAAGGGGAGCAACATCGTATTCATCTTGCTGAGATGTTTGATCTGCTTGATTTAAACATGTAACACATCAATCATTAGTCAATAATCAAGACAGTTAAACATTAAATATATATAAACATTAAGTACAAAATTTTAATACATGATTCAAGTACAAAAGCTTTCAAATACATAAATATCTAATCATTACTTTTGCCCTGAATAGCAGGCTCGTCAGCCGGAGGGGCTGAGGATGAGGCTCCCTGATCCTGAGCCTTCTTTGACCGTCGCTCTCTAGCCTGTGTGGATGCTGATGCAGCAGCATCATCTCCTTCATCCTCATCTCCTCCCTTCTCCTCTCCTTCAGCTCCATCACCTTCTTCATCCATCTCATCATCATCATCCTCATCATCGTCATCATCACCATCATCATCTCCTTCTCTGATCTTGAGGGGCTCATCTTTGGAGCCTTTGAGTCGTAGCATTAACTTCTTGTTCTTCGCCTCAAGATCATCTATCCTCTGTACTGAAGAAGTCTGCAGCTCACGAAGCTCAGCAATCTCCTGACTCTAAGCTGCTATCTGCTGAGCCTGAGCAGCATTGAGCTCCATCAGCTAGTTTAGCTGTGTAGCTCGTTGCTCATCAGTAGCAAGCAGCTTAAGCACAATCCGGTTTAGATTGGCCAGCTGCTCCTCTAACCCGACGGAGGATAGAGAGGATCCAAAGCTCAGTGGGACCTGAGATGAAGTCCCGGCTCGATGGGTGGTGGTAGTGGTGGTAGTTGTGGTAAAGATGGGTGGTGGTATAGGTATAACTGGTGGAGGTATGGCTGTAGTAGTGGAGGGTGGAGGTGTGGTAGTAATGGTGGGTGGTGTGGTAGTAGTGGTGGAGGGTGTGGTAGTGGTGGTGGTAGCTGTGGTGGTGGTGGTGGTAGAGGTGGTGATCAAAGTGAATCTCCGTCTCTTACTCTTCATCCCGTGCGGCTGAGCCATCCTCTTTTTCCTCGATCCCTTCGAGGAGGATGCTCCCTCTTGGCTGCTGGGCTGGTCTGGGGTGTAAAATGTATCAGTATCAGCCTCCCCAGACTCACCCTGGCATCTACCTACCGCCCTAATCCCTCGCTCGGTGGCAACCACCTTGCTGCCCACCGTCCGAACTAATGGCTCCTCATCAGACTCCTCCTCCTCATCAGGACGGAAGTCCTGATGGAATCCTGCCGTATCAGCTCCTCCGTGGGTGGATGATAGATATGTAGCATCTCTGGTAGTGGCCCTAGATTGGGTGGGGCCAGTATCTCCACCATCACCACTATCATCATCATCAGAATCGTTGGATGGGAGCACAATCGGCTCAGAATCTGAGTCACTATCATCGTGATGCCACTTTCTCCTAGCTGGCGCCGCGTAGTCCTCTCCGGCCAAATGCCCAAACAATCTCCTTACCGAGGGCTTCACCTGCTTGCCCCGGCAAACCTTCATCCGCCCTAGGGTAGTATCATCCATCACCTCTAGTGTAACTGCATCCTCTCTCTTCGTGGGCAGTGAAGGAAGCTTCTGGTCAATGATCATCTGAATGAAACGTGGGTACATGCAGAAGCCTTCCTTGCCTTTGGCCTCTATGTTCTCCACCAAGTAGGTGAAGATCATCCTCGAAAAGCTGAACGGGTGGTTCAGCACCAGAGCTACATACGTGTTCTGGATCTGATCTGACATCTCATCAAATCCGCCCTTCCTCGAGGCAATACACTTCAGCAGCACATGGGCTAAGTACTTAAGTTGGGGGCACAAGTTGCTCTTGTTGAGCACACCTGCGTTTATGTCCCCCGAGTACTTAGCCCGAAGAAAACATCCTCGAACTGTCAACGGATGCAGTCTGGTAGGGCAATCACCATCATCTCCCAACTCTAAGACTGTCCTCAGATCCTCCTCACTGATCTCAATGTCCTGACCAAAGATGGAACTCTTAATACGGTGAGGCTATAAGGACATATCTACAACCGCGCTTTCTCAGAAAGCCTGCTGTATCGATCTGTATGGTGTGTATGGAGTGGAGATAGCTCTGAAAATCCTCGATCTCCGTATAAATGTAATAATGCCCGCGAACTCAGATGCGTTCCGGGACGTAATGTCTAGATGAGCACATATGTTGTGCTTTGTGCTCATCGTCCACCGACTCGCCATGCTGCTGTAACACAAGATAGATAAACGTTAGAGTGTGTGTAAATGAATGACATTTGAATTTATTGGACTTGAATCCTTCTGTTCTGTCATGCGAATGGACAGTGCAACTGAGTCTGAGTCGTGCGATTGAGCTCATTCGTGCGATTGAGCATGCGACTTGGCTTAGTCGTATGCTATCCCATGCGGTTGAACCAGTCGTGCGACTGAACTCGTACGCATGGTTCAGTCGTGCGATTGTGCCATTCGCCCAGCTCAATCGTGCGATTGAGGTTCATTAGTATGTCCATTCGCAGGTCAGTCTGTTTTTCCATTCAAATTCAAATCTTGAGCAAAACTGGATGTTAGACGTTGTGGTGTGGCTCATTAGACTCGCAATCGTTCCAACTAACATCTAACACATTTTAAGTTAGCAATTTACTTAGTTTACAGGTTTATCTTGTGAACTAAGTGTCGGTTCTTGTTAGGGCTCAAATTAAGTCGATTTAGGGCACGATTTGATGAACATTTGAATGGACAGCGTCGCACATTACCTGTATAATTAAGAGAAATTGTTAGAAGCAACAGTAATCAGTCTAGAGCACTCAATCGAAATTTTGGCAACGTAACGGTACAATCGTGCGAAGAGAGAGCGATTGGGGGGTGATGAGTGTCTGCGACCGACTCCCTCTTATTAATACTAGGGTTTCTTTCAGTCGTGCGACTGCACCTAATCGCATTGTTGATTCATGCGACTGAGGCTCAGTCGTGCGACTGGCTCAGTCGGTCACCTTCAGTCGTGCGACTAGGTTTCAGTCGTGCGACTGTCTCAGTCGGTCACCTCCATTCGGGCGATTGGTTCATTCTAATGATCCAATCGTATGGATTGACCCATGCTTATGGTCCAATCACACGTCTGGTCCATACATGTGGTTTAGTCGTGTGATTGGGCTCATACGTATGGTCCAATCGTACGATTGGTCCATAATAATGGTCCAGTCGTGCGAATGGCTCATACTTATGAGTTTGACCTTATGACCATTCATACACTTAGCCCTTTTACTTATTGATAAGACATTTTGACCATTGATCATCTCAGAGACCATTTTAACTTAGAAAAACTGTTGATCACATCAAACGTGATCCTTTTACATTTTAAAACCCCATTGGTCACCTCAGACGTGACCCTTTTAGTGAGTGAATCCCATTTTGACTTCCGATGCGTAGTCCGACATTTAACTACTAAATTAACTGAAATTAACTAAATTAAACAACTAGAAATAAAACAAAGCTAAAACATAATTTTTGTATTTTTGTGTGAGGTTGAAATCCTAAGATAAGTATCTACCAGATTTTTCTTCCTGGACAGTATAGCGTCAAGTTACTTTGATCATAACTGGAACGATTCATTATGGAATCATACAAGTTTATCAAATCATTTAGGACATTTTACCAAAGGCTTTTGATGCTAGATTCTTGTTATCATTGAGAGTCATTAGCAAGTTTAGGAAATCATACTAGTGCTGTGAGATACACATAATGATTTGGACTTTCAAGAATTGCAGCCACGATGATTGTCAGTATACTTGTCCACTTAAATCCGTACACAGAATTTTGACACAGATTGATGATATGTTAGGTTTAATTATTTCAACAAGCATTTGTGGATCCCACCCTTATATGGTAATCAACATTCCTTAGGAGATTTTTGAGCGGTCTACGGGTATTTTGACATGAAGAAACTATTCTAAGAGCTTTCAAAGAGATGCTAAGCCTCAGGTCAGTGCCATCACACAGCAGAGAGGCGCAAACAACAATGAATTCTAGAATATTTAGGTTATTCTTATCCTTAGGTCAGTGCCATCGCACAGCAGAGAGGCACACAACCTATATTCTTGTGAGAGCATTTTTCTTTTCTTTTTGCACGTAACGCACCAACAACATTTGTTATCAGCTTGATAGCGGTTACACATTTTTTTCGTGCTTTGCTCTTTTTATGGTCATCCGCACACATTTGTGGTGTTTATTTGCTCGCCACCCCTTATTGGAACTACATTGATTGTGTTAACCAGGGATAAGATGGATACCCACAGCAAGTTGAACAATTTAGTTTGAATTTAAGCCACCAGTGAGGTCTACTCATCTATTGTGTTGAATCTACCGACACATCAAATAATGAACATGCAACCTCTAGGTCTACTTTCTCTCTGTTACCTTAGTAGCACACTAGTTTTTCTATCATTTTTCCTTTTATTTTGCTTAGACTTCTCATATTTATACTTTGAATTTTGCATCTTAATCATTTAATTTTTTTTAAGTCCCAAATAATCTGTTCCCCGTGTACTATCATTTTCCAAATACGTTGAATCAGTATCACAGATTTAATTTCTATCCGTTTAGCTAAGCTGTCCTTCTCCCCCCTTTTTTTAAGTAATTAAAAAAACAACTAATTTAATACTACTCTAACCTATTCTCCCCCTAAAATTCTAAAACCGAAAATATTTTTTGAGTTTTTGAATTTTATAGAAACAGGAAATTAAAATAAGAAAAATAAAAGAAAATAAAAAATAAAAATTAACTCTACTCGTCGGACTATGTACTGTCATCTTCTGGAATCACTTCACATTTCTTTTTCACGTCGTTGACCTCTAACAGATATAAAAATCTTGGTTTATCAAACGCTTTTGTGTAGATGTCAGCACGTTAAAAGTCCGTATTAATTTTAACAACATCGATTAAATTCTTTTCAAAACAATCACGTATAAAGTGATATTTAATTCCGATGTGTTTGGTTTTAGGATGTTGGACAGGATATTTAGTTACGGCTATAGCAGCAGAATTATCAACAAATATAGGAGTGTTAGAGAATTTTAAACCGTAGTCCCGCATTTGCTGTTGAATCCAGATGATTTGTGAACAGCAGCTTGCAGCAGCAACATATTCAGCTTCACAAGTTGACAGAGCAACCGATGTCTGCTTCTTACACTGCCACGTGACTAATCTTCTCCCAAAGAATTGACATCCTGCTGAAGTTGACTTGTAGTTCATTTTGCAGCCGCCATAATCCAAATCGCTATACGCTGTAAGCTCAAAGTCATAGTCATGAGGATACCACAACCCAAGTGTTAGAGTACCATTCAGATAACGAAATATCCTTTTGACTCCTACGAGATGGTTGACTTTCGGGTTCGCCCGATATGTGGAGCAGAGACACGTCACGTACATGATATCAGGTCGTGAGGCAGTGAGGTACATGAGGGATCCGATCATTCCTCGGTACATGGTGGCCTCCACCAGATCACCATTTTCGTCGGGTGCCACATCGTGGTTTGTAGCAAGTGGAGTTCCAGCTGTCGAAGCATTCTCCATATCGAACCGACTTAGGATATCACCTACATACTTGGTCTGATGTAGAAATATTCCCTTTGGTGTCTGATCCACCTGTAACCCGAGAAAGAACTTCATCTCTCCCATGGCACTCATCTCAAATTCAGCTTTCATTACTGCTTCAAATTCTTTACATAGATCTTCTTTTTTGGAACCGAAGATTATGTCATCAACAAAAATCTGTACCAGCAGTAAGTCACCATCCTTTTCTTTGATGAACAGTGTACAATCAATTACTCCTCTTCGGAAGCCGTGTTTCACCAGATGAGTGGAGAGCTTCTCATACCATGCTCTCGGGCTTGATGGAGCCCGTAGAGAGCCTTATCTAGTTTGTAAACTCTGTCCCGATGTTACGGATCCTCAAATCCTTCGGGTTGACTGACGTACAATGTCTCCCGGATTTCACCAGGAAGGAATGCACTCTTTACATCTAATTGATAAACTTTGATCTTCATGTAAGAGGCATAGGCTAGGAAGATACGGATTGCTTCCATCCTTGCCACAGGTGCAAACACTTCATTGTAATCAATACCCTCGACTTGTCGAAATCCTTGAACTACAAGTCGAGCCTTGTTTCTTATTATGACCCCTTGGTCATCTTTCTTGCACTTCAAGACCCATTTGATGCCAATCACCTTAGCACCTTTTGGTCTATCTACCAGTGTCCATACTCCTAGCTTCTTGAACTGTAGGAGTTCTTCTTGCATCGCACTTACCCATGCCTCATCGTTTAATGCTTCACTAACATATTTTGGCTCAAATTGAGACACAAAACATCAATAAGCACCGTCGTGAAGATATCCCTTTTCCATGACTGAGGCATAATCAGCTGAGTATAGCTGATTTCTAGTCTGTACTCCTGATCGAACATCTCCAATTACATTGTCCAAAGGATGATAAACATTTAACCTGGATCCAGGAGTGGTGGGAACAACTACCTCATTTTCCAGATTGTGAACCATAGCTTCAGCATCTGAACCTGTTGGAGTTTGAGGTTCCAAAGAGTCAGAGGCATCAGGGTTTGATGCTTGTGTACTTGCTGTAGCAGGAACCTGTTCCTCCTGGTTCACCTGTTCAGTCTCCACTTCTTCATCGTCAGAGGAGGAGTCGCTTACATCAAGTGCTCCCCTTAAAGGACTAGAAGAATCACCGTGTGGAACTGATGTTGACGAGTCTAGAGACGGTGTGTTTAAAACATCATACATCATTCTGGTCGCTAACTCATCATCAGAAGGGGAGAGATGGATGTTGAAGGACTTAAAGAATCCATCATAATCGAAGAAGAATGCGGGCCTTTTCCAGCAGGGGTGGTGTATCTCTGAACGTCGACGTTGCACCACACTTCTACTTGACCCGTTGAGTTGTTGTAAACTCTCTTATTCGGTATGTTGTATCCTAGAAAATTTCCTTCTTCAGCCTTTTCACTGAACTTCCCTTACTGATTTTTCTTCAGCAGCGTACATGGTGCGCCAAACGGTTTGAGGTACTCTAGATTAGGTTTACGTCGTTGGAGCAACTCGTAACACGTTTTACCATGACGTTTGACCACCATGACTCGATTTAGGGTGTAACATGCGTTAGTACTGCCTCGTTTCAAAATTGGATAGGCAGTTTTGAGTCTGCTAGCATTGTCCGGGCTGTCTCTATCAAGCTTCGACTCTTTCTCTCAGCAACTCCGTTCATTTGAGGAGTGTAGGCAGATGTGAACTGGTGCACAATTCCTTTTTCTTTGCAGAATGCCTCCATTCGATGGTTCTTGAACTCGGTGCCGTTGTCTGAGCTAACTTGCCTTACCTTCAGCTTGTAGAGTGACTCCAATGTAGTTACCAGCTCCTTGAATGATTCAAATGTCTCTGATTTGGATTTCAGAAAGATCACCCAAGAGAATCTTGAGTAATCATCTGTAACTACATAGCAGTACAAATCAATGGCAATGCTCTTTGTACTAACTGGCCCAAACAGATCCATGTGAAGAAGCTCAAGAGGTAGGTCAATTGAGTGAACTTTTTTTTTCCTTATGAGACTTCTTTGTCTGTTTCCCTTTCTTACACGCGACACAAAAATCCGGTAATTGGAAGTTCTTAACATTTACTCCACGCACTAGATCATCTGGATCAAGTGATTCATCGTCCGCGGATTAATGTGTCCCAGTCTCCTATGCCAGGAAATGGAGTCTTTCTCTATTGCCTTTGACAAGAAGCATTGAACTTGATGATCGGTTGTGGAGGCCTTTGATAGGTCTAAGACATATAAATCATTATATCTTGAAGCTGACATTAAGACCTGGTCCTCCAGAATTACCTACTCCTTCTTCAACACATAGCACTTCTTGTTGTCAAAGACTACCTTGAATCCTTTGTCACAGATCTGGGATACAGAAAGCAAGTTATTTTGTAGTTGTTGAACGTAGTTGACCTTGTCAAACTTGACTTTCTGGTTGTCCACTTCGCCTTGAGCCGTGATGTATCCTCCTTTGTTTCTAGCAAATGATACATGTCCCCCTTTAATTTGTTTAAAATTGAAAAGGAGAGACAAGTTCCCGGTCATGTGCCTAGACGCCCGACTATCAACAATCCAGGTGTTTGTGATAGCACTGTAACGGACACCCTGCACATTAAAAGGAAATGATCAGTTTAGGTGTGGGACCCAAGCCTTAACTGGCTTGGTTGACCCGGAGGAATCACACATCATAAATTCAACCCACTGTCCATTTGAGGGTGAGGGCATATCATGCTTCTTAGTGTTCTCAGTATCAGACAGTGAACTTGAATTTTCTTTCCATAAGCTAGTTTTGTGTAAGGCCTGTTTGTGATAAACAGACGACTGGCTTACGGTTTGAACTTTAGGTTCATTACTTCTTTTTGGTGGAGTAATAGAACTCCTTTTTGAAGAAATTTGTTTAGTATCATAAAGTTAAAATTTCTTTCTTGGTGTCTGATAATGAGGACAATTAGAAGCGATGTGTCCTCTCTTTCCACAATTTTAGCATGATCTACCTTCTACATATTGGGAAAATTTTCTCTGTGGGGAAGTGTGTGAAATAGGTGTGACTTTAGTCTGGTTGGGTTTGGACACTTCTTGTTTAGATGTTTTTGATTCTTTAACAAATTTTATTGTTTGAATATTTTTAACATCTTTAGCCTTTTGTTTATTTGGACTTTGGCGTGAAGCACGTGTTTGGTTAACTGGTTTGGTCAGTTTGGATTCTGAAGAAGACATGTTTGAACCTGATTTTACATTAACCTTTTCAAATTGTTCTTCCAAATACACAATAGGCATCTTGTAACCCAACCCTTCCCTATAGTTCCGTTTAATGTCAGATTTCAAAGTAGCCTCCTTCTGTTTAATGTCAGATTCCATCGGTTTACACGTGGAATCTGGATCACTAACTAGAGAAGTGGACACCACATGATCCTTAATAGGATTGTTATTTACTAGTCTACATTTAGCATTTAACAATATCTCATGTGCTGGTGGAACCACTTTGTAACCCAACCCTTCCCCATAGTTCCGTTCTTTCACTAAGTTTTGAACTATGTGAAAGGAACTGGTCCAACTGTGCAGTTTTTGTTTTAATGATTTGACTTCGACTTCCAAAACTGCTTTTTCTTTCTTAGTTTCTTCCAAAGAGTTCAAATAAAACTTTATATCATTTTCTTGATTAAAAGCAACAACCTCGGTTTCCTTTAATTGTTTATTTGAAAGTTCTATTTTCTCTTTGTAACTGCACTTATTTTGTTTTAAAATCCGATTAGCTTCTGTGCACAGTTGTAAGTCATTTACTAAGCTATCATTGTAATCTAATAACCTAGCAAATTTAAGATCAATGCTTTCTCTAAACTTATTACATTCTTTACAAGCATGACTTTCAAAAAGTTGGTCTTTGTTACTTACCTGTGAAGATTCGGTTGAATCAGCCATCAGCGCAGAGTTTGATTCCTCGGATGCTGGAGATTCTGAACTTGTCGTTCTAAGATCTTCTTCAATCAGGTGATTGACCACATTAGCAGTATCTTCATTTTCTAACATTACTAGTTCCACTGCAATGTCACCTTCACTTGCCGTGTCATAATCCAAACCCTCGACATTAGCAATGTTCGATTCACCCGAAGACACAAACTTGAAGGTCCAATCTTGTCCTTCATCATCTTGAGCAGTCAAGGCCTTTGTTTCTTTGCTTGACGAAACAGCTCCACTTGTGGGTTTGTCTTGACGGTTGAATGATGAGAAAGGATTCCCATTACCTGTCTTCTTGGGCTTTACACATTCACGTTTGAAGTGCCCCTTTTCTCCATAGTTAAAGCAGGTAACTTTGGTTTTGTCAAAACCAAAGGTTGTATCCTTTGTGGCTATCAAGTTCTGTCCTGTCTTCTTCACAAACTTTTTCGCTCGCCTGACAGCACTTGCTAAAGCCCACATAATGTCCATTCTTTCTAATTCATTCTCATCCACCTGCTCGTAATCCTCATCAGCCAGATGGCAATTTCCGATCTTTCCTACAACTAGACCATCATAAGAATGAATGACCGCAACTAAAAGGTCCATATGCTCCTTTGCAACCTCCACAGTGATATTCCCGAGATTCTCGGTCTTCAACTTAGTAGCATTTGCTTCAGGCACTATATATTGGGTGCAAGACGACCCTGACGTTTCAGATCCCGAAGCAGTGGATTGGGGAGGAGCAGTTGAACTAGACACAAATGCCGTTTGAAGAGGTGCTCCTGAACTTGTTGAAGTGGAAGAGGATTTATAAATAGAAGGATTCTGGTCATAGGATCCTTTCTGTGACCTGTATTTCATCCTCAGTTCCTCCTCTCTCAATTTCAGGATGAAGTCGTTTATGTCTAATTTTGCCAGTAAGTTATTCTGTCTCAAATTTGACACAAACGAGTCCCACTTCTCTAGCAGAGCATCGGCAAAGCTTGAGACCTTATCTTCCATTGACGTTGTGACTTCATGAGTGTGCAGCTCACTCATTAAATGGTAGAATCTGTCTATGACATCATCCAATCTCTCTTTACCCATTGAAGAGAAGTTATCAAACTCCTTCTTTAACGCCTTTGCCTTTAGAGCTTTCAACGATGCATTCCCGTCGTATTGTTTCTTCAAGGCTTCCCATAGCTTCTTTGCCTGTTTGTTCTCAGAAAACTAGTGGAATATATCCTTAGGTATCGACTGAGTCAACAGAGCATACACTTTCTTCTCAGCATTGTACTTCTGCAGGATCGGGTTTGTCACTTAAACACTTGGATTTCTCTCAAACTCGCTTATAGAAACACTCAAATCAGATGAAGTAAAGTCTTTTACAAGAGTTGATAATAATATAATAAGTATCAAGGAACACGCAGAAATAATTTTTCAAGGCACTTGTATATATTACTTCTCAACTCAAGATATTACAAGACTCTTACAAGCATGATACATGAGTTACAATGAGAAACTATATATACTAGATCCTACAGCCGGATATACTTTGATACTAGCTAGAAACCTAAGACTAAAGCATATACTACATGCTAAAGTTAAGGTATCTTAGATAAAGTATTATCTAAGATATGGTAGTCATGACATGTCCATGACTTACCTTTTGTCACCAACTAAAGATGGTAACTATACTAACATAAAAAGGTAAACAGTGGATTAAAGTATGGTCAACTACATGGCTTTTGAGAAAACGCCATGCAGTATCTTAGAGGTCTGCAGCGGAGTCAGGGAGACCATACTTATGTCCACTGGATAATAGCAGTGTCTTCCGAAGGTAAGTTGGCTTCGGAAGAACAAGTTCTTCCGAAGCCACTTATACTTCGGAAGAGGCTTCTATACTTCCGAGGCTTGAGGACTTCTATACTTTGGAAGTTGACTTCAGATCTTTCATTCTAAGTCTTGATCTTCAGAAGTAGGTTCTTTGTCTTCGAAAGTTGGAGTTTTCCTTCGGAAGTAAGTTTTACACTTAGTCTTCGGAAGAGCTCCTTTTTCCTTCGGAAGTTCCACTCTTAGCTTCGAAAGTCCTTTATTTGTTGTACCAAAATCTTCTAAGTGACTTGGTTTTGGTTGCACCAGCCTTTCTAGATCCAACAAACTCCCCCTAGGCTGATGCTACCAAAACCTCACTTGTTTCTGCTTCTCAAAGCTTTCAGCACCAAGGACAAAAGATATTTGTCTGTCTCTTTGTTCTTCCCTGAAGTGGTGCTGAGAAGCTTGTACAAGTCATTGGTGGATAGGAGATCCAGTCTATCACTCTGAATGACATGTACCCTTTGTTGTGTCCCTCTGAAAAAAGAGTTAGTTGACGGGAGTTATAGTCATACTCCCATCTAACTATGGATTCAAGTTCAGGACCTTCAACCATTTGTAGAAAGGCTTTGCCTTTGGTTGCTGATCTCTTCCTTTTCTCCTCCTCTCTCAGTTTCAACTCTTCTTCAACCTTGCTTCTAGCAGTTAGCTCGGCCATATGAAGGCTGCCTAGATGATTTCTTATATGGGCAGCTACATCAGAGTTTGAAGGATTGGAAAATGGCTTTTCTTCTAACTCAGCAATGTCAAATCTGCTCAAGTGTAGCAGAGATGAGGCACTTCGCCTATTGAGCTCTCCATTCTCTCTTTCAACAACACAGTTGTGATAAGAGTCTTCGAACCTCCACTAGATGATCTTCTTTCTAGGTGCAAGAGGTTGTCTTGGCACCCGGTCGCCTTTCTTGGTATCCAGTAGAGTCACCAACCTTCTCCTTAACTTCTTTTCTTCCTTATTCAAAGTGTCTGAATTGAGGCCAAGGAGATTTGCAGCTTGGTCCAATGTTCCTCTGGGCAGATCAAGAAATTGATCTCTAGTGAGGGAACGTGAGGATCCATCAACATAAGTCAAATTGACTGAATCCTCCTCACAGGAGATATCGCTCAGGGTTATGCAATTGATGAGCTTTGTCTTGACTGCCTTGAATTCTTCTAAGGAGAGATGTTTAGAAGGCTAAGGGGGTGGTTTGATGGGTTGATGGGTAGGTTGAGGTGTTTGGGTTCTGGCTAGATTTTTGGGTTGGAGGATGGGTAGTTTAGATGGTTGAGGTGAAGAGATTGGTAGGGGTGATGGTGTAGGTTCAGGGGTGTATGGTTCAGTGGTTGGTTCGGTTTTGATGGGGAATGGAAAGGGTATTGGTTCAGGTTGTGGTTGGGTTTGGAGTTTGGGTTGAGTGGTTGCTTTGAAGATCATCCCCTGTCCCCTTCTGTACATCTCCTTCCTCTTCCCCGCGCGAATGTCAGCCTTTATGTCACTGACATGTCGCTAGAGAGTATTTTCTGACATAGGACCCACCTGCCTGCCAGAGAAGCCATGAGCCTTGAGATAGCTCTTCATTCCAAGCCTTTCACCTATCTTCTTGGCAGCAGTCAGTCCTGCTTCCTCTTCCTTCTTCTTTAGCTTTTCCCTTGCAGCTATCTTTCTCTCTTTCTCCATTTGACATTGCTCTTTGTTGAAGAGCCATAAGATCGTATCATTGTTATGTGGAGATAATTCTTCTTGAGAGAAACCTCTGGAGGTTAGGAAAGTTATCCTTTCCCTCCTGAGCTGCAGATCAGCTTCTCTTTCTTTCCTCTCCCTTTCTTCTTCTAAGGCCAACCTTGCTGCCTCTTCTTTTTGCTGTTTTAGCAGCAAGGTTGCCTTTTCCAGCTCTACTAACTCCTCTAATGGTAGCAGGAGTACATCTTCATTTGCAGCTCCTAGACTGACAAGTCTATCAATAATCTCTACTCTTTTTCTGTTGTTGACTGCCTCCTGGTTGGCTGCAGCTGCTTTGGTACTTGCAGCTAGCAGTTTTCCAGTTGAAGCCTACCTTTTCTTTTGAGTTTCTCCAACCTTTCTTCCTCTTGAAGCTCTTCCGTAGTCATCTTCCTCTTGAGTAGTAGAGATGGAAGCTGGAGTTAATGCTGATGTTAGAGCTAGAGGTTGGGTGAGAAAATCCTCCTATTAACCTCAGATGCAAGTTCCAGGATTGCATCTGTGACTATTAGATCATCGGATAATGAGAATAGTCCTTCCGCAGCAGCAATCTCAGCTTCGGAAGTTTGAAATTGTTCTTCCGAGGCTTTGAATTGTGCTTCGGAAGTCTGTGAAAATGCACTATCTGTCCCAACTGTTTCAGTTGCTGGGCCATCAGTCCTTGTTTTCCCTTCGAAGTTAATCTCAGGTTCCACTTGGACCTTAGGTTGACCAACTTCCTCAATAGTGGTAGAAGGTGCATTTAACCTCTGAAGCTCTTGAGCTCCGAAGTAGATCACAGACAGATCAGGACTTGGCTGTTCTATAAGAGATTCCAATAGGAACTTGTTAAAGAACCTATTGAGATCTTGGAGCATCCTTTGATCCATTTGAATGACAACTGGAGGAGGCTCAGGAAAATTGAAGCTTGTTGCACAGGATACTTTGAGCTCAAGGAAGTGAGAGCTTGACTTTGGGTTTCCTCTTGTCTTTGACTTTGTCTCTGAACACTCTTCCCCTTTTTGGTAGCATCATCCTGAGAGCTTGATGAGCTAGAGGAAGAGGTCAAGGAGACCTGAGTTGGTACATGCCTAACAGACCTCTCAATCTGTTTCTCAGCTAGTTTGGCCTTGAGAGTTTCAATCTCAAGTTGCTGAGTGGCAGACCTATCCTCTAAAGTCCTAACCTTGGATTCAAGATTTGAGACTTTAGAAAGTAGGTCTTCAATGGTGAGTTGCATTCTTCCCTCATCTTCTTTTGAAGAATCACGGGGAGATGAGGTAACATACCTTGTATGTTCATCCTCACCACCAGATGTGGTTTCTTGGCGCCCTGGTTTCCCTTGCTCAATGATGTCTCTTTCAGAGTCATCAAAGGGCATGGTTGCCGTAGATTCAGTCTCAGTGATGTTACCACTGTCTGAGGATCCCTTGAGGCTCCTTCAGTAGTGGCAGCTGAATCTACATGAGTCCCCTCCACATCAGTGGGACTCACCTCAGTAAAGGTTTGCTGATGGGGGCTAGAGATAAGAGATCTCTCTGGGCTCTGTTGATCCTTGAGAGGGTGTTGTGGATCAACTTCATTGCCCTAAAGAGACATAATCTCTTCATCAGCTCCAATTAAAAGGTCAGTAAAGGATATGGAAGTGAAACCTAATGACCCGGGACTTTGATCAATGTCTAAGGCATTGAGCCTGTGATAGGGTTGTCCCTTTTTGGCTGCTCAGGGGAGTATAGAGACTCTCCCTGAGGGCTTTCAGCTTGGGTTTCGGGCTCATGGGTCTGAGACTGAGGAGACTCAAGACCCATATTGAGGTCAATTGTGAAGGATGGTTGGACCTCAGGCTGAGTGGGAGCCCTTTGTTCCACTCTAGCCTTTTTGGGTAGAACATGAGGAGCTTGTTCAATCAGAGAAGATTGAACAAGGGTTCGTTTGGGACGTCTCTGATAAGTAAAGGTAATGGGTGGAGAAGGTAGATTTGGCAAAGTGAGGGTAGTTGCTGGTGTGGGTTCATCACCTGTGGGGTTAACAGGGATGTCACCAGGAGCCATTGGCTCAATCATACCTGGAAGAAGTGCAGTATCTCTTCCGGTGAAGTTGGTGGACACTCTCTTCAAAGTCTTGAAGATGGTCGGCCTCATTTGAGGAGCAGTCAGAGCAGCTGCGCAGACAAGCTTGCTCTGGTCCAGCTCACAATTGATTATGTGCTGGAGAAACCTGGGATACATGAAGAATGTGTCCCTTTGAAGATTTCCCATGAGGTTAGTCAGCACAAATCTTGAGTAGTTGAAGCGGAGGCTTTTCACCAAACCATGAACTAGGCACCCAAGTTCATATGGGATTTGATCCCATCCCCCAGATTTATTGGACAAGCAGTGAAGAACCACATGCAGCAGGAACTTCCAATTGTAAGAGAAGTTAAATTTGTAGACAGTTGACCTGCTAACATCTCCACCATATCCCATTTGGATATAAGAATTGTCCAAATCTGCTTTGGGGAATTCCGTTGGAGCGCCCTCATCATGAAGCTCTAGATGCTCCCTGATGATTTGTTCAGAAATGACCAACTCCTGGCCACAGATGCTCGATCGAATAACATGAACCCCATTAGAGTTTCAATCTGACCATTTGCCCAAAATTCAGACATATGGTTTGAGTAAATCGTGGGGTTTACAGTTAGAGCGGTGTAGTAAGAAGATTGGGTTAGAAAGGAGATGATGTCTGAGAAGTCAACATCCCTTGAAGAGTCAAGGAGTGCGACTTGGTTGTGCTGAGGGTTAAGTGCCATTGAAGAAAGTTACAGGAAGATAGTTCGGAATAGGGTAAATTGAAGATGAAGAAAGCTTTTAGGGCAGTAATTTTGGTAAAAAGGATGTAAGTGATTAGCCGGAGGTATTTAAATGGGTGGAATGGCGGTTTAAAGGGGGTTTGGATAAGACGATGTGAGGTGGATGATGTGACATGGGCGGTAAGGTTAGTCCATTTAAATAATCCGACATCATTAACAAAATCTTTACTTTTTACAGAGTGGGGCCCAAAAGATTTCCGTTACACAGTAAAATCTTTCTTCCGAGTATAAAGCATTTCCGAAGGTAATGTTCTTCCGAAGGCAAATTTACTTCCGAAGGTAAATTGATTACTTCCGAGAGTATATGTTGCTTTTCAAATGGAGAGTGTTATAAGCTTCGGAAGTAGATCTGATATGAAATCAATCGCTTCTTCCGAGACTTAACACTCTTCCGAGAAGAAAATTATCCTGGGAGAAATTTGCTTCGGAAGATATGTGAAATATCTTTCGAGGGTTAATTTCTCTTCGGAAGAATTCATACTTAGATAAAATTTTAGAAAAAGATCTTTTGTAACAGGGCTTAGATTGTTTTGACATAAGACTTTACACATTAAAAGGTTTTCAAATGAGATCAACTAATCAAGGTTTATCATCCCAATAGCTGTAATGAGATATTTAAATCTTTGTTCATCAAAGGCTTTGGTGAACAAGTCAGCATATTGTTCATTTGAGTCAACTTTGATTAGCTTGATAAGATTTTTCTCATGAATATCTCTAATGAAATGATACCTGATATCAATGTGCTTAGTCTTGGAGTGCTTCACTGGATTTTCAGTAATGGATATAGCACTGTTGTTGTCAATGTGGATAGGAGTGCTCATGAAGTTGAATCCGTAGTCTATCATCTGGTTTTGAATCCACAGCAGCTGAGCACAGCAACTAGCAGCAGCAATGTATTCAGCTTCAGCAGTTGATGTAGAGACACAGGATTGCTTCTTGCATTGCCATGAGATGATCCTTCCACCAAGAAATTGACATCCACCAGATGTTGATTTCTTGTTGATATTGCAGCCACCATAATCACTGTCAGAGTAACCATAGAGATTGAAATCACTATTTCTTGGATACCAGAGACCTAGTTTAGGTGCTCCTTTAAGGTATCTAAGAATTCTCTTGGCAGCTAATAAGGTGAGACACCTTTGGAGCAGCCTGATATCTTGCACAAATGCAAGTTGCAAACATGATATCAGGTCTACTTGCTGTGAGATACATCAGAGAACCAATAATCGCTCTATACTGATGTTGATCAGTATCCTCCCCCTCAGAATAAGGCAGAGATTGTGGTTTCTGGGTATAGGTGTTTTTGCTGCTTTACAATCTTTCATATCAAATCTTTCTAAGATATCATTGACATACTTAGATTGATTGATAAAGAACCCTTCCTTCATTTGCTTTACCTGAATTCCAAGGAAAAAGTCCATTTTTCCCATGGAACTCATCTCAAACTTCTTCTTCATAATGCTCTCAAAGTCTTTACACATTTGGTCATTTGAAGAACCAAATATGATGTCATCAACATAGACTTGAACGAGCAAGATGTCCTTCCCAGACTTCCTTATGAAAAGAGTCTTATCAATGGTACCTCTAGTATAACCATTTTCAGGAGAAACTGAGACAATGTCTCATACCACAGCCTAGGTGCTTGGTGCAGCCCATATAGAGCTTTATCCAATTTGCACACATAGTTGGGATGCTGTGGATCTTCAAATCCTGGAGGTTGGCATACATAGACTTCCCTATCTATATCCCCATATAGAAAGGCACACTTGACATCAAGCTGGTAGACAGTGAAATTCTTGGATGCAGCATAAGCAAGGAAGATCCTAACTGCCTCAAGTCTTGCAACAGGTGCAAAGACATCAGTATAATCGATTCCCTCCTCTTGAGTGTATCCTTGAACCACCAGTCTTGCCTTGTTCTTGATAATCAAGCCTCTATCATCTCTCTTGTTTCTAAAAACCCATTTAGTGCCTATAGGTACTTGACCAGATGGTAGCGGACATAGGTTCAAACCTTTTGTCTTTTGAATTGAAGCAGCTCCTCTTGCATTGATTCAACCCAGCTACTATCTTTCAAGGCATCTTCCACCTTCTTGGGTTCCATTTGGGATAAAAAGCATGAGTACAAACAGACATTCCCATTGTGAGTTTGTCCTCTTGTTCTCACGCCTTCAGAGACTTCCCCTATGATGTTCTCAGCTGGATGAGTGTTATGAATCCTAAGTCTAGGAATCACCTCCAGTTGCAAAGATAAATCCAAATTGGACATATTTTGCTCAGGAGCTTGAATACTTGGTCCAGCTGTTGTTTCAAACTCATTCAATGAGGACTGATTGAATGAAAGAGAACATCATCATTTGTTTGCTGTGAAGCATCATCAACAGTTGCCTGTTCCTTCAAGATGTTGCTTTCATCAGCTTGGTGTTGTGCAGGGTCACCTGAAGAGATTTGAAAGTCAGCAGGTGAACTCCTTGTTGAAGCACCACTATCTCTTGAGATGGTTATACTGTCAGATCTTTCAATAGTGGGAACTTGATTTGCTGCAACTCTTGGAGAACTTGGAATAGGTCTGGGAAGCTCAAACAGTTGATCTTCATCAGAGTCACTTTGAGCACCTGTTCCAGCTGAAACATTCTCACAAGATGGTTTAGAATAGTTTGGAAACAATTCTAAATCAAAGATATGATCAGGGCCATTCCCCCTAACACAAGGAGTGTGCTCATTGACTACAATGTTGGAAGATTCCTCAAATTGTTGATTTTTAATATTATAAACTCTATAAGCTTTAGAGTAAGAGGAATATCCAACAAAGATAGCATCATCTGACTTTTCAGCAAATTTTGCCAAATTGTCTTTTGTGTTAAGTATGGTACACCTGCTGCCAAAGGACCTTAGAAAGCCAATGAACGGTGGCCTCTTGTTCCATAACTCATAAAGGGTTTTTCCATGTGGCTTTACTACAAGAACTCTGTTCTGCACATAGCATGCAGTGCTGACTGCCTCTGCCCAGAATGTTAGAGGCAGCTTTGAATCAGCTAACATAGTCCGAGCAGCCTCAATAAGTGTCCTAT
The DNA here is from genome assembly GCA_025215565.1 of Flaveria ramosissima. Classification (NCBI taxonomy): domain Eukaryota; kingdom Viridiplantae; phylum Streptophyta; class Magnoliopsida; order Asterales; family Asteraceae; genus Flaveria; species Flaveria ramosissima. The sequence continues at coordinate 44,772,683 of CM046040.1, forward strand.
TCCTCCTCTCAGCAACACCATTTTGTTGAGGAGTTCTTGGAGCACTATATTGTCTGGCAATCCCTTTTGAGTTACAAAATGAGTCAAGAACTAGGTTCTTAAACTCAGTCCCTTGATCACTTCTAATTATTTTAACCTTGTGATCAACTTGATTTTCTATTTTAAGAATAAAAGATTTCAAAGTTTCAGCAGTTTATCTTTGGTTCTTAAAAAGAATACCCATGTAAATCTAGTAAAATCATCAACAATCACAAGGCAATATGATTTCCTTCCAATGCTCATTATACTTGTGGGACCAAATAGATCCATGTGCAATAAGTGTAATGGGGTGGTGGTGGAGTTAACAACTTTGGATTTATGAGATGCCTGTGTTGTTTCCCTTTCAGGCAAGCAACACAGTTATCTTTGCAGAAAAATTCCTTTTTAGGCAAACCATGTACCAAGTTATTTTTAGCCAATTTATTCATTGTCTTAAAATTTACATGACACATTCGTTTATGCCATAGTGTTGACTCATCACCATCAGCTTAAAGAAAGCATGATACTTCTCCCATTGGGGAAGCATTGTTCATATCCAGCTTGTACATATCCCCTTTCCTGGGAGATCTAAGAAGCACCAATTCCTGAGGAATTGTCATCCCGGTTTGAGGATAATGCACTCATGTTCTGTGAAGAGCATTTGATGCTTTTGATCACAGAATTGAGAAACACTTAACAGGTTGTGTTCAAGCTGTTTGACAAAATTAACTTTGTCAACTTTTAACTTCCATTGGATATACTTCCTCTGCCAGAAATATATCCTCCGGCCTCACCTCCAAACTGGACAGGACCTCCATCATAATGTTAAAATTGTTGAAGGAGAGATCTGTTCCCTGTCATGTGCCTGGAGCATCCACTATCCACAATCCAAATGTTGTTATTCTTGTCATATGGATGTCCCTGCACATAAGATGAGATGATTAGTTTTGATTGGAAACCCAAGCCTTATTGGTCTTGGGTTCTTCCAATGATAATGACATAATTGAACCAAAATTTATGCATGGGGGTTCAATGGATGTCTTTGAAGAAGAGGTTTGGGCTACAACATCTTCCTTGATCTTCCATTCCATCCCTTGGTTGATCATGGAGGATGAGCTTGTTGAAGCTTTTGTAGCTTGGCATTCTTCCGAAGCTTCTTTCTTTTCGGAAGAAGCCTTCACCACCTTTTCTTCCGAAGAAGTCTTCTTCTGGGATGGTTTCAAGGGGACTCTTTTATTCTTCTGAGTCTTGACAGCTTTAGCTTCCGAAGCCTTTTTCCTTTCGGAAGAAGAATCTTCTTCCGAAAGCAGCCTTGCTTCGGAAACAAGCTTTCCCTTTTTCATCACTTGAACCATTTGATATGGTCCAAATGAGAAACCTTCCCTGACTCCTTCCTTTTTAACATTATTTGCATAATGTGTGCTAGCAGGATTGTAGTAACAATCTTTGGCCATGTGGTTTTGCAGACCACACATTATGCATGCAATGTTAATCTTTTGGGAACTTGAGGATTGCTGTTTCTTGTTCTTTTTCTCTTCATCAGCAACCTTTCCCTTTAACTTCTGATCCTTTGGTAGGACAGGAGTGCTGGTACTACACCCCTTTCCTGAATCAGAGTTTCCAACCACCTGGAATCCAGCTGAGATGAATACACCCTTTTGCTTTGGGTCTATCTTTAGCTTGGACTCAGCCACTTTCTTGGCAGTTTTTCTGGCTGCCTTAGCTCTGCTTCTTCTGGCTTTGGTGGTCAGGGTTTGATCATCATTGGCAGGGGAGGGCATAATTACCTGGTTCTTCCCTGTGATGGTCTCCATAGTTGCATCATTCTTTGACTCATGAGAAGGTGGGTCAGCAGATGGAACCTCTTGCTCTTCAGTACCACACCTTGGTTGTCTTATAGACTCATAAGAGTGTGGTGGAGCAATTTCATTGGTTCCCAACCCACCTTTGTTTTGGTAACAAAGTTTTGAGTGAGAGGATGATGCAAGAATGGCTTGGAAGTTTTGCTCGGAAATAGCATACTTCCTGGCTTGAGCCTCAGCTGTGACAAGCTGGGCTTGAGCCTCAGTCAATTTGGATATTAAATCCTTTATCTGAGTCTTATAGTTTGTGTGTTCATGTTTTAATAGGGACACAGTTTTCTCTAACTCCTCAATTTTTCTTTGGTAGTCAGATTCAGCCCTTTTAAAGTCAGATTTTAAAACATTTAAAGACTCAATATCAGATTTAATCTCCATATTGTAGTCCTGATACAATTTAACCTTAGCAATACAGGCAGGAGTACAGAGATGTTCATATACCTTATTTTCATCTGTTCCGGCCATGAGTGCTTGAGCAGGAGTCACATCCTGTACCATGAAGCTCCAGTCAACTTCTTGAGCCATTGCAGCTGTTGCTGTTGACTTTCCGGTGGGCTTTGGTGTAGAGGGATGTGTGGAGGCCTGTGGGGTTCCCGGGTTGGACTTGGGAGCCTTGCATTCCCTTGCAAAATGACCAAGTTGGTTACAGTTGTAACATTTGGCCTTGGTTTTGTCAAACCCAAATTTGCTGTTGATTGGGTTCTGGGGAAATTGCCTTCCAGTTCTCTTAAAGAACTTCTTTGCTCTGTAGGTTAGAAGAGCCATTTGTTGGACTATGTCCACGTATTCCACGTCATCCGGGCTGAAACACTCTAGATCATCAAAGCAATATTGATAATCATTTGAGTGTCCACTTCCTGAGACAAAAGCACAGCTGTCCTGAAAGGAGCTTTGCTGAGCTTGTTGAGACCTTGGAGTCTCAGGAAATGTGATGTATGGCCCAGAAGAACAAGATGGCTGCTGGGTGTAAGTCAGGTATTGTTGAGGCTGGGAGATTCCTGAGCCTTCAGCAACCATTAAAGCGTTGCTAGTAGGAAGACTCAAGGGTCTGCTTGTCTGATGACCCCTCTTACTTTCCATTTCCAAACGGTATCCATCAAGGATCCCATAAGTTCGGTCATGGTGAGTGTATTCAGATTCTCTGTTCTCTTGATAGAGACACAGTAGAATGTCCACTCATTGGGTAATGCACTCATGAACTTTCTTGTAAGGTCTCTGAGTTCATGAGCAATTCCCACAGATTGAAGGGAAGAAATGAGATCCATGTACCTGAAATATTGCTGGCTAAGAGTCTCTCCAGCAACATAGGTGAAGTTCTCGAACTGCTGCTTCAGTGAGTCCTTCTTGGAGTCATTTGAGCTTGAGTACATTTGAGCAAGCGCATCAAACAGTTCTTTGGCAGACTTGCAATGCTCAAACCCCACCATGATGGAGTTGGAATTGCAGTCATGAGAACAGTCATAGCGTTGCTGTCGATGTCTAGCTTCTTCCTGTCCTCATCAGAATAATCTTCAACAGCTTTCTCAATCATGGCACCGTTTCCACCAGCTACTTTGGCTTATACGGGCCATTGACAATGGATTGCCACATCTTGCTGTCTTGATACCTGATGAAGCCTTCCATTCTTCTGCTCCAGGACCTGAAGTTTTCAGGGGTGATGATGGGTGCTTTGGTCATCGTCCCCATCTCTACTTCAGATTTGTTGAGGCCATTTTGAGTGAGGTATAAGGAGGAGTGAAAAACAGGTTGATTAGGATGGTAAGATCTCACAATCAAGAGCCTAAAAAGCTCTGATACCAATTGCAGGATCGGGTTTGTCACTTAAACACTTGGATTTCTCTCAAACTCACTTATAGAACACTCAAATCAGATGAAGTAAAGTCTTTTACAAGAGTTGATAATAATATAATAAGTAGCAAGGAACACACAGAAATAATTTTCAAGGCACTTGTATATATTACTTCTCAACTCAAGATATTACAAGACTCTTACAAGCATGATACATGAGTTACAATGAGAAACTATATATACTAGATCCTACAGCCGGATATACTTTGATACCAGCTGGAAACCTAAGACTAAAGCATATACTACAATGCTAAAGTTAAGGTATCTTAGATAAAGTATTATCTAAGATATGGTAGTCATGACATGTCCATGACTTACCTTTTGTCACCAACTAAAGATGGCAACTGTACTAACATAAAAAGGTAAACAGTGGATTAAAGTATGGGAAGTTCTCGAACTGCTGCTTCAGTGAGTCCTTCTTGGAATCATCTGAGCTTGAGTACATGTGAGCAAGTGCATCAAACAGTTCTTTGGCTGACTTGCAATGCTCAAACCCCACCATGATGGAGTTGGAAATTTCAGTCATGAGAACAGTCATAGCATTGCTATCAATGTCTAGCTTCTTCCGGCCCTCATCAGAGTAATCTTCAATAACTTTCTCTGTCATGGCACTGTTTCCACCAGCTACCTTTGCCTTATATGGGCCATTGACAATAGATTGCCACATCTTGCTGTCTTGATACCTGATGAAGCCTTCCATTCATCTGCTCCATGACCTGAAGTTTTCAGGGGTGATGATGGGTGCTTAGTCATCATCCCCAACTCTACTTCAGACTTGTTGAGAGCCATTTTGAGTGTGGTGTAAGGAGGAGTGAAAAACAGGTTGATTAGGATGGTAAGATCTCACAATCAAGAGCCTAAAAAGCTCTTACACCAATTGCAGGATCGGTTTTGTTACTTAACACTTGGATTTCTCTCAAACTCACTTATATTACACTCAAATCAGATGAAGTAGAATCTCTTCTAAGAGTTGATAATAATATAATAAGTAGCAAAGAACACAAGGAAATAATTTTCAAGGCACTTGTATATATTACTTCTCAACTCAAAGTATTACAAGACTCTTACAAGCATAGAACATGTGTTACAATGAGAAACTATATATACTAGATCCTACAGCGGGATATACTTTTATACCAGCTGGAAACCTAAGGCTAAAGCATATACTACAATGCTAAAGTTAAGGTATCTTAGATAAAGTATTATCTAAGATATGGTAGTCATGACATGTCCATGACTTGCCTTTGTCACCAACTAAAGTTGGCAACTGTACTAACTTATAAAGGTAAATAGTGGAATAAAGTATGGTCAACTACATGGCTTTTGAGAAAACGCCATGCAGTATCTCAGAGGTCTGCAGCGGAGTGTCAGTGAGACCATACTTATGTCCACTGGATAATAGCAGTGTCTTCCGAAGGTAAGTTTTCTTTGGAAGAACAAGTTATTCCGAAGCCACTTATATTTCGGAAGAGGCTTCTATACTTCCGAGGCTTGAGGACTTCTGTACTTCGGAAGTTGACTTCAGATCTTTCATTCTAAGTCTTGATCTTCGGAAGTAGGTTCTTTGTCTTCGGAAGTTGGAGTTTTCCTTTAGAAGTAAGTTTTACACTTAGTCTTCGGAAGAGCTCCTTTTTCCTTCGGAAGTTCCACACTTAGCTTTGGAAGTCCTTTATTTGTTGTACCAAAATCTTCTAAGTGACTTGGTTTTGGTTGCACCAGTCATGCCACCAAAGGTAAGTTTAACACCATCAGCACCAACCGACATGCTATAACCTGTCTGGATTGATTCCCACAGATTGGGATCAACTCCATTTAGATAAATCTCAAACCTTTGCTTCCATTGTGGGTACTCATCTAACGTTATAAGTTTAGGGGGCTTATTGTGATTTCCAACCTCATTCTCTAGAAGCAGAAGGTTCTGGATTCAAGAGTCTTCACCGGCAGTAAACGCGGAATACTGATCTTCCATTTCTATAAACTTTAAATTTTAACTTAAGACTTATTCACTCGTGCGAATGGAGAGATGCGAATGGGCCAGTCGTGCGATTGAACCAATGCGGATAGGTCAATCGTATGATTGGACTTATGCGGATGAACAACTGTGCGATTGGGCAAATGCGGATGGACAATGCGAATGGGTTGGTTCAGTCGTACGAATGGAGGGGCGACTGAGTTCAATCGTGCGTATGGGATGTGCGATTGAGTTCAGTCGTGCGATTGATCCAATCGTGCGACTGAAGGCTTCTGATTATATAAATTCGAAGGTTTTTGATATTTTGACTCAAAAACACGAGTTTTCAAGAACTCTAATCTGCCGTATGCCAAAAAACTTAAACTTTTAGATCTGGAGACACTGAAAACACTGTTTTACTCAAAAAAGTGACTCTTTTGAATGAAAAACGTGATTTTTGCACCAAAACTAATCGAATCAACACGCAAAATCAAGAGCCAAAGCTCTGATACCACTTGTTAGGACCGTGTACTACGGAGTACTAACTGATATTGCGTGTATACCTAATCAAATAGTGCGGAATCCTATTTGATTGGTGATCCAATCAGTGAGAACGCAGTTTTGATCAATCTAGAGATTAATGAAACGTTATGAACGATCAGAACACGATCAAATGCGATCTATGAAGTTGAAACAGGTTCTCTGGAGTCTCTAGACGGCTAGGGTACGTATGTGAGTCGAAATTCTTAAGTGTCACGTTTTTCCATGAATTAAGTGGTATTTATAGGTTAGGGTTTGTCAATCGTGCGACTGAACCATTAGTATGGTTCAGTTGTGCGACTGAATCATACGATTGGTCCATACGCACGACTGAAGGTTCAGTCGTGCGACTGAGCCAATCTTATGTCTCAATCGTGCGACTGATCCAGTCTCCTGGTTCAATCGTGCGACTGGTCCATTAGTATGAAGTGTTTATGCGTATGGTCCATTAGCATGGTCCATTCGCATGAAGACTTCATACGATTAAGTTTAAACACATTTCTCAACCATTCTTGACTAAGAACTATGTAAACAACCATAAACCTATATAGTTAGTTCAATATGCGTTATGATACAATAAACAATGAAACATTTAACAATATAATCATCAATCACATATTTCATTTCATTCAACTCATTCATTACATATATGTAAGACATGAAAGCCATTTTACATTAAGCTCCAAAACTAGGTACATATGTATCAACAGATTTATTCCCATACCATCCTTAGCTTCAGTCATTACCTGCCATCTAATACCATAAAAAGGCAGCGTTGCTGAATGACTTTTAGTTTTATAATATATAGAAGACATACATTTACTTCCTTTAATGAGCACACTTTTATCATTCATATAAGTCAAATTGACTTTCACATCATCATTTATCGTGTTTATTATCTTTCTTTCATTCATTACCTTTCCTCCTTCATAAAATGGAATTGCACAAATAAAATCCCAAACATCTGGTTGATAACAAAAAGTCAACCCCTGTCAGTAGACGTTTTTCATGGTTAGCTAAACCTCTAACCGTTGACCCATTCATTTGACTCACTTAAGTGAATATCATTCATCAGTGCTTACATCTAGGTTCACATTTCTTTTCATTATGTTGCACATTCATTATTATTTCATTAATGTTCCACTTGTCATACATAATTTTTTTATGATAATATTTCTTTTCATCGTATAACAGGGAGCATCCAAGTAACATTTTCATAGAGTAAGACATGTAGGAAATCATATACTAGAAACAATCTCACTACTTAACAGTCAACCGTTAGTCAATGTTAGTCAGTATTTCTTGCTAAAAGTACGTCTAACTTAAGCAATTTCGATTCACCACCAACATACCTATGTTTGGGAGAACCAACATCCAACGTCCCACCATGCCAAAGCTTCATAGAGATGGTTTCTTCCATTCGATTCAACACAAGAAAACCCTAGTTTAAATCGAATCGTACCTGCTGATCGGTCAATTAAGTCGATGTTTTTCAAAGAAATTAGGGAGTTTAGGGCTTCAATATGATTTAGACTGAGAGATTTTCATCAGCTTTATTAAGTATCAAAAGCAAGTGACACGTTTTTATTTTTTGCCACATCAACATGCCACGTCAGCATGCCACGTCAGCATGCCACATCAGCAAGTAGTAACGGTGTTAAGTTTTAGTTAGTGAGGTATTGTTGTAGGAAAATAAGTTTAAAGTTGGGAGTGCCAGTAAACATTTGCTCAGTTGGGATTAATGCCGGCCAATTAATGAAACTTGGGATTATTTAAATCCAATAACCCTTTAATTAACTAAGCATAATGTATTATATATAATAAAACTACTAGAAAAATATGTTTAATTCAACCTTTCTGAAACAACATTTCAATAAAAGTTGCATTATCTGACAAAAAGATTAAATTTACTAACAAAAATATTAACAAAGTGGATGTTTTAGATCTAATGCAACTTTACCTACCATAGTCACTCGTAAAAAAGTTACTTCAGGTTAATAAAACATTTTTAAAGCCTAATACATCTTTTTTAATGGTTAAGGCAATATATTACTAGAATTTTATTAGCTTCATTTTATGTAGTGTAAGAAAAGTGATAATATGTTATTCAAACTCGACAAAACTAAAGCACAAAATGGCTTTTAAGGGAAAACATTTTGTTATATTTCTACACTTTATATAAAAAGCAATACATGTTATAAACATTGTTGGTATATCTTAAAAATCATTAAGTAACTTAATTCATTCTATAAATATTACATCCTCGATATTATAAAACTTTAATTTGATGAACAATTGCTATTAAGAGCATTAACAGTGGAGTCTTTAAAAATATGTGAGCGTGTTTGGTATATTATATGGAATGGTTTTGAGTGATTATGGGTGAATGAGAGAGAAAATGTTATTGTGGATTGGTATATTTAAAGAATCAATGTTCAATCCTTATAATAATTTTTAATATTTTTTAAAGTGGTTGTGAGTGGAAGAGAGAGAAAAAAGTAATTTAGTATTATTTAATTGAAAATTAGAGAGAAAATATAGTGATTTTTAGTGTAATTATATGGATAAAGATGAAGAACTCACTGTGAATGCTCTAAGTGAACTCCCGGTACCTGCATGAACATACACACTTGTCACAATCCCCTTCCAGACATGAATTATATGTGACTAGATGCCATCTAAACAACGCATTAAAGCAATATAACATTTTTTAAACTTAGTAATACATACGGTTGTTTAAGATACATCGATTATTACATAAGTTTAAGCTAGATCTAGAGATCTATCCTCCAAGCTTACAAGATCTTTATATGCTCCAGTCTTAAAAGTTATCTCCTTTAAATTATTCTTAACATACATCACATGACACCAAGAATGTGTGCCCAATATATTTTGACTTAGCTTACATTGATAAGTTCATTTATATAGCTTGAAACAATTATATATTTGTTACAACCAAGCATCTATCATGCATAATAAGTATATAATAAACAGAACATATGATACAACAAAATCACATACAAAAACAATATCACTATTTAGCTTCAAAGAACAACATGACGGTGCCATCATATTTCCGAGCATTCTATCCGATTTTATCATAAAATAGCACATCTTGTTTTATAGAATGTTCAAAGGAATTCACAACCTAACTTAGTTATTTAAAACAAGGCTTATGAAACTCACTTTAACCACTTAGTAATCACAGGATCTTACAACACTTCAGTATTAAACCTTCACCGATACAAATACTAATAAACCAGTATAAAAGTGTTATTAATAATATATTTATACTACACAGCCCTAAAACGATCCACTTGTTGGATCATAGGTTGAGCATTGCAGTTAGATCCGTGACCCGTGACCCTATCCCATGTGCCTAAGAGCATCTCCAATAGGGCGTTTTTAGCCCTTAAAAATGCCACATCATCTGCTTTTAGACCAAAAACTATTGAGGGGTTTGTTTTTGAATGTAGAAGTTCATGAAGATGAACACCAAAAAACATCTGACATTTTCAGTGGTGGCCCAGAGTTGGGTTTTAATATTAAAAAAAGAAAATAATATATTTATATTAAAATATTTAGTTTTTAAATATTAATTTAAGTGTTGGGCGTTTCAGGTCAACCTCATGCGCTTGAACAGTGTCCAAGTGCCTGAACAGTGCACCGGAACAATGCTCATGCGCCTAAACAGTGCTCATGCGTCTGAACAGTGCTCATGTGTCTGAACAGTGCCCATGCGCCTGAACAGTGTTCATGTGCCTGACAGTGCGCCTGAACAGTGCTCATGTGCCTGAACAGTAAATTTAATTTTTAAAATTTAATTTTTTAATTCTTTACAATAAATTATTATTTATTAAAAGTTTAAATTTCAAATTTTTAAAATTTCCCTCTAAAAAGTATTTAACTTTTATATTTTAAAATTTTCATCCAACAAAAGACATATAAATATTTTATTTATATTTTATATTAATATATAAGATTGATAATTAAAATAAATATAAAAGGTAATAATGATGTGACAATGTTTTTAGGTGTTTTTTAAGTTTTACTATTGGAGAGGTTTTTTAGGTTTTTGAAGAATGAGTGGTTTTCTGATATGGCTGCTGACTAGGCATGTTGGCCGTTTTTTTATTTCACCATTGGTGATGGTCTAACCTGGTTTCTGTGGGTGTTCAACCCATAATTCCATGGGCACATAGCTCAAGCCTGATGGATATCCTACCCACTTCAACTCGGGTTCCCAAGTCAACATTTCCCTAAACTAGAAAAGAGGAAGACAATTTACCTTACCATCATCCACTAATCGTTTGCTAGCAGAACCGCTCCCCAACTTAACTAAACTAACTCAGATCGACCAAATCAAGGTTGGTCGTGGACAGATACACATCTACTAACGGTCTGTGATGACCTTTTCTAGCTTCTTCTCGTAGAGATGCTCATGTTTCATATACTACAGATTTTGTAACTTATTTTCTATATAGCTCGAATTATTCTTGTCAGAAGTTTTACTCCTACCGTCGTGTTAAATTTTCAAGGTATTACAATATCACAAGCACTTAAGGAATCTGCTATCCAGTGATTCACACACACACACTCTCTTCAATCCATGTTCATGTTTTTCTACAAATATCACAGACATGTACTCCTCGTTTTCGTCCCTCTCACGGTATATTGCTTCATGTTTCATCTGTGGCGTTCATCCCACTGATGTATGCATCAGAAACACTCTTTGTCTATAGCCTATTTCTGCTGGGATGGAGATACCTAGGCTCACGAAGTATGACATATTTTGTATGCATATTTTTGTTGATATTTTTACTATAATATCATGCTTGACATACAATCTTGTACTTCATTTTCTTTCCTAAACCACTAACCTTTAATACAAAAAAACCATATATAGTTGATTTCATCTTCGAAAGATTTATATATAGCTAATTAATTAAACTAGATATATGAAACCTTTGACTTCAACTTGAAAATATGTTTTATTAAATAAAAAGGATTTGCATGAGCATGGGCATGAGCATGAGGGAATGTTTGATTAAAATAATTCTAAGTTTTTGGTGTCCACCCATCTTGATGTGAAATAGAGCCACGCCGTTATTTTTAACAAATTATTTAAAACATTATGGATATATAAAATGAATATAAGATTTGCCTTAACAACACTTATTTAAAATTAATACAAACGCCTATTAGGACAGGAGAGTGCATCTTGTCTCTTTAAACTCTCTCTACAATAATAGCATATCAAATTTTTAAAGTTTATTCTCTAATCATCATTAAACTAATGCAATGCATCTTTTTGAATATTTCTAATCCATGAAACATATTTACATAAACTAATTAATAAAATAATGGTAATAGTAGTACAACGTACTAATAATAATAAATAATTAATTATAATTATAATTAGTTATAAAATAATAATAATGTTGATGATGAAAATACTAATTAAATAATGATAATAATTACAATTATAATTATAATTAAAAACAATAGGTTATTATTGTTTCTTTTTTTTTGGTATTGTAATAATATCGATAACAATAAGGGCAGAGTTACAGTAAAAATAATATTTAATTTAAAAAGTTGAGGAAAAATTATGTTTTTGACACGTGTCTTTCTATTGTGTTAAAAAGAAAAACATTATGGTCATTGTGTTAGATACGGTCAGTTCAATGTGTCTAATACGTCGTTGTGTCATATATTAGTTAATTGTGTTATTTATTTTTCATCATTTGTTATATGTATTTATCATTATGTTTTACATTTTAGATTATTTTGTATGATTTTTGTAACTAATCATTTTGGATTATATAAATTTATTATCTATCGTATTTTACAATTCAAAAACACGATAATTTATTTCACCAATGTAGTTTTTAAAACTCAGAGTGTTCAAAATAACATAATATGTTATTTTTGTCATTGTTTTTATATATAATAAAATTTTGTTGGTATCTATCATTGTGTTTTATAATTAGAAGTATGCAATAATATTATTTTACGAATGTATTGTTCAAAACTTATAGTGTTTAAGATAACATAATGACGATCAAACAACACAATGAGACTATGTACCATTGTATTCTATGTTTTATACTATTTTGTGTTATTTTTTCATTTTTAATGTACTAGATTAACTGGTTGTTAATTTATTATTATGTTTTACCTACTATAAATACACAACTGTAGTATTTTAAAAAAACACATTACCTAACAAAAACATATAATAAACTACATTAAATACATAATGACAAACAATACTCATATGAGATTAAAAACATAAAAATATTATTATATTTTTATATAGTGATATTGTAATGTTTTTAAAGATAAAAAACGCTCGTTTTTACAGTGAAAGTTTTATAAAAAAAATAATTTCGTATATAAAAGTTATTAATGTTTTAGAAATGAGGGAATTTAAGAAAATCAACAAAAGTGCCTAGGACTAAAATACCCCTCTAACATAGTTCTTCATATAACTTGATCTCAACCATTAATTAATAACATTTATGGTTGATATTACTTATAGCACTTTAAAAAATATAAAATCATTTTTTATTTTAACTCATCCCTAGTAATAATATTATTATTTTTTTCTATAATTTGATCTTCACCATTGATTAAAATAATTAATGATTGAGATTATTTATTACACTTTTTATTTAAACTATTCTCTAATAACAATCTATACTGTATATAAAGTATTTAGGAGGAGTATTTTAAGATACCCTAAAATTAAGAACACATACTTTACTCAATGCATTATATACAATCATTTTTAAGGATATAATAGTAATTATATTATTATGTACGGATTACCCCCTTACAATTAGTTACATAATAACCCTACACTTACTAACGTTTATATAAAAGTTTAACAAACTTAAACTATTTGATATTTTAAATTTGCATTAGTTTAGGAATTTAAGGACCAATTATTCAACCCTATCCATTATTTTACGGATTTAGTAACCAATTTTTAAATGGAGTTTAAAATTATGAGGTAATAGTGAATAAAAAAACTTTAAACCTTTATATTAACACTTACGTAAAACTTTAACAAATTTAAATTACTAATAAGTGAAGTTATTTTCTTTCTGTTAAATGAAGTTTAAATTATGAGTTAATAGTGAATTAAAAAAACATCTTTAAACCTTTATACCAACCGTTGCCGTAAAATTTTAACAAATTTGAATTACTAATAATTGAAGTTATTTTCTTTCTACTAAATAAAGTTTAAATTATGAGATAATATTGAATAAAAAATAACTTTAAATATTTATACTAACTGTACATATATATAGCATTAAGTAATAAACAATTTTAGACAACTTTAAATATTTATGCTAATTGTACACATATACTAACTTTAAAGGTGAAAGGTACTACCATTGAGTAATCTATACCATATATAAAGCATATGAGAGGGGTATTTTAAAATAACACAAAATTAAGAACAATTGTTTTATTCAATACATAATACACAACCACTTTTGAGGATAAAATAGTATTTATAACATTATTTATATATTATCCCTTACAATTAGATACATAATAACCTTACACTTAATAACAATTACATAAATTTTTATATTATCTACCCATAAACAAAATAAATTTAAGTTGTTTAAGATTTAAGCTATATCTTTTAATCTATCACGTTTAAAAACTTTTTAAGACTACAACTATAACCTGCGTTTTTTTAACGTTTTAGTGTAAACGTTTTGCTAAACCAATTTGTATTTTATGAGGTACAATAAGTTAATGCGTAAATATACAAGTAGTTATGCAGAACCCATTTATTTGGTGTTTTAAATTTTAGATTAGAAAAAACATAATAGACTTTGTAAAAATACTACAAGAATAAATAAATATTAAAAACACGTGATGGATGTAAAATGTCGTCCCGCCGCATTGCGCGGGCACCCTTTTAGTAATAAGATAAAAAGGGTGTTAATTTTGCGGTATCAATGGTGGAGTGCAGCTATTCCTGCCGGTCTCACTTGCTCCCTCCTGTCATCTCGCTTGCTATTGCAATTACTCTATGCGCCTTAAGGAGTAAAAATATTGTGTTGGTTTGACAAACACATTGTGTTTGGATTTACCTTTGTCATGTTAGGTTGATATATCTAAGGTGTTTATATACATGCAACGTATCAAGTTGTTTAAAATTAGAATAATGATAAAATTTTAATTTCTATAAGGTGAATATCCCAACTCAATATTTATGATATGTCTGACACATTTGTTACAACTCGTCATCCCTTTTATCACATGTTTAAGACTTGATTGCAACTCATACATATAGAACTCGTCAACCCGTTTTCCACATAACCCGTCAATTGTGTGGCTCCTTTGTATAAATATTTTACACGATTCGTGTCTGAGTTCTACGATTTAAAGTGTCTTCGAATTATAGTTAACTCCTTTACACAGAAATATACAAGTAGTCATGGTTTCCTCAATCTAATCCATCGACCTTTAAAATACTCAAGTTACATTTAAAAAATAGATATATTTTTGAAGAGAATTAGAAGAAGAAGCCCCAACATTGTCTCGACATACTTGTTTAAATTTTGGGACAAATGGCGAAGGATGGCATCTAGTTGCATGCAATGTTCCTTGTTATCATAGACTAACCATAATTTTCAATTATAAACACCCACGCGTTCGTTTATAATATATGTACTTGTTTAAAAAATTTTGTTGACACTTCAAATTTCTTAAAATTAGAATTGGTTAAACTAATTGGGATTAACTAATGAAATTTTAATTCAAATACCTTTTTTTTTATGGACTTTCAAAGTTTTCTATAAACATCCTCAGGATATAGAATGGTAAAAATATTAATTAGAAATTCGAATGTTCTCGCATATTTCAGACATGTATAATTTTTTAATTCGGAGATCCAAAAGAATTTTTAATAAAAGTTATTAGTTTTTATAAAATGTATCAAATAACGCATACTTTTAGAATTTGAGTATTTTAATTTTATTCATGTCATGTTTGTTTCAATTTCAGATTTCCATATCACGTAGATCTAAATACTATCAAGTTAGCATTTAACCATCTAAACAATAAATTAACAAGTAACGACAAGATAAAAAAATCAATAACAAAACAAATCCATAGACAAATCAAACTATACCTGTAGCTCGACTTGACTCCCATTTAACACAGGATCCGAGGAGTGGGTTGAATGGTTTCGTGATCTAATATACAAAGTCCTACCTTACACTTTTGTGCTAAAGATTGCTTTCTGTTGTCAGAAAAAAATATAAATAACGTAATAATACAAACAAAAACATATAAAGTCGTTATGTACTACGTTAAATTAGGTTTGAATAGACTATATAATGCTGGGAAAAAGTAAAAAATGTAATAATTTTTGGCATATTTAAGTTTTAGCCCACCTTTGGATGTTCTAGGCCCAATCGATGGGCTTTTTAAATCGCCTCACTGCCTCACCATAGAAGTGGTTTTAAGTAGACATGTACAAACCGGGTTTAAATCCAAACCGGTTTGGGATCCAAATCGGTTCGGTTTGAAACAGGTTCCAAACCAGAAATTCTCAACCCTACCGAAACCGATTTGGAAACCGATTCGGTTTTTTTTTTTTCATATAATATTTATTTTTATTATAATTATTTTTAATTCATATAATAATTATTTTTATATATTATATTATATACTAACCTAGTGGGGGTATAATGGTAAAAAAACATCAAAACAAACGGTCAAAAAATGGTACAAACGGCTATATAGTCGTTACCCAACGGTTACCGGTTTGAAAACGGGGTCGGTTTAAAACCGGTTTGAGAACTGAGTTGTGAACCGGTTTGGAAACCGGGTTGGAACTGGTTTGGAAACCAGGTTGGAACCGGTTTGGAAACCAGGTTGGAACCGGTTCGGTTCAAAAACCGGTTGTAACTTCGAAAAGGGGAAACCGAGGAGGCACCGCCGGGTTGGATCGGGTTCGAACCGGTTTGGGCCCCAAACCGGTTTCGGGTTTTCCGGCCAAACCGGTTCCCGAACCGGTTTTTTTGGCCACCTCTAGTTTTAAGGGAAGATGAATTGGATGAAAATCATGTTTTCAAATTCTCAGACTCAGAGGCGTAGTTTGAACATTTTCATACGGGGGCAGGTGCGAAATTAATTGTTTTAAGCGGGGGCAAACTTGTTATATATAAAAAAGTTTTACACTAACGGGCTAAAAATATATACTAACGACCAAAAATTAACACTACTAACGAAAAAATGAGAGGGGCGGGGGCCACTCCCGGCCCCTTTAATGCTTCGCCCATGTTGTCAGTCGCTCATCGCCTCATTCTCATGCTAATTAGAAACGAACAGCCTATGTGGTTTTATTTACGGTGATGATATTCATGGTTTGGTGTTGGTGTAACGTTTGTGTTTTATTTTAGTTATTGGGATCTTGTTATTTTCTTGGTGTTCGTTTTGGGTCTACATGGTTTTATAAAGTGAGATTCTAAGGATGTGGGAGTTTTAAAAACTTTTATATTTTACCTACTATGTCCTCCATATATAGAAAATATGAGATATTCATCACTTATTTCAGATAAGTCATTCAGTTATTTAAACCATTTATTAACTACAATTAATAACAAATATTGCTTCTTCATTTCACATCAAAATTTATGTTCAATATGACCCCTTGGAACACGGTTGCATATTTGTTTAGCTTCAAAATTTAGACATTATAGTTGATCAAAAGATAATTTTTTAATATTTGAAATGAATTCATTTATGTTTCAAGTAACTTTAATAGAACCTGGGGTTCTTAAAAAAATGAAATTCGTAAAACCCGTTATCCAATCCGTATCGAAAACCGAAAGAACCTATCTGAATCCTTATTCGTATCGGATATCATCCAAATCCGAATTCCTTAATCAGATTTCGAATGAGTTTTTTAATTTGGGTTATTTGGATAAAAAAAACCAATTGTGTTTCTAGCCTAATACCTGTTACATAACTACCCATTGTGTTTTTTGTCCAATATCCAAGACTCTTAACATATTCATGGTGGATGTATACATGGTGTTGCCTCGATTGTTAATGATGTTTATTATGGTGGATGTATACATGGTGTTGCTTCTCATGGTCATTTCTATCACATCGATGATGATGGAATGCTGCCTACCTAAGACGTGTCGTTGGGTCAATGATATTGGGCCTATACATCGTTGGTCAATGACGTTAGGCATGCGCTCATCTGAGACATAAGGTTGTCGTCTGGTTTTGTTATGTCAATGACGATATCTGTTTGACTTTGTTAGTTTGAGGTGAGTTTTCGTGTTGGCGATGTTAAGTGTACAACCATTTGAGATATTGTTAAAATTTTAAAATTGTTTCCTGATACGGTTGGCAATGGTCATTTTTTGATGATGATGAACGACTGTTTATCTGAGACAAGTCATGTCGGTTACATTTGAAACATTTGAAATATGGTTATGTAGCTCATAAATGTACATGTAAGTGTTAATTTGTTCCATTATTGACATACTTTTGGAGTCAATAATTTCATATTCTAACTTAGATTATGTGAGATATATTATAGGATAGGGTTATCTTGAAAATCACATTGTTTTGTGAAAATTCTAGAAATCAATATGAGCAACACATTTAAGTCACATGCAAATCACATGTCAATTCCATCTTTTTTAAAACGTTCATAACTTTTTTTCACGATATTATTTTTTTAACAAAAATTCACCATTAATTTCATTATTTTTTATTATTCCAAAGCCTATCATATTGATATACTTTTTTGAAAAAAAATCGTCCACCCATTTTTTACACGTGTAAATTAGTGTAATAATATTTTTTACACATGTATAATTCTAGGCATTACATATGTGTAAAATGACGTTCGTGAAAAAATGAGATTTTTTTTATTTTTTTATTGATAGAGGGAAATGAGGGAAATACTTTTGTGTTTTTACTTTTTTTTTTATTTTTTGTTTTATAATTTTTTTATTATGTTGTTAATTACTATTTTACCATTCAAAACTAGTGCCTCACATTGGTTTCTATATTTCTTACAAAAAAAAGAGTTCTCATTTGATCCAATATATATATATATATATATATATATATATATATATATATATATATATATATTTATATATATATATATATATATATATATATATATATATATATATACATATATATATATATATACATATATATACATATATATATACATATATATAGATACATATATATACATATATATATATATATATATATATATATATATACATATATATGTATATATATATACATATATATGTATATATATATATCTATGTATATATATATATGTATATATATGTATCTATATATATGTATATATATATGTATATATATGTATATATATATATATATGTATATATATATATATATATATATATATATATATATATATATATATATATATATATATATATATATATATATATATATATTGTTAGCACATTCCATCATAACTGGAAAGCAAACATCAACTGCAGTGCCTACTGGAATTATAAATCAAGCACATTCAATTGGAAATAGTTTCAAGACAACAAACATTCCAGCTCCACCAAATCAACTGAAAAGAAACATTATGCTTCCAACAAAATAATACGACCATGCTAAATGTAGATTCTATAACAATTGCAGTTGGATTTTAGAAGGCCTATCAACCCACTCATTGGTGTTCTCAGACAATGTGTTCTCTTTACGTCTATGCTCCCATTTGTGTTTTGTCACAATTTTTCTTCTTACTTGTTGGAAAAGGGAAAACAGAAGATAAAATATAAGAAACCGATTATGGAAAGAGATTCACACTATACAGTAAATATCTTTTTCCTCATTCAACCCCCTACCAAGAATATTAATTACTCGCATCCTTGCTTAGATAAACAAACCTAAGTCAGAGAGATATAGTGTTATACATATATTAAGGATGATAAAATCCTAGAAACAAGTGGCTTCTTACTTTTCAAGTACATAAATGCCAAAAAATTCACAACTCTTTAAGAACCCCAAAAGGAGATTTGTTCTTGTTACATTATCTAAACAAGTATGCAACGGTTTTTACTTAAAAATTTACCAGATTCCGCATGTGTGGATCATGCAAGACACCATATGCAGCCCATCGTGACAAAGATTCTAGTACAATGGTTGTAAATATGAATACTACACTGAGTGAATATCTTGACATAAACATCCTATTATTTTGTGGAATTCTAGTAAAGTGTCAATAACCCTTCTCGTACTTAAAACCCACATGTGTTTAGTCTCCCACTCCCTCTCACATTGCCACTGATATTGATTACAACTACTGTGTTTCCCAAGTCTAGCACATACCAGGGGATTTGTTTTACCATCTAAAAATGCCTTCATTGTGTTTCATGTTTTCCGATACTCCACAAAATCAACAAATATGCATCAACTATGATTGGTTATTCAGGAAAAGATTATCCACTTTCTTGCAAAAACGATGTGATCTCCCTCCATCTTGCATTTGATGAGTAATAAATTTGAGGAAGACAGACTCAGCAAAATTGAACAAAAATATTAAAGCTAAAGTTTCTGGGAAGGGGTAACAGCAGGAGATGCAAAATTAACAAATATATATATATATATATATATATATATATATATGTATATATATATATATATGTGTGTGTGTGTATATATATATGTATGTTTATATATACATATATATATATATATATATGTGTGTGTGTATATAGATGTATATGTATATGTGTATAGATATATGTAGATAGGTATAGTAGATATATATACATATATATCTAGATATAGATATATAGATATATACACACACTATATAGATATATATATATATATATACACCACACACACACACACATATATAGATATATATATATATATATATATATAGATATATATATATATACATATATACATATATATATAGATATATATATATATATATATATATATATATATACACATATACATATACATATATATATATATGACATGGCAATACCGAAAAGGTAGCCATTGGTTGGCATGGCACAACCTCTGCTTTCAGCCACAACGGGTTACCTACTCCAAGCGTTAATAGATTTGTACATTCTATCAGGACGCATTGGAGACTCACGTAGCACGCGAGTTAGAATACTTGTAGTTACATCTAATTATTTAATTAGCAAAATTATAATGAAACAGAAACTTTTCATTCAATGGTTTTTAAAATAAGAGAAAAATCACCGAGGCAAAAAACTGTAGATGCAAGATATGAAATAGGAGTGAATGCTTTATTATTATTATTTCTTTTTTTTTTTGTCATTTTTTCATCTATGAATTGTTAATGAATCAATCTCATTGTTAACTCTATGTAATCTAATATTTCTCTCACGCATCAGTTTTATTACAAATTATAGACCTATGAATCTATTCATTTGGCCTTGAATCTAGAAAATAATACAGAAAATAGTCAAAAAATTCGAATGAATGATTAATAAAAAAACTTGTTTCCCTGAAGTCAAATTCAAAGCACATATCTTCATTTGATGAATGTCCCGAAAACCACTTTAGATAATGAGTATGAATATTATTCAGATTTTGAGACGAAAAAACTCCTTTTCTATCACTATATAAAACTATCTAATATTCTAAAAAAATTTTACTGACTATGAGTAGTCAGGGATAGAATAACCAAGAGAATTTAATAGAAGAATATTGTGAAAAATGAGTGACAAAAAATGATAGAAATAAGGTAGTTATCAATTTAAGAGATCCAATTTTTTGGTCTTTAAGAAGCATAAAAAGAAGCGTCAAAAATATTACAAGATATAATCTATCTGAATATAAAGTCTTGATTACAACAAGTAAACCAAAATAAAGAAGGGGGGGGGGGGGGGTTCTTTTGAAATGGTTGATTATGAGATATTTAAATTATGTTTCTTATATTTTTATTGAATTGAGTTATGTATATTTCAATACATATAAAAGATCCCCAAAAAGTTTTTTTATACATGTTCCATATATGTCTACAATTACTCGAATGGACTTTATAAAGAAACCTCAATTAAGTTATGTTCAAGAAAAACAAGATTCTTGTGTTTTTACCCTCATGCTAAGAAAGCATTCGAACTCATTTCTTAAAAATACTTCAATTGGTACATGTACAATATATACCAATTCAATAGCTTTTTGTTTCATTTCATGTGGAGTAAAATTTTCACTAGTACGAGTTAATGGAATGACTCCCTGGCCTCTAATATCTATGAAATGGACACGTCGAGCATTGATACCCTCTTTAACTTCTATTCTGACGGATTGAATATCTTTTATAAGAAATCGAATAAAGACCCAACATTTTTTTCCAAAAAATTAATCATTGAAAAAAAAAATAAAGATGCATTCTTGCATATCCATAGAACCATTCAACTCAACCAAAATTTCAATCTCCAATTATTACACAGAAATTTCCATAACCATAAACTCAGGTTTCCCAGGGTCATGTATGTATATTCTCTCCTAACATATGCTAAATTTATACTTGTATTAAAACCAAACACACTTTTATGTAAAACTGAACCATGTTGGGTTTCAAACTTAGACGAGGTAGAAGATGACAGACCCTGCACGCCTCCGGGTCCGTGCACTAACCTTTGATTTGTCAATTAGAACCTTCTTAATATTAACACATGTGGATATGACACTAGCAACTCCGGCTGCAGTCACACTAGTGCAATTGACCATGCAGCAGGTTTCAAGCCATTTGCATCTTTTAACAAGATGTGCTAGACCAACATCCGTTATTCCACGACAATGTGATAGGACTATATCCTTTAGTAGAGGGCACCCTTCACCAATCTCTACCAGTGCCATATCCTGCAAATTCTGACAAAAAAAAAAGAAACAAAATATATCATGATTTTAGTATACAGAAAGGAAATAATCGTTTCTTGATAATTTATCAAGTAAAAAAAATAATTTAGGGCAATTTAATATATCCCTTGCACCTTACGAAAAATCATATTTCTCCAAATCATGTTACAAGAGCATTATATGTTATGCATTAATAAATTGTGTTTTGAGGAAATAAGATATTTTACTAGTGTTGATAGAATAAAGGGCAAACCGGGCTCTACAAAGCCTCTGTATTTCTGCAAGAAGTTGTTTCCACGACCCGAACCCGTGACCTCTAGGTCACATGGCAGCAAGTTTACCATTGCTCCAAGGTTCACCCCATAGAGAGAATATGGAAATTCCATAATAATTTTCCACATATTGAGCATAATAGAACTTCAAATTAAAGAAGGCAAAATGGGTGGGTTGGACTATAGAATAAGGGCTACACATTTCTTTGCATCTCATTAATACTTGATGTATTATACAAGGCAATCAATTGTAATGTTAACTAAATAATCTAATTTTATTACAATTTAGGAGCTTTTAATCACATAAACTGATTTTGATCATTTGTGTTTCATTTGGAGGTTACCTGAAGAACGCCAACGTTCAAGTAAGTTAGTTGAGGGCAGCCTCTTGCAATAGCTATTATTCCGGTATCTCCTATTTGGTAGCAGCCACGGACATTTAAATGACATAACAAGGGGCAACCGTTACCAATAGCCACTAGAGCTTCATCCCCTACCCTGGTAATATAAATGCAAAAATAGTTGTACAAAATCAAAATTACATATATGAACATGATAACCTAAATGGAATTGTTTCACTGATATAAAAGAAGTTAAAAATTACATGTTCTAATAACATAGCATATCTAAACATACAATGACTTCTTCAAAATGGATGATATGAGCTTAATAATGTGTGCATGTGTATTAATATTGTAGATATAGTATATTCACAATTGAGATAAATATAACTATAGATAAAAGTGAAACAGAACATTATTACCTATTACAATACCGAATGCTAAGATCCGTAAGGTATTTACAGTTGTCACCTATAGCTATGATCCCCTTGCTCCCAACCTATGAATTATGAAAGAATAAAAGAAAGACGGTTAACACCCTTGTTGGTGAATGAGATTTCCAATTGCAGGTCATATGATTAAGACATGATTATATCTGAAATATATAACACCACAAATAGTTCCATGAAATCCCCATGTATGTCAGCAGAAAATGTACAGGGAAGTTGTTATAAAATGTCACAGATCACCACAAAAAGATGCAAGTCAAATTAATTAAAAAAATATATACTTAAAAAAAAGAACAATACCTCATAACATCTACGTATGTGAAATTGTTTCAAGTTTTTGCAACCAATAGCAATGCCACATATCGCATCATCACCAATGAGAGAGCAATCCACTAAATGAAGGGCTTGCAAATACTTGCAACCTTTGCCAACTTCCGATAGGGCTTCATCACCTACTTTTTGACAGTGTAGTAATGCTAACTCTGTAAGACGCCTGAAATATTCCATGTTAACCTCATATTGCAAGATGGACAACATATCAAAATGGACTCAAGATTGTTATGAAAATCTCCATTTTTAGGATTGATAGTTGGATTGAAAACTACATCAAAAAATTTGGGAACAGAAAAGTCAAACTAAAGGGCTGTTTCGTAATTTCTGAATGATTAAGTGCTGAACCAATAAGAGGTTTGAACCATTAAGTGCTAAACCATTAAGAGCTAGTATATCGCTTAACTATTCAAAGGCAAATGTCTGACCAATTCAGATAAAAGGTCTTAACCATTCAGACTAAGAATTATGCTTAACCATTCAGAAGCAAATGTCTAACCATTCAGACATTTGCTTGCGAAACAAACAATCTAAACCATTAAGTGCTGAACCTAAACCATTCAGACATCTGAACCGTTAAGAGTCTGAAACAAACAGCCCCTAACAGGACAATCAGAAATTGACCAGACAGCTGACTACATGTTGGAAAGAGACAATATCTCAAATAAACTACTAAACCAATTAGTCTTCTTTTTTACTTTCACAATTGCATCTATATAGAGTAGATTTAGTAAGATGGCCGGATTGGGTAAAGGGTAAGAAATGGTTCGAGATGGAAAAAGGGCATTTTTTTATGTATCAAAACAGTGAGACCGGGTAGGCTGTATTGATTACGAAAAAACTATTTGTCCATTATTATATTCCTTAATGAATAAATTTGTGATAATTATGATCACGAAAGCAATATCAATACAATCTAGTAAAAAAATATCCAATAAAAATATTTACGAGGTTTTTTATTTTAAAAAAGACCTCGCTCGCCGATTAAACACTCGCTCGCCGATTAAACACTCGCTCGCCGATTAAACACTCGCTCGCCGCCGTCGACTCCTTCGTAACCGCTACTGTTCAGGGTGCTGTGATTTGATGTGTTGTTGAACCTTTTGTTTATGGTTTCTTTTCTGAAAGTGGAGGGTTTCTTCGAGGTTTGAATCGCGATTTCGTATTCGATTTAGGGTTTATGATACCTCAGTTGATTTTTTTGAAACTCATCGTCACTCCACGTCGCCGCACATCGAAATCGAACTACTGCCGTCACCGGAAACCGTCATCGTCACCGTTAGCAGCTCTGCTCCGCTACAAGCCTTCAGACTTTAAAATCTGATGCTACTTTATTCAGTAAGCATCGAGCTAACCCTGTGTTTTTGCTGTTGTTTTCGTTGTATATCTCTGTCGATTTCAGGTACGAAGGTTGTTCGGCGATCGATTTTTTCTCTCTTCCGCTGCTCATCTTTGTCGATTTAGGGTTACTACTCAAAACCCTATTTCGTCTGGTTCTCTCGGCCCAGACAAAACGAGTCTTGTTTGCTGTATAGTCTCGTTATCAAGTGTTGCGGTTGTTCTCTGATTGGAGGTTGCTGATTGTTGGCTAAGGTTTTCAGATTAAAAACCCTAAGGCCATCGTCCTCTACTCACTCCTATTGAAAGTTTTTTGCTTTAAAGAGTTGAAGGTTAAAAAATCTAAGCTGGTGCAAGGTTGTGCTAAAGTTCAAGAACAGAACGGTGGTTTTGTCTTCTGGCTAAAAGTTGTAACCCTAAGTGAAGGTTACGACTCTTAGCAAATCCTCGCTGTGAAAATCCCTATTATAGCGTACCCGCTGTGAGAATTTCTTGTTCCTGTTCTCTTTATTATATTTTCTGCTTTGTCTCTTATATTGCATATCAT
Source organism: Flaveria ramosissima (assembly GCA_025215565.1). Classification (NCBI taxonomy): domain Eukaryota; kingdom Viridiplantae; phylum Streptophyta; class Magnoliopsida; order Asterales; family Asteraceae; genus Flaveria; species Flaveria ramosissima. The sequence goes on from CM046040.1 coordinate 44,798,091, forward strand.
CGGTTGTGTCTAGGCATTTTTTGTCCGGGTTAGGAGTACTGGAATTGTTGACTGAAAACAGGGGGAGCCATTCCCTGTCTATTTGCTTGCATTAAATATTTGTGCATCACTGTGTGTAAGTCTATTGTGTGCTTGCATCCAATAGCCTTGATTAATCCTTGATCTGCCAACTTGATTGGTGTGAAAAGCTGGCTTTGATCTTAGTTGTGCTTATTTCGTGTTTTGTGCTGGTTTTTGGTCGCGAAGGGTTAGTGAGGTACAATAGATAACAGGAGTCATTACAATGCTCTGAGATCATGTTCGGGGAGGAGAGGTGCTTCTTCAGAGAGAAATGGATATAGACTGCGAGTAGCATCGTGGAATGTAGGCACCCTCACTATTAAGTTATTAGAGTTAATTGATGTGCTGAATAGACGTAGGGTGCAAATAGCATGCCTTCAGGAGACTAGATGGCGGGGTAGGAAAGCAAAAGAGTGCAATGGTTATTAACTGTGGTATTCAGGGTCAGATGGTACAAAAAATGGAGTAGGTTTTCTAGTTGCTAAAGAACTTCAGGATAATGTAGTGGAGGTGAGAAGATACGATGATAGACTTATGCTATTAAGAATAGTAATAGGGGATGAGGTAGTGGCAGTAGTTAGTGCGTATGCACCACAAGTTGGATTAGGGGAAACAGAAAAAAATAAGTTCTGGGAGACTTTAGATCATGTTATGGGGGAAATACCTAGAGAAGAAAAAATATGCATAGGAGGTGATTTTAATGGGCATATCGGTAAGGGTAACGATCAATTCCCGTCGGTTCATGGAGGCTTTGGGTTTGGTCTGAGGAATGACGGCGGAAGGGAGCTTCTTGACTTTGCTTTAGCGCATGACCTAGGCATCATAAACTCGTTTTTTAAGAAGAGAGACTCGCATCTAATCACGTTTAGCAGCGGTGGGAGACACACGCAGATAGACTATCTGCTGATGAGGGGAGAAGACCGTAACTCGTGGAAGAACTGTAAGGCAATCCCGGGAGAGTCTGTAGTAACTCAACATCATATGTTGGTGGTTGATCTACGCGTGAAGAGAGTAATTGTCCAGCCAATTAAGAGATTTAGACCTACGATCAGATGGGGCCAGCTCAAAGACGAAAAGATTACCACCTTTAGAGATAAGGTGGTACCAATGATCCAAACTAGGCCAAGAAAGACGCAAATCAAATGTGGGAAGAAATGGCAACTACAGTTATGCAAGCAGCTAAAGAAACTCTTGGACTTGCAACAAATAGGACAGTAGGTCAGAAGGAATCCTGGTGGTGGAACGAAAATGTACAGGAGAAGGTAAAAATTAAACAACAAAGTTTTAGAGACCTTTTACAACATAATAATGACGAAGAACGAGCAGAGCTAAAACATAAATATAAGGAGGCTAAGCGAGAGGCGAAAAAGTCTGTGTCAGAGGCAAAGAACACAGCGTACGAGAAAATGTATAAGCGATTAGAGACGAAAGAAGGAGAATATGACATGTTTAAGATTTCCAGGGCAAGAGAAAGTGGAAGACAAGACCTCAGAATGGTAAAGTTTATAAAGGCTGCAGATGGAAAGGTCTTGGTGAAGGAGAACGACATCAAGGCGAGATGGAAAACTTACTTCGATAACCTTTTCAACATAACGAACCCTAATCAACAATCTGCCATCGATAAAACAACCCAACCAAACTAACAAAACAAGTGTTATTGTAGAAGTATCACTGTCGACGAAGTTATGAGGGCGCTGAAGAAAATGGGAAGGGCTAAGGCAGTGGGGTCAGACAACATACCGATTGAAGTGTGGAAGTGCCTAGGAGATGAGGGCCTGGAATGGTTAACAGACTTATTCAACACTATCGTCAAAACCGGGAGGATGCCAGAGCAATGGAGAAGCAGTGTCATAGTCCTCATTTATAAGAAAAAAGGAGATGTACAATGTTGCACAAATTACAGGGGAATTAAGCTATTGAGTCACACGATGAAACTATGGAAAGAGTTATTGACACGAGAATTAGACGAGAAACCCAGATAACAGTAAACCAATTTGGATTTATGCCAGGACGCTCCACAACAGATGCCATACACGTCATAAGAAGGATAATGGAGAAATATAGAGAAAAGAAAAGGAACCTACATATGGTTTTCATTGACCTAGAAAAAGCATATGACAGTGTGCCGCGTCAACTCATTTGGGAAAGTCTACGACTTAGAAGGGTACCAGAGAGGTATATCAAAATAATAATGGATATGTATGAAGGGGCAAAAACGTGTGTGCGAGCACCAGTCGGAGACACAGACTTTTTCCCGGTGGAAGTGGAACTACATCAAGGATCGGCATTGAGTCCATTTCTCTTCACAATAGTGTTGGATGAGATGACTAAGTCTATACAAGAGCCAGTCCCGTGGTGCATGCTGTTTGCGGATGATATTGTCTTAATATCAAAATCTAAAACGGTGCTTAACGAGAGGCTAGAACAGGGGAGAGCCGCACTAGAGAGCAGAGGCTTAAGGATAAGTCGCTCTAAGACGGAATACATGCATTGTAACTTTAGTGGGGGGGATGAAGAGGACACCCAAATAAGTATCCAGGGTATGACAGTACCACAGACATCTAGGTTTAAATACTTGGGCTCGTACGTACAGGAGGACGGAGAGATACACAACGATGTAGCTCATCGTGTGCAGTCAGGATGGTGCAAATGGAGAGCAGCATCAGGGATCCTATGTGATAAGAGGTTCCCAGCAAAACTAAAGGGAAAACTATTCAGAGTGGCAGTTCGTCCAGCTATGTTATACGGAACAGACTGTTGGGCCATAAAGAAATCGCACCAGAGACAAATCGAGGTCGCGGAAATGCGAATGCTGAGGTGGATGTGTGGCCACACAAGATTGGATCGAATAAGAAACGACGTGTTTCGACAGAGGCTAGAGGTGGCTGGTATCACAGATAAAATACGAGAGGAAAGATTAAGATGGTTTGGGCACGTAAAGCGGAGGCCATTGGTAGCACCAGTTAGAGCAATAGAGAACATCAACGTAAAGGGTAAGAGGAGTAGAGGTAGACCTAGGTTGCCTTGGGACGAGGTAATTAGGCGAGATATGGTAGACTTGCACCTCTCTGAGCACATGATCGAGGATAGGAGTGCGTGGAGGCGTAGAATTAAAATTAAGGACTTTTAGCGGGATCTGTGGGTAGGAAGGGTAGTCGTAGACTTAGTTGCGGGACCCCTGTTTTCTTTAATCTGCCCTTTCGCGCGTTTCTTGACGAGTATTTGTTGTACTCAATTTCTCAGCTTTTATGTGATCTTTACCTGTGTGTTGTATGCCGTATACTATAATTGTTACGGTTATTGTTTTCCTTACTGAGTCGGGGGTCTCTTCGGAAGCGGTCTCTCTATCTTCCAAGATAGAGGAAAGACTCGCCACCAACCACCCCTCCCAGACCCTGCTCTTGAGTGGGATTTACTGGGTATGTTTGTTTGTTTGTTTGTTTTATTTTAAAAAAGACTTTGGTCGGCTTTCAACGTTCCCATTTTAGGTAATCTTTATTATTTAACATGTTCCACTAAAACACGACCCAGTTGACCTATTCATACATAAATGGTTCGATATAGTTACCTATATTTTTATAAGAGTAACACCCATCATACCATATATAAAAGTCGATTAAAGAAAGCAAGAAAACTTAGAATTTTAGTTAATCCCGAATAGTGAGATAAATTTTTTTTTTCCTTTTTAGTTAGAGTAAATTACTATTTTGGCCCATGTGGTTTGGCCATTTTAACCCTTTTGGCCCAAAAAGGAATATTCTAACATATCAGACCTTGAGGTTGCATCTTATTATAGGTTTGGTCCCTAACCATGAACTTATTTTAGTTTTGTTAGTTAAGTGAAGGGGTATTTTGGTCTTTCTTAAGGGGGCTGTTTTGAAAGTTAGAAAGTTTTATATTATTGAAGGGCTATTTATGTAATTATTTAAATTAACAAAAACCAACCCTAAGTTAAATGAGCTTTAGTTGTATATTTAAAAAATATTAGCATTATGTTTTTACTTTGTTTTGTTAATTTTTTTATCATCATTTAACGAAACATGTTTTAAATATACAAATAGATACGTATTTTACAAAGAACGATTTTGAAAAGAACGGTTTTAAATAAGAACAATTTAAAAACAAATGATTTTTTTTTTAAAAAGAAAGATTTTAAAAATAAAATTTGTTCATTCATTACACCTTTTGTTTATTAAGATAGTTTATTTTTTTTAAAACCATTCATGTTTCAAACCTTTTTAAAACTATTCTTTTTTAAAACTTTATTTGTAAAAAACGTATTTGAAACCGTTCTTTTTAAAATCGTTCATTGTAAAAGACTTACTTATTTGTATATTTAAAACATGTTTTATTATATTATAATAAAAAAATGAACGAAACAATAAAAATAAAACAACCAAACAAATTAAAAAACATAATGCTAATATTATTTTTATATACAATTAAAACTCATTTAACTTGGAGTTTGTTTTTGTAAAATTGAATAATTACAAAAATACCCCTTTAACATTAAAAAACTTTATAACTTTTAAAACAACCCCTGGAGTAAGAAAGACCAAAATACTTGCACTTAACTGACAAAACTAACAAAGTTAGTGGTTTAGGGCCAAAATTGTTATAAGATGCAACCTCAAGGTCTGAATTGTTAAAATATTCCTTTTTGGGCCAAAAAGGTTAAAATGGCCAAACCACAAGGATAAAATAGTAATTTACTCTTTTAGTTAATCCTGACTAGAGGGATAAAATTTTTTTTTCTTGTTGTGAAGTCTGATAGCTTTAAAAAGGGCATATACTAAAAATAAAGAATGGATAACTTTATTTATTAGGAAAAAGGAGATTATAAAAATTAGAAGATGTATTCATAACTTACATGCAAGACCTTCCTATGCTTTCTAGCCCATATGTGCTAATATTGTGGCAACCATTGACTTCCAGGTGTGAAAGTTCAGGACAACCAGCTGCGACAGCCTCTAATCCCGTATCAGTCAGAAAATAACAATCACTCAGCAGCAGGCTTTTTAACTTTTTACATCCCTTCCCAATGTCACACAGGCTCCTGAATATGTCAATCAACATACATAAGCCTCATGAAATCCAACATTTGTCTCCTATTTCTCTGTGTAAAAGACTAAATATCTTTCATAATAGTTATGGCAATGACTTGAGGCCAAAAGATATTTAATGTGAAAGACAGTTTGTAACAAGTTGAAAGTTCTTATACAACATTCAAAATATGAAAATTCATACACAAATAATATACTTTGATTGCATGCCAAATGCCTACCTTACAGTGATATAGTATATTAATGTATTACATCACATCACGGGTGAATTGGTTGGGCGGACTCAATACTTATAAAATTTTCAAAAGAAATACATATAATATTCCACTTCTTAGCGAAAAAATGGGGGGACGGGCCCCCCGGGCCCCAACTAACCTTCGCCCCTGATTGAAGGGAAGTGTATTAAACCTGATTGTTCCTCTAAAATTTCAGATTACAGAGAAACTTGCTGGTAACATGTATTCATTCTTGGCAGTGTACACTTTCAGTTGCATGTAATTCTTAATCTTTTTGCTACCTTGTGATTTCCGTTTGTTTGGTCGATGCAAATAGTAATTTTGCTTTTGATATAGCACAATGTTACGATTGCATTTTTTGCTTTACTTATAAACAGAAGTAGTCTGAATGAGTGTGTTTAAAAACAAAATACTATGAAGAGATGAGATAAAGAAAGAAAAATGAACTTGTCTGAAAATCGCTGAAAACTGTGAAGTGCCAGTGACTCCAACAACACACAATGGCTACCAACAGCACTCAAAGCCTCATCTGTAACCATAATGCATTGCAGATTCAAATTTTTTAGAAGAGGGCATCCTTTTGCAACAGCTATTACCCCTTTGTTGTGGATGTACTCCGAGTTCAATGATAAAGTCTCAAGAATTCTGCAATGAGACCCAACAGCTTCGAGTGATACATCAGTTATTTTATCACATGCAGCCACATCAAGTGATTTCAATGTTTTCTCACAGCCAATGGCTAAGTCAACTAAACCAGTGTCAGTCAAACCATCACAAAATCGCAAATTCAGTACTTCAAGTTGTTTGCAACACTCTCCGATAGCACCTAGACCTTGATCTCCAACATAGCAACCCTTTGAAAGAAGTTAAATATTAAATGTAATATCACTAAATATATATAACTATGAACCATCAAGTATATATTGTTTGGTATTAGATAACTCTAAACTATGCCCACATTGAATAAACTAGAACAGAGCAATACTTGATGCAAATATTCTAGGATTAAAACTCACAACACATCAACTGTAATACGTCGTACAGCCTGTCAGCCTGGAACTTAACAATTAATAAACATACATAGGCTTATATCCTACTTAATACTTGACTTCTGCTTTAACCCTATTGATCAAGGGTGTTTTTCTTTTAATTTTTTCTTTTTCGGAGGGGCTACTGTGTTTTATTTTTTGGTGGGGTGGAGGTGGGGGGTGTGTGTGTCTTTTTTTTTTTTTTTTTTTTTTTTTTGGGGGGGGGGGGGGGGGGGGGGGGTGTCAATAGCGACCACTACGATTACATGGCCATTGTGGGTGCTACAACTAGATCCTGCTAGTCATTAATGTTGAAAAGAGACAAGACTACCCTATCTTTCCTATGAATTCCAAAAAGAATTGATCCATACCTCACAATAAATAAAGGCCAAAGAATATTCTACCTGAAAATCCAAACATTTTAAAGATCTACATTTCTGAGCTACAAGCGTAAGGCCAACATTTGTTGCATTAGAGCACCAATTTAGGGTTAATTTCTCTAGTTTGGCAAACCCATCAGCGACAGCAGCCAAACCAGCATCTGATAGACAATATGACTCATTTCTCTCTGCCTTTACGTGAGGCCTGAGCCACGTAGAACGCCTAACACTGCCTTGTGTTTCCTGCATTTCGCAAAAAGTTAATAAGTACAATCAAGATATAGTCTTTAATTTGAGCTTTGACACACGTTTCATAATATTATTACCACACAAGCAACCAAATAAATCAAAATACTACTACTTATGTCATCAACAAACTTTGGATGGAAACTCCTGATTTATATAAGGTGAAGGTTCTTATTCCTTTTCAACTACAAAATTTGTAAACCAAAGATATATATCAATACAGATGATGGATGTTGAAACAGCATTTCATTTAAGAATGATAATTTATTCTAAATTAGACCCATCTATAATGAGTGGTGGTTCTTCCATATTTATACCCTCTAAGATAGTATTTATTTTCAATTGATAAAATATCTTTATCAGGTGCTTTTGCAATCATCATCCTAAGGTTCAAAGCAAAGACTATTTTTCTGCAAAAAGTTCCTAAACTGATATAGGTTTACTAGTTTCTTTGCTACAAAATGTTCACTAATATATCAAAATAATAGAAAGATTTGCCCATTCAACACCTAATGAATGTGCCTACACCCAATTCTTCAAAAATCAAACAGAGTTTGTTCAAATCCCAATTTGAATTATACTCATCCGTCAATCACATTGCACAAGAAGACTACATATCTCCGCATTCAAAGAAGTGCCCTAATTCTACAAATTCAAGACAATACCAATTACCAAGTATCCCATTTCAATTTGTGCAACAATTACCAAACATGCAAAACACAATCCGAAACAAAAACAAGATCAAAGAGAATCTTACAGCATCGGACAAGCTGGAATCAGGGAGTCGTCCGTGGATGTAAAGGTTGGTGACATTAACAAAACGACTTGCGATGAGTTTCACTAGCGAATCAGGGCTACCGGAGCAACAAACATGGATCGTATCACGGCTCAGGCGTTCGAGCGTCAGCCAACGGCGACAAACGAGAGCACATGCGTCTCTATTGGACTTTGAGTCAAGATTACGGAAGATCTCCATGATCAACTCATCTGGTAGCATCGACTTTATCCAATCGTGACCCCTCATTTCGATTGAGCGTTGGTTCAATGGATCAAATGAAAGAGATAGAGTTTTAAGGCTATGGACTACAACGTAGATTATAAAAGGAAAACTCCAAAAGCTTTCTAGTTTGCGTATGACTCCATGCAAATGCTTCACAAAATGATGAACTTGGTGTGCTTCAATTATTTAAGAATAGCATGTTTAAAATGTCAACAAAATATTGATAAGTTTATGGGTTTAATAGTAAAAAATAGTTTCCATTAGTACCATAAGATTTTAGTGTGTCTATCGTTAATGAAAACAATATCTCAAGTCAAAGTTACCATGAGCTCCCATAACCGACACTTGACAAGTCTATAGTTACGCGCCAACCCAATGTTTTATCGTGAAACATTGTGATGAAATGAACAATTATGCGCCCAGTTAGTACATGGTTGGAGTTACCAACGACGGGCGGGGGTGTCAACCCAAATAGGTCTATCCACAACTTTCACACTTACCCAAAATTAACAGTTACAGAATATCGAGAACTTAATGCGATAAAATGTCTACTCATGTAACAATATAGTCAAATACTTGTGTCTAACCAAATAAGTCTAAGCATGTATTCTCCCCCGTATATTTGAAAGGGAATTTAGAATAGGGTCCGTAAGACTCACCTGATTCTTCTAGTAGTGAAACAAGCAACAACATATAATATGTAGTAAAGTACGTCAACGTAACCTGACCTACTCATGCACTAAATCATTTAAGACAACTTACGGTCTTAAACAAGGAATTTAAGAAAATATATTCACTAAATTTTACATCTTACCTATGCTCGTTTCATTCCAAATGTTCAACTCGACGACCCGTTGATGATATGTATTTATTTTCCCATATATATATATATATATATATATATATATATATATATGTTACATCTTCGCTCACTTGTTTCCACGAATACTTGTATCCTAGGCCAACCTCGTGTTCGGGTTAAAAATAATGCTTTGACTCGACCTGAGTCGTAACTCGTCATGAACAAATATATACCTACAGAACTTATATTTATCTGAATTATCGCCTCAAAATATAACACAATTTAAGTAAAGTAAAATAATATTTATACCTATAGATAAACCTTTGGTTACATTATCTTGCAAACATTCAAACATGTAAAACCTGTGAACTCATCAACCATTGTATTGACACTTTAAACATGTTTTCTCCGGTCGCTACAACACATCTAAGTATTACGTGCATTAGAGTCACATTGTTCTTATCAAACATTCAAACCTTTTTTAATTTACCTTAGTTACATTGGTTGGGCGCTTTGTTTTGCGCATACTTACTTCTGCATGAACAGTGTTTTTTTCATATTGCATGAGCAAACTCGGTATTTTAGATTCATATTGTGGTCATTCAACATGGACGATGACTACAATCCTGGTTTGTCATATGTCTCACGATATAAGCTCGCAGGTTTAATTTGAGGGTGTGACATTGTATGAATAAGCATTGCAAACTCCCAATGATCTTTCTATATCCGGTGGATCAGTTTCGGGTCCTTCATCTTTCTTTGACGATTTCAACCCGGAGCCATTAGAAATTGAGTAGAATTGCATTCTCAAATGCTGGCTTTTTTAGAGTCTTTGTTACATACCCACTTTGTTTCAATGAAATCCCTTGGTTGCTTTGCTTAACCTCAATGCCAAGATAATAATTTAGAAGTCCAAGATCACTTATTTCAAATCGAGTTTCCATTTGTTTCTTGAAGGTTTTTTTTTGTAGACTTGTACCTGTTATTACTAAATCATCAACATAAACACCAATAAGTTTAAGATTTTCTTATTTCTCTCTTGTAAACGGCTTGCTCGTGCTTACATCTTGAAAAACCAAGTTCTTTTAACGACCTGTCAAGTTTAGTATTCCACGCCCTTGGTGCTTGGCAATGACCATATAAAGCTTTTTCCAGCTTGTGTATTTGATTCTCTCGACCCTTTCTAATAAACCATCCGGTTGAAAAACAAATACCTGTTCTTCTAAATCCTCATGAAGAAAAGTGTATTTAACTTCCAAATGGTGGACTTCCTATTTGTTGACATAGCAAGTAAAGTCTAACAGTCTCCATTCTAGCTATCGGTGCGAAAACCCACTTTGCAATGAATTCTCTGTCTTTGAACATATCCCATTGCTACGAATCTTGCTACGAATCCCGGATGCTACCTTTAGCCTGATATGACTAATATTAGGTGGTAGATCAACTTATGATAGAGGTTAACTCACATTCCATGGCCTTTTTCCATTCTATTTCTTTATTGGATTCTTGTAGGTTTGTCGGTTTGTCGTCAAGAAACAATAATAAATTGTTTCTTTGGCCATTACATCTCGACTATTGGAACTTTTCGAACCACTCATTACAAAATATGTGAATATCTTTCGCAAGACAAGCATTCAGGTAGTTCGACATAATTGAGAATGATTGTTTTGGTCTTGCAATTGGCCAGAGCTTGCTTTCAAATTTCTTAGGTGGAAGGGTGCAACTCGGTTTCTCCAAGCAGCCCAAATGTTATCAATCTTGTAAGTATGGAGACTAATAAAGTCCTACTTACAAAGTAGGTGTTTTTAAGTTAGTTTTTTAACCTATTCATAATTTTAGTCTAATATGATTTCATAGTGGGCAAGTTTTTAGGTCTATATATAAGAATCATTGTATACCCAATTATTTAATCTTAATAAAGTTTCTATTTTAGACTCAAGTGTTGATGCCAATTTATCTTTGACTATTAACTTGTTTAATGGGCTTTTGTCCTAGTGGTATTCATGGTATATGCTCAGCCAATTCTTTGAAGGTTTAAGGACCCTACCCTTTAACATGTGAGTTTGTCGCTAAAAATAAAAGCTTCCTATGGTTCAAAGGTCATTATAATACTTCATTCTTTCCCTAATTTTCTTAGCCATTTCTCCATAATGAAAGGTTGTTCATATAGGACGCTTGAGATAAATAATAACCATTATTTCATATTTCCCTTTTCCTTCTAAATCTAGTTCAACGAAAGGGAGAGTATCTACCACAAACCTTTCAATTCTAAACATAGTAATGAACAAATAACCCTAACACGTTTGGCTTGATTTCAGTTCCATATTTACATTCAATACTTTTCTCAACCATCATATCCATATTGCTACGACAAAGAAGAAAACAAGATATATAAAGCTTTGGTTCATCCTTTTGGGTTGATCTTTCTTCACATTTGCTTCCTTGATCAAGTAAGTCATGACTTTTTGTTTATTATATCCTATAATGTATGCGTTATCTCCCCACGTTCATCAACCTAATTGTGACAATTGTGTAACCATTAAAGAGATTACATATAACCTACAATTGGTGATGTAATGATAAGCGCGTCTCATGTTCAAACCCAACTTTCACTGTTACCATGATTTAGTCCCTTAATGGTCGCATGGGTAGCGTAAGTTGTGATTTACATGGGGCATTAGTTTCATGACTTTTCTATAGCATGATCACGAAGAAAAAAGATATTACATAGAGAACGAAGGTGCAAGCTCAAGAAACTAGATATTAAGGTTACCCATATGAAATTAGGAAGCTAGGGGTTTAGGTTATATATATTTATGTAGAAAATCCATGTTAAATGTGTGAGAAAGGACAATAACTTCTCACTGCTAGAAAACTACACTCTCACTGGCAGATGATTCCATAGTTGAGGTGTGGGTAATTTTTTTCCGACAAGCATTCATCGCTTATTTGCTATGAATCTAACCAACAAAAACCAAATAGATTTGGTGCAATCAGATCACTCTAAATGGATATAATTAGTATTGACTTTCATGTAGGATAATGAATAGTTTTGTTCATTTACATGGTGAAATCTTATATGTATAGGATCATGGAAATTGAAACTAAAATGATGAAACTTTGTTATCCATAATAATCTCTAAACATATTGAATATTATAACTCACAACCTCTTTTTCATGTCCAGAAAACTTTGCTGCCATAGTGTTCTACAACCTTATTCTTCATGTTTTACATCAAGCTGAATGTTGCTCACAATGAATATGATGGTCCCTTAGATTATCAGTATCATAGACGAATTAGCCTAGCCCATTGAACATACATGGAGGCACTATATGGCTTGTGAATATACTACACTATGCATTGCATGAGTAACTAAATTCAAATCATGTCAATATCTTTATATACAGGAATTAACAAAGGAATATGATGAGGTTATGAGAACTATCTCCGTTGATGCTCAATTGTACTTCGGCTATATTTGCGCGTCATGTGTTGGAAGTGGAATAAGAACAACCAAGATAAAGTAAGCCACAAGCAACTACATCTTAAATTTTAGCTATCTAGCACCATTAAGATGAGTAGCTATAATCATACATTGATTCTTTTTCCTATAACGAAAAGTTTTTAAGGTGGTTGTAGCAGAATATAACGTATCATTATATTGCGACGAATGTGAAAAGCTAGTCGCGGAAACAATTTCAAAAATCAAAGGTATCTTTTTTGTATAATGAGTTGACTTTCGCTATCATGAAACTTAAATTTTATGAAATCTTTTGAAGGGGTTGAGAAGTTTATGACAGATATGACACGACATCATGTTGTGGTAATTGGCAAAATAAGTCCAGCCAAAGTGTTGAAGAAATTGAAGAAGACAGGAAAGAGAGTGGAAATGATTTTGTCGTGTGAATATGACATGCCAGATGATGTAGAAAATGGAGATGCAGATCAGGATGATTTCTTACAACTTGCTCCAAATCCATTGATGTATGACTATTTGCGTGAAAGTACGCTGTATACAATATTTAGCGACGAGAATCCTAATGCTTGTTCAATAATGTAGACTAGCCTTGTAGTATCCCCATTGACACCCAAATGGATTGGAAGTTTAGAAGTTGTTTGAAATGTTCATGATGTAACAACTTGAGGAAGAATGGATTCCCAATTACGAGTTCTAAACGCTATATTTATCTTTAAAAAAGGAAGTAATCCAAGATTTTAACGAGTGTCATAAAACTTTGCGATTGTAATTGTTGGGCCCTTCTGTAATAAGCTATTTTTTATAGAAAACATGGTTCGCGTATACATTTAAAAGAACCTGCATCGGATGAAAACTAGATGGTGAAACATAATTATAAGTAGGAGGTTTGAACACAAAAATTCATTATTATGATGACTTGTGTGTCACTCATTTGAAAACAAATGATTTTAAGGTAATGGAGCTAAATACAATTTCTGAAATACCATTGGCAGCATATCACCTTATCCAATAACATTCACTAAACAAAGTTAACAAAGGGGCAATATCTTTCACTAAACAAAGTTAACAAAGGGGCAATATAAAACAAAGCGTATGCTTTTACCACCTACAAAATAGAGCATTCAACTAAATTACAAAAACAATAAACGATTGAGTACTAATGCAGAAGTCACGACCATCTTCTCATCAATACATGGAAGTATGCAATTAGATGCACACACAAACTTCATCATTAACATTCTGCAAGTGTTACAACTTGTGACAAGCAAGATTTTACCTTCAAAGAGCATTTTCAATCAAACTAATATTTTAGTTCACTTTGATTCCGGAGAATTCAATTAAAAAGAATAATCATTCATAGTTGTTTTAGCTTGGAATATAATCTGCTATAAACCATTCTTTTTCAACCAAGGTGTAGTTGTTCCTCTCCATTCGAGCCCCGAATCTCGAAACTACTCTTATACGTAGTCTGTTAGAATCGCAACAAAACACGGTTCCTTGTATTCAATTAATGCTCATGTCTCCTAACTGAATAATCCGAAAATGACATCTGGGGTTCTCGTGTTGCCCAGGGTTAGCGTTCCGATCTGTATTGACTAACTTCGTATATTCATCCACGATAAAACGTTTGTACATATGTTCGTATATATAGAGTTTCCGGCGAACGGTCGTGACTCTTCACGGCGGCGGTTACCGGTGGTTACATAGTTACATACTTGACACAAACTACCCTATAGTTACATAATATATATAACGACACTAAAACTAACTATAAACTAATGACACGATGAACCCTTGAAGTGTGTAGAGGTTAAGTATGTCATCATTCTCCCCCTTAAGCTCGAACATCTTCAAGCTTCATGCTTTTTCAGATCTTTAACTCCAAGCAGTTCTCTCATGATGTCAAATTTGAGTCTTGGTAGTGCCTTGGTCAGTATGTCTGCCTTCTGTAGAGTTCCGCTTATATGTTCAACAGCAATTTGATCTTTCTCAACGCATTCCCTGATGAAGTGGTAGCGAATATCGATGTGCTTGCTTCTTCCATGAAACACGGGATTCTTCATTAGAGCAATGGCTGAAACATTGTCGACATATAAGTTAATCTTTTCTTGCTTCCATCCTGTCAGTTCACTGAGTATCCTTTGTAGCCATAATGCTTGACAAGCTGCTGCAGTGGCTGCCATAAATTCTGATTCGCAGGATGATAGTGCAACGGTAGGTTGTTTCTGAGTACACCAGGTAATGGGTGATTCTCCAAAGTAGAACACAATGCCTGTAGTTCCTTTTCCATGGTCTGTGTTTATTTCCATAGCTGCTATCACTATAGCCAGTTATCTTACAACCTCCTCTCCTTTGTAAGTAATACCATAGTCTTTAGTTCCTTTGATGTAGCGTATTACTTGTTTGATTGCTTTCATGTGATGTGCTCTAGGTTCTTGCATAAAGCGACTAAGTAATGCAACAGAATAACTTAAGTCAGGTCGTGTATGCAGCAAGTACCTTAGACATCCAATCAAACTTCTGTATTCAGTAGCGTCTACTGATTCTTCTCCTTCAATATTAGTTAACTTAGCTCCAGGGTTCATTGGAATCTGAGTTTCATTGCAATCTTGCAGTTTGGTCTCATCAAGTATCTTGTTGATGTAGCCCGTTTGTTTAATTGAGATTGCATCCTTAGTCTGAGCGACTTCGATTCCAAGATAGTAAGTTAACAATCCTAGATCACTCATTTCAAACTTCTCTTCCATCTGAGTCTTGAAATGGTCGATCTCTTTCTTTGAAGTTCCAGTTACAATGAGGTCATCAACATAAACTCCAACAATTAGAGTTGATGTGTTGGTCCTCCGAGTATAGATTGCTTGTTCCAACGTGCATTTCTTAAAACCAAGTGACTTGAACGTCTGATCAAGTTTCGTATTCCATGCACGTGGTGCTTGTTTCAATCCATACAGAGATCTAGAAAGTTTGTAGACTTTCTTCTCTTGTCCTGATATCACAAACCCTTCAGGTTGTGTGACATAAATCTCTTCTTTAAGTTCACCATTTAAGAATGCAGTCTTAACATCAAGATGATGTATTTCCCAATCATTGTAGGCTGCTAATGCTATAATCAGGCGAACTGTCTCCATTCTTGCTACGGGAGCAAAGACTTCGTCAAAGTCTATTCCATACTCTTGAGTATATCCTTTTGCTACTAAACGCGCCTTGTATCTGGTTATCTTTCCAGTTGCATCTCTCTTGGCCTTGAATAACCATTTCAGACCAATCAGTTTGTGGCCTGGGGGTAAGTCAGTCAACTTCCAAGTCTTGTTCTTGTTTATTGACTCTAGTTCTGACTTCATGGCTTCAATCCATTTATCATTTGTTGATGCTTCCTTGTAGTTCATTGGCGTCTCTTCTGCTAGTAGTAGTTGTTCAGGTTCTAGACGTGGAGCTCGTCTCATGACACTACTTAGATTTCGAAAGCCTTGTTTCGGTGTGTGATCAAAGTGTCCTCCTGAACTTTGGATAGATGAATCTAAGTCAGTCTCCGCTGAGTTAGGTTCATAGTTGATTGTCGGTGGAGTGAAAGGTGTTTGTGGTGACATGGGATCTTCCATTTCATAGTCATCACTGTGATCATGTTCATCTTCATGATCTGGAGATGTTGATTCATTCTGTGTCTGTGAGGTTATAACGTGTCCTTCACCAATAATGAAATCAGTATCATCTCTCTCTTCACTTCCAGCCTCATTCATGTAATTCTTCCAATTCCATGAATCCTTTTCAATGAATTTCACGTCTCTACTGACGCAAATTCGTTTTGTTGTTGGATCAAACAGTCTGTGTGCTTTTGATCCTTCTTCATTTCCTAAGTATACCATAGGAATGCTTCTTCTATCATCATCTAACTTAGTTAGGTGTTGTGATGGTACCTTAGCGTATGCTACACAACCAAAGATCCTTAGATGATCTAAGTTTGGTTTCCTTCCTTTCAGTGCTTCATACGGAGTGCTGTCCGTTAGAGCTTTGGTTGGTACTCTATTGAGTATATAGATAGCATGTCTTACTGCTTCTCCCCAAAAGCTTTGAGGCATCTTCATAGCTTTTAACATGCTACGGGCAGTGGATAGCATAGTTCTATTCCTTCTCTCAACCACTCCATTTTGCTGTGGTGAATAAGGTGCTGTCAGCTGTCTAGCTATGCCATTATCCTTGCAGTACTTTGAGAATTCATTCGATGTGAACTCTCCTCCTCTATCAGTTCTCAACATCCTCAATTTGGTTCCCACATCATTTTCAACCCTTTGCTTGAATTCCTTAAAGGTTTCAAAGGCTTGATCCTTGGATTCAAGAAAGTAAACCCACATGTAACGTGTACAGTCGTCTACAAGTAAGAATATATGTACTTCTTTCCTGAATTTGTGGATGGGGTTATAGGACCACATAGATCTCCAAAGACTAAATCCAATGGTCTTGAGGATTTGAATCTAGCCTGATTTGGGAATGGAGCTCTACTGTGTTTTCCTAATAAACATGCGTCACAGATTTGACTAGCATGATTTATTCTAGGAATTCCTTGAACCAAATTCTTATGAGTCATAGTTTTGATCGCATCAAAATTCGATGACCCAATCTAGCATGCCATAACCATGCTTGATCTTCCAGATTGGCTAACAGACAAGTGGGTGTGCCAATATTCAGATTGACTTTGTAAAGTCTGTTCTTTGATCGTGTGACGATCATAAGCAATCTTTTGTTCTGATCATACATGTGTAGTTGATCATTTTCTAGAACAACTTTACATCCATTTTCTGTCATTTGCCCTAAGCTCAATATATTGTTCTTGAGATTTGGAATGTAATAAACATGGGATACAATCTTCTGTCCCCCGTTTTTACATTCTAACAATATAGAGCCTTTTCCTTTGATGTACAAAGGAGCCGTCTCCAAAGCGTACTTGCCCTGAGACCTTCTCATCCAACTCTTAAAATATGAACGATCACCTGTCATATGGTTGCTAGCACCTTGTCTAGGAACCATTGACTTTGTTTGGTGGTCGTATCCTTCTTAGGTTGTATTTCCTTTTGACTTAGAAATACTTCCTCATCTGCACTGATTGCCATGAGAAGTTCTGGTTCTTCTTCATCTTGGATGAGGTGTGACTCTTGTTGAGTCTGATTAAGCAATGGACATTTATTCTTGTAGTGTCCATGCTTATTGCAGTGGTAGCACTGAGCCTTGCTTAAGTCCTGAGATGGCTTCTCCATCTGTTATTGGATTTAAACTTCTGTGGGGAACTTCCTTCCCTTCCGGCTTGACTAGTCTTGTCATTACGCCAGCTTCCTCGAGATTGCTTGAATCTGCCACGTCCGCGGCCTCCCGAGCGTCCTCCATGATAAGTCTGGTTATCATGACGGGTGAACAGAAGTTTATCTTGGTTGTTCACAGGGGCTCCTCTCCTATTCTTGATTCTTTCTTCGTAGGTTTTCAATCTCCCGATAACATCATCTAGAGTTACTGTGTCTAGATCGGTGTTCTGTTCGATTGAAGCTACGACATGGATAAACTTATCCGGCAAGGAGTTTAGGATTTTCCGGACTAGGTTAGACTGTTCTAAGGTAGACCTAGTTCATTTGCCCTAGTGATTATGCTATTTACCTTAGCTTGTGAAGGAGTCTACAGATTCTTCATCGTTCATCTGCATCAACTCATATTCTTTCATGAGTGTTTGTAGGCGTGCCTTCTGGCACCCTTTCTACTCCAACATGTCGCGTCTTCAGTGCTTCCCAGATTTCCTTTGCACTCTTGCAGGTTGCAACTTGCAACACCAGGTCTTCAGTGAGTGCCTGAAATAGATAGGCAGTCGTTGCCTTGTCCTTCTTGACATCTATTTCCGTGCCTGGTTCAATTTGATCCCACAATCCATTTGCTTCAAGTATGGTCTTAATCCGGATAGCCATACTGTGTAGTTCATGGATTTTTAACAAGGGCATTGATAGTGAGACAATCCCACTTCTTTCTTCTGTATTACTACAGTGTTGTTACTACTAGATTCCGGCTTTTTCTCTTCAACCATTGTATCCTCTTTTATTTAAACAATGGCAAGTATAAAAGCAATCTAGTCTGAGGCTTGTAACAACTAGGATTTCAAAGTACTCCCTACTTCTAAGGAAATCCTAATTTTATCACAAGCAAATTAATCCTATTTCTTGATCCTGGTTCGTCTCAAGCAATACCTTTTGTTCAAGTGTGACAAGAACCAATCAAATCCCAACAACAGAAACACGTGACCTTTGTGTTTTTTTTTTTTTAAAAAAAAATTAAAACAAACAATTTTATTATAATTTGTTTTAAAAGAAAAGGAAACGATTTTTTTTAAATTTGTTTTCAAAGAAAAACAAAGATATTTTTTAAACAAGATTATTTAAAGGTGAATTTTAATTTGTATTAATTACTCAAAGTCAAAGAAACAAACAAACTGTTTTGTTTTTCCTTCTGTTTCGATAAGATCAAAAGAAAAGAAAACAAACACACTGGTTCCTTCTGTTCTTGTTCTTCGAGTTCTTCGATCAATACCCGATTTGGGTTTTCTGTTCGGATTTCTCCTTCGAATCAAAGCGATGATTCCAATCTAGTCCTATGACTTACAGATATACAGAGATCGAGGTATCTCTGTAAATGGTCTCCGATTTCGTTGTTCACGGCAGAGAGAGAGAGAAGAGGTGGCCGGTTCTCTCGGTGTTTCAAGCGGTTCCACGACGACGGTTCGTCGAATCGGTGATGCGGTTGAAACTTGCAGTGATGTTGAGTCGCACAGGGATTCAATTTCGGGACCCTTGCAGTCGATTGAACAGTCGCGGTGTTCAAATCCTTCCTGCCTTCTTCCGTCGACGGCGATGAATATCGTGGCGCAAAGAAAGAAGTGGCTCTGATACCAATTGTTGCCAGGGTTAGCGTTCCGATCGTATTAACTAACTTCGTATCATTCATCCACGATAAAACGTTTGTACATATGTTCGTATATATAGAGTTTCCGGCGAACGGTCGTGACTCTTCACGGCGGCGGTTACCGGTGGTTACATAGTTACATACTTGACACAAAATACCCTAGTTACATAATATATATAACAACACTAATAATAACTAATAAACTAATGACACGATGAACCCTTGAAGTGTGTAGAGGTTAAGTATGTAATCATCTCGTCAGTAGGTCTCGAGAAAACTAATCATATCTGTTTGAACCCGCGTCGGTTTGAACCTTGGAGACAATCTATCCGTATTGTGTGCTGAGTCAAAACAGGACCGTCGTCGCGCCTGCAATCGATTCCCAATTTCCAAGTTTCGATCTAGTGATTTGTACCGTTTCTCTCCAGTTCCGCCTCTCTTCGCTACTAAGGTACTCATCGATTAATCATCATGTATGTATTATGTTCTTAGTTATACTAAGATTTAGATTTTGTGTTCATTTAAAATATGACTACTACACACTCTATGCAAAACTTAACATGGGAAGGGAATTTAGCCGATCATAAAATAATAAAATAGTAATGAATGGAGAAGATGATGTCTAATATATATTTGATTTGTAAATTATTCATGTTTAATAATATATTATCGTTTGAATTGATATATTGGTCTCACAAGTTGAGTAAACGATTTTGACGATTAAGAAATTGGATCTTTCTGCGATTGATATCAACGAAGTTAAATTTGAATAAGAATCTATCTGTGACTAATTATTTATGAATAAGAAATTGAATTTAAAAAATACATAAAATATTATATTGAAAACAGTTAGTATTTGAAATAATGTTGTTGAGTTAAATAAACGAAAAGAAAGAGGGGGGGTGGGGTTAGTAAACCGTTGATAGAAAATAAAAAATTTAATAAGAATAAGAATAATAATAAGAATAATAAGAATAATAAAATAATAAGAATAATAATAATAATAATAAATAAGAATAAGAATAATAAGAATAATAATAACGATAAGAACAAAATAATAATAATAATAATAATAATAATTAAGAATAAAATAATAATAATAATAATAATAATATAATAAAATAATTATAATAATAATAAGAATACTAATGAATAATAATAAGAATAATAAATAATAATAATAATAATAATAATAATAATAATAATAATAGAATAATAATAATAATAAAAAAATATAATCAAACTAAACATAAAACAATATTAATTTGGTATATTATGATATTGTAGGTTTACGTAATACCTGATTCAAGCATAGGAGTATTTAAGTTATTGTGAATCAAACCTAAGGTACGGATAATCCAATTCAATTCGTTCTACTATATGTAGTGGATTGCACCTTACTTTCCGTTTTATTTTTATTATATTCCACCGCTACTAGTTTTGATTTGATTCGTCTGTTATGTGTAAACTATAAAAATTGTGCATCACGTTTGATTCATTTGTTATGTTGTTAAGCTTATAATTCGGCTCACCCTAGGACTTAGTTAATGATTATTTCTTTAATTGTTGTCTGCTTTAATTCATTCGTTTAAAATTATATGTAGTGGATTGGACCTTACTTTCCGTTTTATTTTTATTTTATATTCCACCGCTATTTTTTCTAGTTTTAATTTGATCCGTCTATTATTGTAAACTATAAAAATTGTGCTCACGTTTGATTCATTTGATTATGTTATTAACTTTTAAAATTTGGCTCACCCTAGGACTTAGTTAATGATTATTTCGTTTAAATTGTTGCTTTAATTCATTCGTTTAAATTGAATTTGTTGCTTTAATTAGTATATAATTCATGTTTAATAAATTTAAACTTGGTATATGATCTGTTAATCTGAACTCTGATACCCGAGCAACACTTTCTATGGGGGTTCCATAGACTCGTCATTGCGGCATCGATGACTTGGCACCATCCGTGGCGGTGTGATTAGACCACAACGTCTCTATTTTATCTGTATATCTATGTGCTCGGAAAGTACTTAGCTATATCTGTTTCAGATGCGTATGGACTGGTCCTAGGATATATCTGCATCTAGTGGATGTGAGTGTATGCCAACGCTCCTCCACACATCTGTACTTAGGGACTGCAGCCCTTTGTACACTATGAATACTACTTTATTTCTGATATCTGTTTCTGGCTCATTGGGTATTTCCATAAGAATGTTAATCTGTCTGAGAATCTGTATCTGAAATTTTGTTAACCTGCATGATATGTATGATAATAAGTATGTAATCTGAAATCTGTCAAACCTATGATATCTAGACCTGAAATATATACTCTGTTAACATGGCATGTTCAATTGAAATATGATATATGTACTATGTTATTATGATGATCTGATTTATAGTGATATGCATGTGTGTATATATCATGACAGTTGTATTCATTACGGTATTGGTGTCAACTTTCCTTTTATTTGTTCACTGGGCACTCGCTCAGCCGCATTGTTTCTTCGCGGCAGGTATGCAGGACAATCAAGGGAATGTGTGAAGAGCGTTAAAGAACAAGCTAGGAAGTAAAGAGACGATAACTAACAAGACTTTTAGCATTTTTTAGACTTTAATATTTTGTTTTTAAACTAATGTAACAGTATTGATTTGTGGTCACATCCCGACGGAAACGTGAGATGCTTTGGATGTGATGTGATACCCCGTATTTCCAGGTTAACGTCACAACCTAAATTTCCGGCATCTAACTCGTTTTCTTTATTTTATATTATTAGATCTTTATCCTAGCAAAATAATAATAATAATAATAGTAATAATAATCATTTTTTTTCAACTTTTTGAACCTAATTATTTGTAAATCCATTCATTATAAACCTCAATTAAACTTATCTAAAGCCAACAAACTCCCCGAATCACAATTTTCTCCGGTGATATTATTTCTCCCTCCCCCGCGTTACCACATTCATCACAAAAAGCTCCTATCGGTTTCTTTTTTTCTATCGATACCTTTCTGATCACCGAGAGCAATTCACACCTAGTTCCTCCATCCTCGACCCCCTTTAACCGACGGCGATCGCATCGGCAACCCCTCCCGCGACAACGCAGCTCCGGCTAATCGCTGAAATCGACAAATAACCCCAAACGGTATGTCTTTCTATCGTTATAGTATACGCGTTCGCTTCGGTGCGGTTTCAGGTTACGTTTTTATCTATGGCCATATGCGAGACCATGGGTGGAGGGATTCGAGTTGTGCGCGCAAGCGTAGCGGTATATATATATAGGTGTATGTATATGTTTGTGCTAGTGTGTGTCCCCTACGTACATCATTATATGGCATGGTTTGTGTGCGTGTATAGCATATAAGTAGATTGTGTAGTTTGATTTAAACTAATTAGAGTTACTGTGTTTGTTTGAATATTGCGTATGTTTTCGTATATATACATATATGTATATGTATATAATATATATATTATATATATATATATATATATATTATATATATATATATATATATTATATTATATATCTATATATATATCTATCTATATATATATATATATCTATATATATATATATATATATATATATATATATATATTGTATGTGTATTGATAAATGTGTGGTGATACATGGGTTATATATGTGTTCATGAGTAGTGGGAGCTGTGATGTGTTTGCTCTCAATTTCAAGATGTAGTAATATATATTGTATTTAATTTGGCATAGGGTACATGCAGATTTGACATGCATGATTGAATGGTGTGCTTGTTTTGTTTACTTAGTAAATTATTTATTTATTTTTTTTTAAAAGCATGTATATATAAATATTATGTGATGTATAAATCTGTATATATATGTATAATAATATATGTGCGTTACGAATGAATTATTATTATTATTTTTTCTTCTTTTTTGCATTGTAATGCATGAGTATGTGTGATCGTGTGGGTTGGGAAAGAGAAATACCGATGGCTCGCATTGTAGTCATGGCGCGAATGCGAAACCGTACGACCACATTACTGTATTTAATATTAATTATATATATTAAATGAAATTCAGGTTATTCGGAAACCTAACTTCGTACTCTTTGCATTATCTTAACGGATGCTGTGCATACAACGTGAGTTCTTAGCACCACTTTTGTATTATACTCTCTTTTGCGGGAGAGAAACATGTTGTTTTCATAAACATACAATACTTAGATTGGTAATACTACATATACTGGTTTACTATTGTGATACCACTACGCCTCGTTCGGACCGTATAGTATTAGCGGTAATTGTTGGTAGATCTACTGGGTTTGACAAACCCCACCCGGGCTAGTCGCGCTAGCTCGACTGGAGGTCAAACGGGTGAATGGTTAGTCTGTTTTACTATGTTATGGTCTGGTATCCACAGCCGAGACATTCATTATATATTACTGTCAGCTCGGTCGCGAAATTATACACATAGTGACTTGTTGTAGGCTAGCTACTACTTATATGCTTTGATTACTTAATCCGGATTTCATTACTATTACTTTGCTTTATGATAAACATTTGAACTCACCAACTTGTGTTGACACTTTAGCATGTTTCTTTCAGGTTCTTAAGGTGCGACGAATAGAAACATCTCAGTTGCATTCATCATCGTAGAGTCTAATTAACGATTACATTTTCTCCAAACTAATTTATTTGGGGTGCGCGTGTCCGCGTCGTTTGAATTATGAATTTATACGCTTCCGCATTTACTTTCATGTTTTCGTATTTAACTCCGATTTTGGGAAACTTTATTTTAAATTAGAAATATGTTTTGTAATTGTTGCGTCATTTGGTGTAACTAATGGCTAAGATCCTGGTATGTCACACGCTTAACGGTATTACCGTTTGTGAAATTGAGGGTGTGACATGTGACTCGCTTGTTCAGAACTCATTAATTTAAAATAACAGATTAGCACAACAAAATATAATATAACATACTTTATTACATAATCATAGATAATTTAAAGTTAGGATTACATCACATCATTAAAGTCAAAATTTGATCTGATATAATCCTATTACAAACAATAATATTTAACTGCTACATCTTCAGTAACGATGGAAGCGCGCGTCCAACGGTAAGCTGAGATCATACATGTTTACAGTAGATTAACACAAACTTTGCCATAATTTCTCCCAGCCATTATACGTCATAGGAGAACATTTATACTATTAGACAGTTGTTTACCGAAAAAGCATACTCAAAGTAGTCAACATAAATTGGTGAGATCATAGGTTTAATTCCAACAAAATATTTGATGCATCAAATACAACAACCTTACTTAATCTCAAATTATTCATATTGTCATAACATAATCTAAAATCAGATAATTAGCATCACAACACTCATCTTTAGTGTAGGAATAATTTTCCTAAGTAGCGCTACATATTTAATCCAACGGTTTCCACATCCGAATTAATGGTTGTAACATAAATGACAGTATATCTTCAAAAATCTATAAATGCATCAATCATAAAAACAGTATACTTTTTTCCCCTAAAAGCTTGTAAGGATCCCTTAAGTCTGATGCAAACCAAAACATCCAAAGTCTCTCTGCAAGCAATGCACTAAAGAACTGAAGTAGAATTGCTTCGGAAGTTTTACACCATGCACTAGAAATATTCTAAGTGTAAAATCTTCCGAAGCCAAGACCAATATCTTCCGAAGCCAAATATGAAGTCTTCCGAAGCCTCAGAGACAAAGTCTTCCGAAGCTTCATCTTATGAAGACAGATTTCTTCCGAAGACTTTTAGTAACATGCTTTATCTGATGTACTGTTCCATAAAGCTGGACACCTTTCCGCTGCATCTCTGTAAAGTCACCAACTTACATGAGTTGGTGAAAAGGTCCATGCTTTTGGTAACTGTACATTGAGGTCTTGAGTCTGTAACTTTCTACTTTATGTACTTTATCCTTTTTGTAATAGATAAGGATGTGAGCTATGGCATGTCATAGTCACAAGGTCAAAAGGCAGATATGCCTTTTGATTCTACAATTGATTTTGTTTGTGTCTAGTCAATTGTATCCAGCTGGCTTTCAAAGTATAGCCGGCTGTAGGTTGTAGTATAAGTATTCCATGTTCTAGTATCTTTCTTTATGCTTTGTAACACTTGTAATAGAACTTGAGAAAGCAATATACTGCATCCTTGAAACCCAATCTCTTGTTCTGTCTCTTACTTGTTACTTGTGTTCTTAGTATCATTATTGTGGTTAATCCAGTTTACTGTTTGATCAAGTTTGGTTAATCTCCTCTTTGTGTTGTTGTGTTGTAAGTGACCACCCTTCACCGGTCCTGCAATTGGTATCAGAGCTTTTCAGGCTCTTGATATAAGATCTCACCATCTTAAGATCCCTCACACACACAAATACTAAACTTTCAAATGGCATCCATTTCAAAGACTGATATGGAAACTGGAACCATGAACAAGTCCCCACTGATCACTCTTGATGACTTTGATACCTGGTGTATGAGAATGGAAGGTTTCATCAGGTCTCTAGACTCAAGAATGTGGGAGTCTGTTGAAAATGGACCTTTCATACCCAGCACTCCTTCTGCTACTGGTGCTGGTATGATCCCCAAAGATGTGGCTAACTACTCTGATGAAGATAGGAAGAGAGTAGAGATTGATAGAAAAGCCATGACTGCTCTTCAAACTGCCCTTCCAAACTCTGTGTACAGAGGTTTCAAGAAGTGCAAAACAGCTATGGGATGCACTAAAACTGATGTATGAAGGCTCCTCTGAAGCCAAGGAGAACAAGAAGGATCTCCTGAAGCAGCAGTTTGAAAACTTCACCTTCAAAACAGGTGAAACCATGACTCAGCAATACTTCAGGTATGTTGAGATAGTGGATACCCTTGTGGATGGAGGAGTTCCTCTTGAAAACAGAGACATTGTAAGGAAGTTCATGTCCTCACTTCCTAGGCAATGGACACACTATTGTGTGGTGATCAAGAGGACTGAAAATCTCAAAACTCTTACTCTGACAGAGTTATATGGGATTCTCAGTGGCTACCAGATGGAGATGAACATGCAAGGTTCATCTGGCAACTCCAACAATCAATTGGGTTCAGCCCTGCATGTGGTTGAAAGGGATAGCATAGAACCCCAACATCATCTCATATGCTACCCTGACAACTCACCAAAGGGTCCTTTCATCACCTTCCCAGAGACACCCAGGGAGAACTACACTCAAGGAAGCCCATTCCAAGAGACAAGCTCTTCTCAAGCCTTTGTGTCTTCTGATGAAAGTTGTGGCAACTCTCTTTTCACTCTTGAAGACCTGGATTGTATCCATCCAGATGATCTGGAATATATGGAAATAGTCCAGCAGATGGCTCTTCTCACTCATAGAGCCAAGAAGTTCTACAAGAGAACTGGAAGGAGGTTTCCAAGCAATGCAACCAGTGGAAAGTTTGGCTTGGATAAAAGCAAAGTCAAGTGTTACAACTGTAACTTGATGGGCCACTTTGCTAGAGAGTGTAAGGCACCTAAAACAAATGGTGGCCAAGCACAAACCAGACCAAACTACACTGACAAAGCCCCTCAGAATGAGAAGCCAAAGCAACAAGCTGCTGTTGCTGTTGAAGAAGGAGGCTTTGACTGGAGCTTTCAGGTGGAAGATGCTTCTCCAAACCAAGCACTAATGGCAGATCATGATGAAGCCAAGGTATTGGAACATCTCTGTACTCCTGAATGCATTGCTAAAGTTAACAGATACAGGTCCTATAACTTGGAGATGAGATCTGATCTTGAGTCCTTAAACATTTTAAAATCTGATTTTAGAAAGTCTGAAAATGATTATAAACTAAAGATAGAGGACTTAGAGAAAACCATTTCAGTTCTAAAACATGAGCATACAGATTTTAGGACTCAAATCAAAGATCTCATAACCAAGCTGACTGAGTGCCAGGCTGAGCTTGTGATCAGCAAAGCCAGGGCAGAAAAGAGTGTTCTTGAAGAAGAGACCTTCAAGAACATGATATCCTCATCCCTGCACAACAAGGTGTGTTATCAAAATAGACAGGGACTGGGATCCAATGAGATAGCTCCTCCACACACAATCTTGTCTGTAAGATCTCCTAGGTGTGGAACTTGTGAAGATGAGCTTCCTCTCATAGATCCTATAAGTGAAGAGGATGAAGAAGAGATAGTGAAGAATTCCTCTGAGAAGAGTGAAGAGGAGGATTCTATGAAGGGCCACTATCCTTCTGAGGAGAAGAAGACTACTGTGATGACCAAGTCAATGAGAAAGAACTTGATCAGGAGAGCAAAAGAAAAGCAAGGAAGGCTCAAGAGATCAAGGCTACTTTTGACTCTAAGCAGAAACAAGTTTTTATCTCTGCAGGGTTTGAAGTAGTAAAGACTGAAGACATCAACCAAAACTCTTCAGCTAAGAGTTCTGGTTCTTGTTCAAATCATCTCAGTACCAAGAAGAAGACTGATCTGCTGTGTACCACTGCTGCACAGCCTGGACCATCAAACTCCAAGAACAGTTCCCAGCCCATAAGAACTGTCTCAGCATCTGCAAAGATGAAGGTGGAGAAGGGATGTGACCAAAGACAGTCTTGCTCTCATAAGGAGACTCTTGTGAAGAAGAAAATGTTGTGTGTCATGTGTGAAAGTACCTCTCACATTGCTAAGGATTGTCCATACAATCCTAAAAGTACTGTCCATATGACCAAGACAAAGACTTCAAAGAGTTTCAAGAAGATTCAAGCTTCGGAAGGAAAGTCTGTTTCCTTCGGAAGCTCCAAATCAAAGAAGAAGGTAAATGGAAAATTACCTTCGGAAGAGAAGTTGGTCTCGGAAGAAAGGAATTCTTCCGAAGCACTGAAGTCTGCTGCAGTGACTGCAGAATCTTCCGAAGGTTCAGTCATCAAAACTTCCGAAGTCCCAAAAGCTTCGAAGTTTTGAAGGTCAAGTCCAAGACTCCAAAGGTGGTGTGGAAGTCTAAGAAAGACCAAGTGACTGAAGTTTCTCCATCAACAACAGCTCAAGATCCTTCTAGCACAACCATAGGATCTATTACTGTTGCATTACCTTCTATTATACTTAGTGAGCCCAAGACAAGTAAGGCTTGGGTTTCCAAATGTAACTAATCATTTTCTTTGTGCAGGAACAGCTCAAGACAAACAAGAATGTCTGGATCATTGATAGTGGCTGTTCCAGGCACATGACAGGCAATAGGTCACTACTCCATAACTTTGAGAGGATTGATGGAGGACCAGTTGCTTTTGGAGGAGATGAAGGTGGTTACATTTCTGGAAGGGGCAAGGTCACAAATGGTAAGCTCAGCATTGAAAAGGTAAACTTTGTCAAGGAGCTTGGGTACAATCTTCTGAGTGTATCCCAATTTTGTGATCAGAGTCATAACATGCTCTTTACTGAGCATGAGTGCATTGTTCTCAAGCCTGGAGTGGTCATTCCTCATGAGCACATCCTGCTTAGAGCCCCCGGAAAGGGAACATGTACAAGATGGACTTGCAAGAAACATCTCCCTCGGAGAAGTTTCATGCTTTCTATCTAAAGCAAATAGTGATGAGTCTTTCCTATGGCATAAAAGAATGTGCCATGTAAACTTTAAGAACATGAATAAACTAATTAAACATGATTTGGTAACTGGAATGCCAAAGAAAGAGTTTACAAGTGATGATCATTGTGTTGCATGCCTGAAAGGGAAGCAACATAAGGTATCTCACAAGCCTAAGGAAAGGAACTCCATCACTACTCCCCTACACTTATTACATATGGATCTCTTTGGCCCCACCAGTGTAATGAGTCTAGGAAGGACCTCTTATTGTTTGGTGATCACAGATGATTTTACAAGATTCACTTGGGTTTTCTTTCTTAGAACTAAGGATGAGACCCCTGAGATTCTGAAGAATTTCATCTTAAAAATTGAGAATCAAAGTGATCACAAGGTCAAAACCATAAGATGTGATCAAGGGACTGAATTCAAGAATCAAATCCTTGATACATTTTGTGATGAAAAAGGTATTACAAGACAATATAGTGCTCCCAGGACTCCTCAGCAAAATGGTGTTGCTGAGAGGAGAAACAGGACACTAATTGAAGCTGCAAGAACTATGTTGTCTGACTCTAAACTGCCCATCACCTTCTGGGCAGAGGCAGTAAACACTGCTTGCTATGTGCAAAACAGAGTTTTAGTAGTTAAGACACATGGTAAGACTCCTTATGAACTTTGGCACAAGAGAAAACCTTTCATTGGTTTTCTCAGGTCATTTGGATGTCCTTGCACCATCTTGAATACCAAAGATCAAATTGCCAAGTTTGCTGAGAAATCAGATGATGGACACTTCATTGGATACTCTTCCCAAGCTAAGGCTTATAGAGTATACAATCTCAGAACTAGAATTGTTGAGGAGTCAGCCAATGTGACTTTCAATGAAACACACCCTGTGTGGCTGGTTCTGGTCCTGATTGGCTATTTGATCTTGATTTAGTTACCAACTGTTTTAACAAATCTTGTGAGAATGTTTCAGGATCTGCAGAAAATTTAAATACAGGTGATCCTGATCCAAGATTTGAGCTAGGAAGACCTTCAACTCATACATCTTCAGCTCCAGTTGGAACTACTTCAGCAAATGAGGTTTCTATCAGCACTACAATGACAAATTCAGCTGATACATCTGGGGTGCCTTCAAATTCCAGCTCAGAGGCTCCACAACCAGATAAAGATACCTCAATTGTGGAAGACAACAATGGTGATGGTGAAAGTGATCAGGAATTCTTGATGCTAATAACCACACCATAGATGACAACATCAATGATGTCACACACTCATTGGATCAAGTCAATCTTGATAAGTGTGGTGATGTGGAGGGTGAATCATCTATGCCAGATCTAAATTTCTCAAATTTGGATCTTTCTCAGCAACTTGCTGTGATCCCTCAGCTTAGGATCCACAAGTCTCACCCCACCACAAACATCATTGGAGATGTTGTCACAGGGGTAAGAACAAGAGGACAAACCCATGAAGCAAATGTTTGTCTTCACTCTTGTTTCTTATCCCAGATAGAGCCAAAGAAAGTTGATGAGGCTCTAAAGGATGGAAGTTGGGTTGAAGCTATGCAACAAGAGTTGCTTCAATTCAAAAGGCAAAAAGTTTGGAACCTTTGTCCTCTTCCTCATGGGAAGACTACCATTGGAACCAAATGGGTGTTTAGGAATAAGAAGGATGATAGAGGCATTATCATCAAGAACAAGGCAAGACTAGTTGTTCAAGGATACACACAAGAAGAAGGGATTGACTACACTGATGTCTTTGCTCCTGTAGCAAGATTAGAAGCTGTTAGGATATTCCTGGCATTTGCTGCATCCAAGAACTTCAAGGTCTTTCAACTTGATGTGAAGTGTGCTTTTCTGTATGGAGTGATTGATGAAGAGGTGTATGTCAAACAGCCACCTGGTTTTGTAGACCCTGATCATCCTGATTATGTCTGCAAGCTTGACAAAGCTCTTTATGGGCTGCATCAGGCACCCAGGAAGTGGTATGAGACATTGTCTGAGTATCTTTGTAAACATGGATACAGGAGAGGTACTATAGATGGAACTCTCTTCATCAAAGGACAGGGAAATGACTTATTGCTAGTTCAAGTGTATGTAGATGACATCATCTTTGGTTCAACTAATCCAAAGCTCTGCAAAGACTTTGAGAAGCTGATGAAAGACAGATTTGAAATGAGTGCAATGGGAGAACTCAATTTCTTTCTGGGAATTCAAGTGAAGCAAGTTGAAGATGGCATCTTCATAAGTCAGTCAAAGTATGTTCAGGACATACTCAAGAGGTTCAACATGACTGATTGTAAGATTGCTAAGACACCCATAGCCAGAAACCACTCCCTTGGACCTGATCTTGAGGGGGAGTGTGTAGATGAACACTTATACAGGGCTATGATTGGGTCTCTTATGTATCTTACAGCTAGCAGGCCTGATATCATGTTTGCTACATGTATTTGTGCAAGATATCAAGCCAACCCTAAGATGTCTCACCTAATCACTGTCAAAAGGATTTTAAGATACCTCAAAGGTGCTTCAACACTTGGTTTATGGTATCCAAAGAATCCTGACTTCAATCTGTATGCTTATACAGATAGTGATTATGGTGGTTGCAACATGACTGCAAAGTCTACATCTGGGGGATGTCAATTCCTTGGTGGAAGGGTTGTCTCATGGCAATGCAAGAAACAATCCTGTGTGTCTGCATCAACTGCTGAGGCTGAATACATTGCTGCTGCAAGTTGCTGTGCTCAAGTGCTTTGGATTCAAAATCAGATGCTGGACTATGGATTTAACTTCAAGGAGACTCCTATCCACATAGACAACAATAGTGCTATCTCTATCACTGAGAACCCTGTGCAGCACTCAAGGACCAAACACATCAATATCAGGTATCATTTAATAAGAGATAACTATGAAAAGGGATTAATTAAACTAGTCAAAGTTCATACAGATGAACAATATGCTGATCTGTTTACAAAAGCTTTTGATGAACAGAGATTTAAATATCTAATATCAGCTATTGGGATGATTAACTTTGAGTAGATCTTTTCTTAAAACTAATTCTAATTATTTCTTAAAATATGTGTGTCCTAAGTTGTCTAGTTCATCACTTTCATAAGCTCATGTTTTCTTTGGATATCAAATCCTTTTTGAAGACTTTCCTTAGATTCTTGAAAATTTTCTGATCCTTCGGAAGATATATTTTTACCTTCGGAAGAAAATCATGTCTTCAAAATAAATAACTGTCTAAGAAATTTTACCTTCGGAAGAAGTCTCAATCTATCTTCCGAAGCTTAAATACTTGTCTCAGACACTTATTTGTTTTTAAGGACTTTTTCCTTCCGAAGCAAAATTAACTCTCGGAAGCTTTGTTGTTTTATATACAAAGCATTCAAGTGTTTATTTCTCTTCCGAAGCAAAATTTTCAAGACTCTCAGGAAAATCTTCCGAAGTCATTTTAGCTTCGGAAGCTTTTTCATTAAAACTTCCGAAGATAATTTACCTTCGGAAGCTTTTCGAATTCCAAGAAAACTACTTTTTGAGCAAAAGTAAACTACTTTTTCAGAGGTGGGACCGACATTCGGATTTCAAAGTTTATCCTCTTTCATTAACTTTGGTTCAAATCCTTTTCACATAAATACCCAACGGTTCCCCCTCTTCCTCACTATCTCTTCAATTCTACTATTCCTCAAACCTAATTCCCAAACCGCCTTTGCTTTCACCTTTCTTCATCCTTAAGCTTCTCAAATGGCCAACCTTAACCGCAGAAACAACCCAGATTTCTCCATGCAACTTCACAGGCAACACAATCAGGTTGCTCTGTTAAGCTCTGAGAAAGATGAAAGTTTCTCAGAGATTTGCCAGTTCTTAACTCTATCAAATTACTTCACCTCCCTAACCATTGATCCTACTCTTTATGAGGATCATCTGCTTGAATTTTGGAAGACCTGCCAAGAGGTCATCATGGATGGGGAGAAGGCACTGTCTGCCACAGTGCAAGGGAGGACAATCTTCATCACTCCGGCCATCATCAACACTCATTTGCAGCTGGATGATGAAGAAGGTGAGTTGTCCTTCCCAAAGGAAGCTGTCAATCATTCCTTTGAGCAGATGGGCTATGAGGGAGATTTCTCTGTAAAGACCTTCAGGAAAGGGAAGGTCTCATCCCAGTGGAAATACCTACTCCATGTGGTTATCCACAGCTTGTCAAACAAGCATGGAGGGTGGGACCAGATTCCTGAGGATCTCTCCTTCATAGTGCATGGAATGGTTCAAGGGGTCAAGTTCAGGTACTCTCAATTTGTTTATACAAATTTGCTTGCTAACTTGGACTCCTTAGAGTATTATATGTTTCCTAGATATGTTCAACACATTCTCAACTGTGAACTGGGCTCACAGTTGAGGGAAACATAATATTCTTAAATTGGGACAGATGAAGCCCGACATCTTTAAAATCATGAAGAAGCCAACTGTAGGCTTCTCAGGGGTAGAAACAGCCCTTGTCCCCAAAATGTTAGAGCTCATTGCTCAAGGTGACAACCTAGCAACACAAGCTAGTGTTGAACCCACACCTTCTACCTCTCTACCACTAAAAAGGCCTCAAGTAACCCTCACCTACCAAAGAAAATCCAAACGAACCCCTGCTCAAGCTATTGAGTCTGTGCAGGTCCCCATATACTCACCTTTACAGGAGGAAGTGGACACTAGAGCTCCCACTTCCCCTGAGGAGCAAACCACTCCCATCTCTTCAACTATCAGGGCTGAGGTTCCTCATGCTCACCCTGATGAGCTCACAAGCCCAACTGCCTTAAGCCTTCACTCTGAGTCTCAACACTCAAGTGAACAACCTTCAGGGGACAGTTACCATCCCCAGCCTTTAGATCTAAATCAACCCATTCCCAACCTTTCCTTCTATACTGATGAAGACTTAGGTTTCAGTGAGTACCATGAGTCTCTCTTCTCTTCCCCTACTCAAAGAGAGATGAGTACTCCTGAGTCTCCTCAGTCTAGCCCACATCAGTCACCTATAACTGAGGTGGACACTTCTGAACCTGTTCAGGATGTCCATATGGAAGAGGCTCTCACTTCTGCAAGTGATTACATCATTAAGACCTCAACCATGGCAACTCAGCCCACTGACATCTCAACTGAGATTGCCAGTGAGCAGAGGAAAACCAGCAGCCAAGAACCTCAAGCTGGTGGTGAGAGAGAGGACTTTGGTCCAATCATCTCATCCCCCAATGATTCTTCTGATGAAGAAGAGGGGAATCTGAGACTAAAGGTGCAAAAACTGTCAAAAACATGCTCCTATTTAGTCTCTAAGGTTAGTCACCTTGAATCTCAGGTGACTACCTTACACAACAGGGTCAATGATCAGCAACTTGAGATTTCATATCTTAAGGAAAAACTAGCTGGGAGACCTTTAAGAAGAGCTCAACCAGGAACACAAGAACCTGTGGATGTGATTGATCTATCCTCCAGCTCACCTATGCAAGTAGGTGATGCTACCAAAAAGGGGGAGAAAGTCATTACAGCCACAGAACCTGGGAGTTCTTCACAGAGAATGGACATTGAGGACTCACCATCCTCACTTGCAATTGTGCATTCTCAGCAACTTCCTCAAGTTCACATTAATGTGGACTCTATAGACTCTATCATCAGGAGTCTCTTTGAGGAAGGTATACCAAGGGCTATGTCATCCTCACCTCAAGGAACTTCAAACTACATCATTGGGTGGAGGTATGATGCTGATAGAAGAGCCCTTATTCTTCACAGAGTTCAAGGGCAACAAGAAGTATTTGATTTTCAAACTTTGAACTTCTATGAAGGTCTGGATCTAGTCAACATGCCACTTGTCAACCCAAGCAATCAAGACAAGCTGACAGATTGGCTCAAAGAATCCAAGACAGGATCACTGCAGAGTTCAGCTTAAGAAGGAGACTTAGGCAATCAGGTAATGCCATCGGTCAACTGGATGTTGAGGCAGACCCTAAGATTAGTTTCATAGGGGAAACCTTGACTGAAGGCCTAGTGGCAGAACCTGAGACCCTGTCTCATCATCATCAACTGCTGCAGAGATCCACATTCCTTCTGAGACACCTGCTGGTGAAGGTGCTTCTCAACCTCTCTCTGGCCAGAGCATGGATGCTACACCAAGCAATGAAGGCCAAACCTCTATCCACCCTGAGTCACAAAGGTCTGTTGGTGACAAAGGGAAAAGGATTTTGACTCCTGAGGAGATTGAGGAGGAGGAGAGAGAGAGAGGAAAAGGAGGCTGAGGGGAGAAAGTTCCTCTGCTGAGTCTTCAAGACTTATGGAGCTGCTATCAGGGCTGCCCCCAGACCAATACTCAGAATGATGAGTTAAGGGCAGTCAGGATAAATTATCTGCAGTCAAGGAACTATGATATAGACAATATCATTTCTCTCCCCTTAGATGAGCTAAATGAACTGGCTGACATGGAAGTGTCAAGAGAGATGAAAGAAAAAGAGGATGCAAGGTTACTTCTCCAATTCAAAGAGGAGAAGAGACAGAAAAGACTCTACAAGCATGCTCCTACTCTCTCCCCAGTTCAAGAAAGTCCTGTACAAGAAGATGTGGTTCAACAAGAACCTCAGGTAGACAAAGAAGAAGATAGGATCAAAATGATCAACTACCTGAGTGCCACAGGCTTCTATCAGGCAGATGCACTTCTTCCCTTGTCCTATGACTATGTTGAGTTTGAGTACTTAAAACAACTTGAGCTTGAGTTAGTCAAAGACAGAAAGACAACTAAGAAGAAGCTAAGGGAAGAAGCTGCAAAGTCAAGAGCCATCATCCAAAAGAGTATGAAGAAGTCTGCTGACAGACAAAGGATGATGAGCTTCTTGAAGCTGTATGGATTCTCCGGAAGGAGACTTGGCCCTATGTCTCTATCCACAATGGATGAGCATATAAGGGTAATCAAGCAGAAGATCAAGAGTGGAGAACTGATTGACTTACACTCTCTTCCAAGTCAAGTCCCACCTGAAGTGGAGGTTAAGGTTGAACAACCTGAGACAACACAACCCGGACCTCCTGCTGAGCCTCAGCAAGCTTCATCTTCTGATCCACAAGCAGGGTCAAACTCCCTCTCCTTCTGAACCTGTGAGGGAGGAACACCCAACTGAGAAAGACAAGGATGATCAACAAGGTGCTGCAGACCAGTCTTCTCAGTTAAAGTCATCTAAGAGGAAGAAGAGGATGGCTTCTAAACCAAAGTCTAAGAAGAAGAAGCCTGAATCATCTACCTCTACACCTCAGGCTGAGTCAGATCAACCTGAGGAAGTGCATGAAGAGGCAGCCCAATCAACTCCAATACAAGTGGCTCCTCTTGCAGCTGAGACACCCATCTTATCCTGGACCTTCACTACCAATCCAGAAAGATGGCATGTAATCAGAGATCAAGGTGTTGAGAATGTCTATACATGGCAAGACATAATCAACTTACCTCTGCATGATCTCTTTGAGATGAGAAGATACTATGAAAGTCTGAATGATCCTGACCATCTAATGAAGAAGGGTATGGTCATTATTGTGCTGAAGACTACTAACATCTGAAGATCTTCTAAATGTTTTGGTAGCATCAGCCTAGGGGGAGTTTGTAAGGATTCCTTTAAGTCTGATGCAAACCAAAACATCCAAAGTCTCTCTACAAGCAATGCACTAAAGAACTGAAGTAGAATTGCTTCGGAAGTTTTACACCATGCACTAGAAATATTCTAAGTGTAAAATCTTCCGAAGCCAAGACCAATATCTTCCGAAGCCAAATATGAAGTCTTCCGAAGCCTCAGAGACAAAGTCTTCCGAAGCTTCATCTTATGAAGACAGATTTCTTCCAAAGACTTTTAGTAACATGTTTTATCTAATGTACTGTTCCATAAAGCTGGACACCTTTCCGCTCCATCCCTGTAAAGTCACCAACTTACATGAGTTGGTGAAAAGGTCCATGCTTTTGATAACTGTATATTGAGGTCTTGAGTCTGTAACTTTCTACTTTATGTACTTTATCCTTTTTGTAATAGATAAGGATGTGAGCTATGGCATGTCATAGTCACAAGGTCAAAAGGCAGATATACCTTTTGATTCTACAATTGATTTTGTTTGTGTCTAGTCAATTGTATCCAGCTAGCTTTCAAAGTATAGCCGGCTATAGGTTGTAGTATAAGTATTCCATGTTCTAGTATCTTTCTTTATGCTTTGTAACACTTGTAATAGAACTTGAGAAAGTGACCACCCTTCATCGGTCCTGCAATCTTATCAATGCAACTTATCATTTTTTCTCAAACAAAAACCAAATCTGGTAGTCAAACATCAAGGTTGTTGAGTAGGCTCGTGTGTGTCCACGGATTGGTACTCGGTTCTTACCATCACTATATACCATACGATAGGTACACTTGCTTTTGTGTGTGTGGTTTAGTATTAGTAATAACCAATAAAACTGAATTTGTGCGAAACTCTATATAAATATATATACATTTTACACCGCATCAGTCACCAACGCCTGTAAGTGACAAAAGAAAAAGGAAACGAACTCCTGGGGAGATTGAGGAAGAGGAAAAAGAGAGGGAGATAAAGCTAAGTGGAGTCACTTCAATTGGGTCCTCAAGCTTCATGAAAGTTGCTATCAGTGTTGCCGCAGGCCAAACACTCAGTATGATGAGTTGAGGGTAGACAGGATAAATTACTTAAGGACAATGAACTATGAAGTAGATGAACTCATGCCTCTCCCCTTAGAAGAACTGAATGAACTGGTAGAGATGGAGCTGTTCAAAGAGAGAAAAGAGGCAGAGGATGCATAGTTGCTCCTTAAAATTAAGGAAGAAAGAAGGCAGAAGAGGCTTTACAAACATGCTCTTTCCCTCTCCCCAGTTCATAAAATCCATGAGAGAGAGGTTATGGCAATTGAACAACCTCAGGTAGACAAGGAGGCTGACAGACAAAACATGATCAAGTACCTGAGTGTCACTGGGTTCTATCAGGCATCTGTACTTCTTCCCCTCTCTTATGAGTACATTGAGTTTGAGTATCTCAAGCAGTTGATGCTACAAGTGATAAAATAACAAAAGGTTGTTAAGAGAAAGATGAGGGAAGAAGCTGTAAAGTCAAGAACTATCATTCAAAAGAGTCAAAAGAAGTCTGCTGATAGGCAGAGGATGATGAGCTTCTTGAAGCTGTATGGTTTCTCCGGAAGGAAGCTTGGTCCAATGTTTCTAACCACTATGGATGAGCATATTAAAGTGATCAAGTAGAAGATCAAAATAGGAGGGCTTGTTGACTTGCATTCTCCACCAAGTCAAACTCCTCCTGAGGTTGAGATTAAGGTTGAACCCAATCAGACAACATAACCTAAATCTAGAGCTGCATCTCAGCCCTCCTCATCTTCTATTCCACAGCAGGACCATACTCCTTTCCTTTCTAAATCTGGAGGGATGTAGACCCACCTGAGAGTGACACATTAGAACAACCTGATACTCAAGATCAGTCCTCTCAGTCAAAAACACCAAAGAAGAGGAAAAAGATGGCATTAAAGAAAATACCAAAAAAGAAGCCAAAACCATCCTGATGAAGTATAACAAGAGGTTAATATTCTAAATGTAAAATCTTTCGAAGCCAGAGACAAAATCTTCCAAAGTCAAAGATGAAGACTTCCGAAGCTTCAAGGACAAAGTCTTCTGAAGCCAATAAAGTGAAGATTGATTTCTTCCAAAGACAGAGAAGACATGCTTTCTCTGAACACCTTTTTGCTAAAGCTGATCTACTTTCTGTTGCATATCTGAAGACTCACCAACTTGCATAAGTTGATGAAAAGGTCCATGCTTTTAACAACTGAAGAATAAGGTTGTTTGTATGTAACTTTCTACTTTATTCACTTTTATCCTTTTTGTAATATACTAGGATGTGAGCTTTGGCATGTCATAGTCACTACTCAAAAGGCAATCTGTCTTTTGATTTTATATTGATCTTGTTGTCTAGATTAGTGTTTCCAGCTGGCTTTCATAGTATAGTCGGCTGTAGAATGTAGAATGTAGTATAAAGTATCTCAGGTCTTTGTAGTTAATAAATGCTTTTTAGCACTTGCAACATAGAACTTGAGAGCAATATACAACATTCTTGAAAACCATATACATCTTGTTCTTTGCTCTTTTGGTTTTGTCTCAACTTACTTGAGTTGTTAGCATCATAAACCTGGTTCCCTACTTGATCTGTTAAGTGTACTAAACACTCTTCTCAGTGTGAAACTAATTGTATTGACCACCCTTCAACGATCCTGCATAAACCGAAAAAGCTTATTTCTAATCGCGAAGCTAAGTCTAAACTCTAAACGTTAAACTTAAAGCAAAAAACTAATTTCTAAAACCCGAAAACGTTAGACAGTAGAGTTTGACAAGTCGGTTTCAATGCCATCAGAATAAGTTCAATCAAATTCGTTAGGTCTATCTTGTGTCATTTCTAATAATTTGTAGGATTTTTTAGAAAAAAATAAACATTTTCTCTGATCAACTGCATAATATATATATATATATATATATATATATAGATAGATATATATATAATATATATATAGATATATATATATAGATATAGATATATATAATATATATATATATATATACACATATAGATATACATATATATATATATATATACACATAGATATATATATATATATATATATATATATATATATATATATATATATGTATATATATATGTATATATATTATGTGTATGTGTATATGTATACGTGTATATATATCATATATCAACTAGCTTTAGTAATACATGTGTTAAATAAATAAATATTATATAACATGAAATTAATTAGTTACAAAACAATATTTTCTACAATAAAATATGAATAAAACCATGATATCAACTTTTTAAACTTTATTTCTTTAAAAAAATTAAAATTTGATTCAAATCAACTATTTTGAAAATAATATTATTTTATTAAAATTTCTTATCAAAACATTCAATTTTAATTGCTTCCAAATGAGAAGTGAATTAGAAAACATTAAATTATTTATTTGGATAAACAAAAATTAAAACGATAGTAATAAAAGTTTAAAGTAATTTACTATTTAATTACTATCATCATAAATAAAGTGAAACAAGTTTGGAAGAAAATGAAAATGTTGACATCGAAACCAAACGTAATATACTATTTTATTAGAGAAGTAGGATTTTTGATATACTATTTTGTTGAAATGAGATGATATGAGATTGATCATAAGAGAGGAAATAAATAAGGTTTATCACTTGAAATTTATGTTACCTTTCACAAAAAATGAATAAAATGGGCTAGCAATAACAGTTATTGGGCTAGAAGCTTTATTCCAGGCCCACTTTATTTCAAAAAAAATAATAAAATGGTACCAAGTTCCAACGGCTATAAGAGATTTATCTGACAACAAAGCTGTTTAATACTTTAACTCCACCGTTCAAAAATGAATGCAGAGCACCCACCATGGACGATAAACCTTCAAGCAAAAGCTAAAAACTTCAATTTCAAACTCAAAGCAACCAATTACTTACCTTCTTGCTACAACCTCTTTCAATTCTCACTTTTCCTCAAGATTTCTTCACTAATTATCCAACTGAGCTCCGATAATCATCAACCCACCAGACGAAAATCACTGAAATCGAGAATCACAGGGTTCTTTGAGAAATTTCGGAGTATACCCACCAAGAAAAAGTCTCTTGCTGCTCATAATTCCTCGAGAATCAACAATTTGAAGTGGGTTTCATGTGAGGTATGCTGATTCTGTAGCTGAATTACTTTGCATACCAAGTGTTTGATGAAATTACTCAAAGAGATGATTGATGCAGATACTGTTTAGTTTATGATTTTTATACTGAATCTTGAAGTCTTATGTGTAGTCTTATGTATGAATTTGTTGTGTAATTGAATCTTAGGGCCCAATTTGTGCTGGCACTGTGGTGATTGGGAATCTTGCTATGTTGATTCAGTGTGTCTATGAGAAGGATGTAAAGGGGATTATTGTGCATTGTTTCAGCTTATTGTTATACATCCTTACCCTGTGGAAGACATTTATGAGGAAAAATAATAATAAGTTGGTGTTAGTTTCGATTTTATCGATGGTGGGATATCCTCTTTGGATGTATATGAATAATAATCAAAGTCATGGAAGAAGAACTTTTGCTTGGAGATGCATTTGGAAGACATGGAATTGGGCTGCCTCTCATGGGTTATTTCATGCAGTTGCTCAGGTAATTTAATTTTATTTAGAACTTAAGTAGTTAACATGCTTCTATTTATTTGTTTTTCATATCTTGTTGCTAGAAAAAAAAGGATCTAATTCTAAAGATTAAATTAATGAATGATTAACTTGTAAGCTAGAGGTTTCTGCTTGTTTGTTTTCCCTTTTCTAGTTTATCAGATTTTTATTTTTTGTATGGTTTTAATTGGTCACGTTTGTTGGTTCAGGCCCCTTTAGAAACACACACAAAACACACTATGAAATGTTTTAATGTATACGTCAACTCAAAATACGATTACAAGAAGATGAAAATGAAAGCAGAATATAAATCCTATATATAATTAGCAAGATTAATAAAGCACATGTTGAAAACCCAAGTCCACATACTCCCTTTAATCAGCAACTAACTCCATGTTCACGTACTTCAACAAACTTAGTCAAATACCAATTTACTTATTAAAAGGTGCATGCCTAATAACTTGACCCGGATGACCCATTCTCTACCGACCCGACACCCATGACTCGTGAATAAACCGATTAACCCAACAACATTGCTTTCATTGTATATATTAGGCTTCTTGATTTCAAATCGCCTTGTTTTCGCTCTTCTGCTGCTGCTATAGGTGTTCAAAGTCAGGTTTGCCGATTTTAAGGAAGATTATATGCTAAACTAGCAAAATAAATTGGGTGGATTTGGCTGGTCACCGAGACTAGCCTAAATAGTATGTTTGACGATTTGAAAAAAGTGTTTTTCTCTTAAGAGTTATTAGGTTTTATTAAGTCTTTTAAAATGATAAAAATCATTCATGAATAGGTACATATGCTAACATTCCCAAGAAAACTAATAAAGATTGGAGTATGTGAAGACTTTTTTTTAAACTAGGGGCTCCATGCATGAATGCAACATAATATGGGGATTTTTTTTTCACTTAGGGGGTTATCAAACTTCTTAAGTGCAACCTCTCGAAATTTTATAGCTTTGTTAGATGTTTGTTGGGTCAACAATGAAACCTTAAAAATCACACTTGAGAAATGCAACTTCTCTAATTATCATATCATTATTTCACGAGCTGTACCATAACCATAACCTAGTAAATCTCCTCAATGGCCAAGCCATTAAGGAAGTCTAAGGAGAGTGAGATGTAGACTAACCTTACCTCTATCATAACAGGTAGAGAGACTGCTTCCAGAAAGAGCCCTGGCTCTAAAGCAATAAAAGAAGAAAATATAGATCATACAATATACAATCACCATATATTATATCATCACAAGCAAAGTCATGTACCGTAATAACCATGAGCTAACAATCAATACGTAGTGCATGAACAATATACATTAGGTGACGGGAAACATATAACGAACAATGATAAACACGGAATCATATGCCATCCATACACAATGTACACATTAAGAAGAACATATCCATGTATTTCATCGGTCAACTATATACCATATACAATGATCAAAAAACAACCATAGTGATAGTATGCTTTCACGTGATATCAAGTAGAGTGTTAACATGCAAAGGCTACCAAAAAAGATGGTAAACCCCAACAATCCCCTACAACCTACCTACGACATTTTATAAAACATCTTTGCACTCCCCTCGAATGTCCTTCGCCTTATTCCTACATTTCGAATACTTCTATCTTGTACCATATCCTTAGAGAAGTGCAATTCTAACAAATCATGCCTAATCCTTTGCTCCCAAATCAGTTTGGGTCCGCCTTTACTCCTCCTCCCGACTATCGTAATAGCATCGACAACTCTAACCAGCGCCATCATCTTGTGTGTGTGTGTCTTCTTGATAGCCTAACATCCACCTTTCCTTTAAGCTTGTTGGAGAATTCTTGTCACACAATACCCTTGATGCTTCCTTCCATCTACACCAACCTACTTGAATTTTGTGTGTAACATCACTATTTATCCCTTAAAACTTAGTCGCCTGTGGAACCTCATGGCCTTGAATGGTGATTTGGGTGTTTTTATCATTTATTGCTCCACGAAAGTTATAATACATGTACTCAGTCTAGAGCGATTGGTGATTTGGGTGTTTTTATCGTTTCTTGCTCCACGAGTAAAGATTTTTTTTCCTTTTGGAGAAATTGTTGTTGCTAACTACAACTTGT
The DNA here is from genome assembly GCA_025215565.1 of Flaveria ramosissima. Taxonomy (NCBI): domain Eukaryota; kingdom Viridiplantae; phylum Streptophyta; class Magnoliopsida; order Asterales; family Asteraceae; genus Flaveria; species Flaveria ramosissima. The sequence continues at coordinate 44,841,234 of CM046040.1, forward strand.
TTGCCTGTTCAAATCATAGTGATGCATTAATTCAAAGTTGTTGGATTGTGTTTTTTTAGTGGGAAATCACACTTCTTAAGTGTGATTCCTGAAAAAAAAAAATTCACCCTCTTGCAATTTCTCATACACATTTCACGCCATATTCACTCTTTATCACCCGATTTCTTATTAAAACCACCTACATCACACAAACTCTCATCCACATACTTCATTTACTCTTAATATAAATCTCAACCATGAATTACAACTACCATATTTAATTTTTTTTACTATATTAGTGATTTGATAAATTCTAATTATCACATAAGATTTTTTAAGGTAGAATTCTCAAACTACTTCTTTCAAAAAAATATATGTTTGTTCGCATATTTTATGTTCAAAAAATGAATTATCTTTTCATCCTTATTCCTCTTGTTAACGATTTGTTATTTCTAAGAGGAAATCACAAGTCGGATCACTAGTCACAAAAATAAAACTTTGATAAGAGAATGTTAAACATAAGGCGCAGTGACCAAGTATTTTGGATATATATTCAAATAAAGTAAATCCCCGAGAGCGTTATGTACTAATAAGAGTTGCGGTTTTTGCGGGTGTTGCTGAATGTAGCTGGCGCAAACTTGAACGTGGTTTGATCAACATACGGATCAAGAGATGGTGGCAGGAGACTCAAGCTTTACACTTGTCAATTAGAGAAGCCATGGTTACCCTACAAGATTCAAGTTTTGTTGGGTCTATCATAGAGGGGTAATGTAGTGTTTGTAATTGATAATCCAATTTCACCCAATCAAATATCATTATTAATGTAGTTGATAACTTATACCCTTGTATAGAGTTTGATAGTAGTGGAACACTCATAAGATTTTAAAACCATAATGATATTTGATCGGGTGTTATAGGATTATCAATTCTAGACACTACATTACCCTCTATTAGTAATCCCCACAAATTTTGTACATCTTGTAGGGTAACCGGGCTTCTGCAATCGGTAGGTTAAAAGTGTGAGTCTCCTGATACCATATCTCGATCGATGCAGAGATCAAACTACGATCAAGTTTGCTCCATATACATTCAATAACACTCTCAAAACCTACTACCTTATGAAGTACATAATGCCCTCGGGGATGCAATTTGTTTGGATATATTTCCAAAGCGTTTGGTCACCGCATCTTATGCTTAACGTTTCCTTATCACAATTTGGTTTGTAAAAATAGTGATCCGCCCTGTTATCTCTGTTTAGAAATAAGAAACAGTTAACGAAAGGATCAAAGATGAAACAAAAATTCATTTTTTGAACTTAAGCAAACAAATATATTTTGAGAGAGGTGATTTGAGAATTCTGTTTTCAAAAATCTTGTGTGACAATTACAATTTCTTTGATCACTAGTATAGTAGAAAAAAGAAATGTGGTAGTTTTAATTTATGGTTGAATGAGAGTTAATTTTTTTTTAGAATTCACACTTAATAAGTGTGATTTCCAATTAAATACAGTGTTAATCCACCAAATTGAATTAATGCTTCACTGATGGTTTGACCCGGTAAACAAGTCGATTTTAGCAACAGTGATTTATCAAAAAGTAAAAAACTACTTTATGGTATAGCTCATGAAATAATGATGTGACAACTCAATAAAGTCGCACTTCTCGATCAAGTGCGATTTCTAAGATTCCATTGTTGACCTAGCAAACATCTGACAAAGCTACAAATATTTTAAAAAGGTCGCACTTCAGAAGTGCGATAACCCCTTAAGTGAAAATAATCCCCATGCAACTCCTATTGTGTTGCATTCATGCATGGGGGCCATTCGTGCGTAAACTATAATGTCTAACCAGTAGACCCAACTCATTTGCTTCGGTTTTGATGGTCTAGTTTTTCAATAGCTACTGCAAGAAATATATATATCAGTATGTGAAACTAATTTGCTCATCATTTCTATGTATCATAAAAAGGATAACTAAAAAATTCCTTGTTCTTCATGTCTCACCAATAGCCAACGAGTCTTTGGATCTTAATGCCACCTTTTGCTTCTACATATGTGATTTTGAGGAAATTTTATTTGAAGTGGTGTTTTTCTTTCAAAATTGTAATGGTTTTTGTTGTGTTTCAAGTTTTCTTTTGGTTTTTGAGGGTTAGTGCACTCATTGTCACTTGCGAAAGAAGTTGAACACCGTTACTTGCTCTAACCTGTTCTAAACTTTTCTCAATGATTCATGCATTCGTGACTGAGATTCATGAAAGTCAACAGGACCAAGTCAGCCTCTATCATGTCATAATTAACCCTACACAACTATTAAATTTCAATCTTTACATATTATTATAGTTCCAACTATTAAATTTCTCTTAAGATTAAGTTTGATTTGGTTTGGATGGTCCAAATCCATGACTATGTAAAGACTTCTTTTTTTTTTTTTAAGTAGGGGCTCCATGCATGAATGCAACATAATATGGAGATTTCTTTTCACTTAGGGGGTTGGCTTTATATATAGGAAAATGTTCAAATATGAATGATTCAAGAGAAATTGAGAAAACTGTAAAATATTTTTGTGTTAACTTTACACCACGCGTTGTGACGGGTGTTTGCTTTATTGACTTTACATATTATTAAGCACAACTCGGTTTAGAAGTAAATTATATTAAAAGTAGATAACATAACAAAGTCGTAAAAGTTATAAGAAAAAAAAAAAAATATTCATAAAAAGATCATAAAGACTGAAACTGAAATAATAACAAAAAAAGCTTATGTATTTTTGTTTTAGAATGAAATTTATATTAAAACATAGATAACAATACATGTCGTAACAGTACATTCATTTTAAAAATAATATGTCGTAGCAATATATTCATTTATGATATATATATTTTTAAAAATTATAAGAAGAAAAACCAAATATTTATAAAAAGATTGTTAAAATTAGATTTAAAAAAACAAAGCTTTCATATATATTTTTAGATTTGAATGTATGTGTGTATATGGTGATAATAAGACCAAAAAATATAATACAATAACATGTCTTAACAATATTTGTTTAGATTTTTGTTTATACTACAAATTCACTTCTATTTATCGTAATAATTATTAATAAAATAATAGACTTACTATTAAGTTTTCTGGATCAAGAACAACGAATATATCAAAAGATTCCAAAAGAACTTTATCACACCGATTGACTTGAACACAATCGATGAACAACAAATAACAACCAAACCACTGTCACTTAGAAAACTGGTAATCAGACTACTGAATCAAGTAACGATGTGTTACTTGATCTCACTGATTATACAGAAGATCTAAGTATGAAGATGAAGAGAACAAGTACGAACAAGAAAACCCTAATCGTCTCTCTTAACCCTAGACAAAGAGTACAATGTATATATATAGAAGCCAAAGAAGAGCAGCTGCACACGATCAGTCCTTAAGAATCAACAATCATCAGCATCAGCACTCAACTTCCAGAAATGACACATCAGCCCCTCAACATTAAGAAAAATACAAAAAAACATAAGAAATAGAAAGAAATGAATTGACAAGTATACATTTTAACACCCACCCTCAATTCAGTTCTGAAAACAAATCAACAAGACCAAGTTTCTTACACAAAAATTTATGTTGAACAACACCAAGACTCTTAGTAAAAATATCAGCAGGTTGATTTAAAGTATCAATTTTAACTATTTTAAAAATACCAGCTGAAACTTTTTCCCTTAAGAAAAACAAATCAATTTCGAAATGCTTGGTTCGTTCATGAAAGACAGGATTTGCAGTCATGAGAATTGCAGCACTACTATCACAAGCTATTTCAATAGGAATAGGACAACTAACCTTCATGTCTTCCAACACTTTCCTTATCCATAACAACTCACACCCAGTAGTACACATGGCTCTATATTCAGCTTCAGCTGAAGATCTAGCCACAGTGTTTTGTTTTTTACTTTTCCAAGAAACAAGATTATCTCCTAGATAGATACTAAAACCAGTCACACACCTCCTTGTTGATAAACATTTTCCCCAATCAGAATCAGAAAAACCTTTTAAAACAAAATCTGACTGCTTTTTAAACATTATACCTTGACCAGGATTAAGCTTTAAATATCTTAATAGTCTTAAAGCAATTTTAAAATGAGACTGAAGAGGTTTATGCATATATTGACTAAGACAATGAACTGTATAAGAAATATCAGGTCTAGTCAAAGTCAAATAAATGAGTTTACCAACAAGAGACTGAAAAACAGTAATATTTTCCAACTCAGAATCATTAGATTCCTTGTTAGAAACATCATGTACAACAGAATTTTGTTCCATAGGAATTAAAACTGGTTTACAAGCAAGCATTCCAAATTCATTTAATAATTCCAAACAATATTTTCGTTGATTCAAACACACACCATCAGAATTTTCTAGAACTTCAATTCCCAAAAAATATTTTAACTTCCCTAAATCTTTAATCATAAAACTTTGATTTAACAGAAGTTTCACATTATTAATCTCAGTCTCACAATTCCCAGTAATGACAATATCATCAACATACACAAGAAGAACAACAATTTTAGAATCAAATGACTTTACAAACAAAGAGACATCACTCTTACTTTGCTCAAAACCAATAGATATTAAGGTAGTAGTTAATTTTTCATTCCACTGTCTAGGAGCTTGTTTAAGTCCATACAATGACTTCACTAACTTACACACCTTACCATCATTATTGGTGGAACCAAACCCCTCAGGAATATTCATATAAACATCTTCATGTAAATCCCCATATAGAAAAGCATTATTAACATCTAGCTGAAACAACTTCCATCCTAACTGAACAGCTACAGAGACAAGAATTCTAACAGTTGTCATTTTAACAACAGGAGCAAAAGTTTCTTCAAAATCTACTCCCTCACATTGACTATAACCTTTTGCAACTAGTCTGGCTTTATACCTTTCTACTTCTCCATTAGACTTATACTTAATTTTATAAAGCCACTTACTTCCTATAGCTTTTCTATCTTTAGGTAAATCAGTAATAACCCAGGTTTGATTTCTATTTAATGCCTCTATTTCCTTATTCATAGCATCTATCCAATTCCTATCCTTACAAGCTTCCTTATAAGTTCTAGGCTCAACACTTTTATCAAGTAAAGTCAGGAAACACAAACTATCAGAATTTATATTAGACCAATTAGAACAATTAGCAAAGTTAACATACTTATCAACACCATACTTAACTTTGCCTTCAACAACAAACTCACTGAATTTTTTAGGAAACACTCCCACCCTTCCTGACTTACGAACACTTTCTTTAATAGACTCAGAGCCCTCAGGGACATCAGAATTATCTGAATGATCCTTATCCGCATTTGGCATATCAGCGGTTAGATTGATATGATCCACCAACAAATTCCCTCTACCATCAGCTGAAGGTTCAACAGGTTGATGACTACTTGTAACAGTAGAAGGATTGATAGTATCTGCTTGTCTTCTACTGTTAGTAGTGTCAAAAACCTGTTGTTCTGAACCCACCACTGGACTAGTATCAGCTGAAGTAGTATCTATGTTAGAGGTACTATTGGGCAAATCATTCAACCCACCCTGGCTAACACTACCATTGGAATCCTCCCTCTCATCATCGGGCAACCAAGTGTGTTTTTCAGTTCCATTGTTATCAAAAAAGTTAATATGATTTAGATCATCCACCAAGGATTTAGAAAGGTTTTCTTTAAATGGAAAACAATTTTCAAAAAATCTAACATCCCTAGAGTAAAACACTGAGTTATTTTCTAAAGAAAGCAGTTTATAACCCTTCTTATCAAAAGCATATCCAAGAAAAACACATTTGATTGATCTACTGTCAAACTTATTACTAGGATTCAAATTTGTAGCAAAAGCCAAACACCCAAAAGATCTAAGATGACTAAGAGAAGGTTTTTTATTTAACAACAATTCATAAGGTGATTTACCATTCAGAACAGAGGAAGGAGTCCTGTTAATCAAATAAGTAGCAGTCAAAATACATTCAGTCCACATTTTAAGAGGAATACCACTCTGAAACAGTAATGCCCTGGCTACATTTAACAGGTGTCTATGTTTCCTTTCAACTATTCCATTTTGTTGAGGTGTATACACACAAGTAGTTTGATGATGAATTCCATTTGTTTTTAAAAACATATCAAACTGACTATTTACAAACTCAGTTCCATTATCAGTTCTAAAACATTTCACAGTTGCTGAAAACTGATTTGAAAGAAACTTTACAAAACATTGTATATTATAAAAAACCTCATCTTTAGACCTTAACAAATAGACCCACACAGCTCTTGAATAATCATCAACAATTGTTAAAAAATACTTGAATCCCTCAGTACTAGTGATTTTATATGGACCCCATAAGTCTAGATGAACTAACTCACCTACTCTTAGGGACTTATGATCACTAGTAGGGAAGGAGATTCTGACTTGTTTAGCCCTTTGACATATTTCACAAGGTAAGTTTGAATCTGAACAGTTCAAATTAAGATCATGCTTTAAAACCTTTAAAACTTGATAAGATGGATGACCCATTCTAGAATGCCATAGTCTTAAGTCAGATATTACCGGGACATTACTGTTCCTACAAAAAGCTTCATTTATATTAGGACAATTGAAGTAATACAGGCCATTCACCTGTTTACCAGTCAGCAGAGTCCTGGACTTGGCGAAGTCCTGAATTAAACAATTGAACTCATCAAACCAACACCCTAACTTACTATCATGAGCAAGTTTATAGACAGATAGCAAATTGACAGAGTAATCAGGAACAACCAACACATCAACCAACATAACTTCTTTAGAAAGTTTAAGTTTTCCAATAGATTTTATTGTAGCCTTAGTACCATTGGGATGACCAACAGTCATATTATAACTAGAAACATCAACTAAATCAAACATTGACTCATCAGACATAACCATGTGTTGATTGGCTCCTGAATCTATAACCCACCCTCTATTTTGGTTAGAGGTTGTTATAGATACTCCACAAAAATATGGAAAACAAGTACTATTGAGACTAGTACCTGCCATATTTGAAGTTCCTGTATCAACACTCACAGGCTCACTTAAAAGATTCATGAGCTTAGCATACTGATCAGCAGAAAGTTGGTATGACCCACCTAAACTCACAGAGTTTTCTGAAACAACACTATTAGCCTTAGACTTATTCACATTATTTCCTAGAACCTTACCCTTGAAGTTTGCAGGATACCCAATTATTTCAAAACATTTTTCAATAGTATGCCCATTTTTATTACAATTAGTACATTTTAATGATGAACCTTTGTTACTGCCACTTCTCTTTATCATATTGGACTTAGAGACAAAAGCAGTTGGTTGTGACAAGTTTGATGATGCTATTTCTCTATGAGATTCCTCTCCTGATATCAAAGAGAATGCAGCCTTCACTGTGGGCAAAGGTTCTTTTGACAGAATTGAGGATCTCAGAGGTAAATATTTATCATCAAGACCCATTAAAAATTGCATCAACCTTAAATTCTGATTATATTTTGAGACCTTTTCAGAAGCATCACAAGTACAAGTGGGTAGGTCAGTTAAGACATCAAACTGTCTCCACATAGATGTCAACTTATGATAGTATTCAGATATAGGATTACCATTTTGTTTTAAATTGTTAATTTGTTGATGCAACTTAAAAATCACAGAACCATCTACTTTTGAATAGGTTTCTTTTAATTCTATCCAAACTTTAGATGCAAGTTTTGAAAAAATTTGTCCCACAAACAACTCTTCAGAAATTGAATTGAGTATCCATGACAAAACAACAGAGTTGCACCTATCCCATTGTCTACCAAGAACTTCATCAGTAGTAGATCTAACACATTTACCATCAACAAATCCAAACTTGTTTTTAACATGTAAAGCAAGTTCCATGGCATTAGCCCACACATTATAGTTCTCAGTTCCCTTTAGTTTAACAGATACAAGGTTAACAGTACCAGTATCACTAGGGTGAAGATATAAAGGATTACCAAAATCCAAACTACTAATCAATGTAGGAGCAGGGTTAGCAACAGCCATAACGAGATAACAAATACAACAATAGAAACAATCAAGAAAAAGAGAGGCTCTGCGAAACTCCTTCAGGGACCAGTTACCCGGTCAATATAATGACTGGCCAGGTGTTAAAGGAGGAGCAGAGACTCTTAAGAAAACTATGATCAACAATCAGATGCAAGCAACACGAATAACACACAAGTTAATCAGACAATCAATGCTGGTCCATCTAGCCCAGCCCAAGTATGCCTATAATGCAATGCAAGAAAAGATAAAGTTCAAGGGAAGAATACACCTTACAGAGAGATGCCCTAATAGGGACTTTCAACTACAAGAAGACAAGAATACCAGATGTTCAGAATAATCCGAAACTCAGCAGCGGAAGTCAGATGTGAAACCCTAATTTTCACCACTGGTAGAACAACCGTCACTTAGGGTTGAACAGTCTTCACAATCACTATTAGCACATTCCGGAGTGTCGTTGCACAAAAGAGAACCAGAGAGAGATTACACGGCTCACCAAACTTTTGAAGACGATTACACAAACCCTAGAATCCACAAATCGACGATACAACCAGAAAACCTTCAAGGATCAAGAGCACACAGCTCTGATACCATATTAAGTTTTCTGGATCAAGAACAACGAATATATCAAAAGATTCCAAAAGAACTTTATCACACCGATTGACTTGAACACAATCGATGAACAACAAATAACAACCAAACCACTGTCACTTAGAAAACTGGTAATCAGACTACTGAATCAAGTAACGATGTGTTACTTGATCTCACTGATTATACAGAAGATCTAAGTATGAAGATGAAGAGAACAAGTACGAACAAGAAAACCCTAATCGTCTCTCTTAACCCTAGACAAAGAGTACAATGTATATATATAGAAGCCAAAGAAGAGCAGCTGCACACGATCAGTCCTTAAGAATCAACAATCATCAGCATCAGCACTCAACTTCCAGAAATGACACATCAGCCCCTCAACATTAAGAAAAATACAAAAAAACATAAGAAATAGAAAGAAATGAATTGACAAGTATACATTTTAACACTTACTATACAAACCGACATATGTTTTTAATATATATTATAATATTGTAGTGTTTTGTATGCCTTGTTTTCATTTTAGTATCGATTCATATATTATTATTAGTGTGTTATATTAATTTTACAAAAAATTCTTGTTTTATTTTATGATAATAATAATAATTTATTAAGTATCACAATAAAAATAATCATAAAAACGACATTGCCGTATAATAGAGAACATTAAAATTAAAACATAAAATACTAAAATGATGTCGTGTCCCATTTCATTCCGGCACTATGCATCTTTCCACAAGTTGATCGGGGACCCTTGTATCACGTTGAGTAGGTTCTTTGTATTGAGTAGTGGATGCATACGGTCAACTGTGTATTGAGTCATTTGAAGTCCCAAGTCTAAATGTATTGGTGAAAAGTTCTTATAGTATGGCGTTGTTTCTAGTTAAACTGGTATACTGGAAATTATTAAACGAAAGGGACTCATCTTTGGATAACCTATGAATCATGTTCTGGAGGTGTAGACATCCTGTGAGTTAAATATGTCTTGTAAAGACACATTTGAACGAAAATCATAAGGCGACCGCACATATGAATTGTTAAAATTTGAGGTACCCTCTCCATACCAAGAAAATAACTGTTGGTAATCTTGGGGAGTGTGCGCGGCACCCCTCCTCGAAACTTGAAGTACCCCATTTGAAAATTTAAAGGACCATGTTTAAAAACTGGTAAGGCACGTTTGAAAATTACATAAAATTTTGCTCAATTTGAAATTGTATGGGGCCTTGTTCCACTTGTTAGTTGTTTATCAGGCTCTTTTTTACTAGGTCTCAAATTTATTGGAATAGTGTTTTGCACTCATATATCTACCGGTTTGTTGATATATCTGACTAAAGCCATCCACCTACAAATCCAAATGCTTATAAACATTAATATTAGTCTAAGTACATAACGTAAATTTACTTAGAGTCATGTATGAAGAGGAGCCCGGGTAAACAACAAACAAGATGAACAAGGCCCCATGTAATTTCAAAACGAGCAAATTTATCAAGGTAGACCTCCTAATTTCAAGCGCCCCCTCTAATTTTCAAACGTGTCGTCCGAATTTTCAAGCAGACACCTCAATTTCACGGAGGGTACCTCACAAACTCCAAAGATTACCAACAACTATTTTTTAGATTTCTTGAATAATAATATGTAAAATGTTTAATTTTATGTGGTTTTCATAATAATATAAATGTGGGTAGTTAGTATAATGGAGTTAATTTTTTTTGGATCAATAATAATATGTAAAGAATCTAAAACTTAGGGAGCGTTTGGTTGGAAGAATGGAATGGAATGGAATGGAATGGAATGGAATTGAGAAACTAGTATGATTTTCAAGTAAAATTATGTTTAAGTGAGTAATGAAATGTAAACTCAAGGGAATGTTTCACCTCAAATTCCCTTGGTTGTGGGATTTCAAATTCCCTCTCTAGGTGGAAGGATTTTGAAATCCCACAACCAAGGGAATTTGAGGTGAAACATTCCCTTGGGTTTACATTTTATTACCCACTCAAACATAATTTTACTTGAAAATTATACTAGTTTCTCAATTCCATTCCATTTCATTCTATTCTTCCAACCAAACGCTCCCTTAGTGGTCGTGTAAGGTTTATTGTCTCTGAAATACACATATATTGTAGTCCAACTTGGTGCTTGCAATTCCCCTCATGATTTTTTTCAAGATTTTAGTCCAATATACTGTTGCGGGTCGGGTTTTACAGAAACACAAGAACAACTTCATGTATTTGATGTGACGATTTAACTTTAGAAACATGAGTTGGCAAGAAATATTTCTATTAAAATTTGGGTGTGCCATAGTATCAAGTTGAAATAAGAAGTCCTCTATGCATGGGGTGATGAATTATTTAACCACTTGTCCAATTGATAAGCATATCTTGAATTTCAATAATCATCTAATTCAGGTTGTGAATTAAACTCATCTTGTTATCAATAAAGTACATATTGTTGTAGTGCTGAATTTGTAGTCTGTAGATCTGTATATGGAACTTTAGAGTAGCAAGTAGCATTGTAGATGTGGGAGACATATAAGCTTAAGAAACAATATAGCCCTACACGCTAAGGACGTCTAACGACAATAAGATTGGATGATAATAATAAAAATATTGGTGTGGGAAGGGGCATGGTGAAGACATCAACAAGTTGGCCATTTGTTTTTTTTCTTAGAGTAGCATCCCATATATAGGAGACATATAACTTAAGAAACAATATAGCCCCACACGCTATGGACGTCTAACGACAAGAAGATTGGATCATAATAATAAAAATCTCGGTGTGGGAAGGTTCTTGGTGAAGACATCAACAAATTGGTTATTTGTTTTATTCTTTTTGTGAAGTATAAAAGGCAAAACAAGTGATCTTCCGAAGTTTAAGTATACTTTCAAAGCTTAGCATGATTCTTCCGAAGCTTAGGTGATATCTTCCGAAGGTTATGTTTATTTCGGAAGGGATTTGAAGTGTACTTTGGAATTCTTCCGAAGTATGTGTATCTTCCGAAGGAAATCTTCCGAAGGGTTATTTCTGTTCGGAAGATTTAGTTTAGGGTCCTTAGTGTAAATTCTCAATAGTTATTGAGTGTGTCTGTTATAGTTAGTTAGCACTATAAATAAGGATCTTATGTAATCGGTGAAGAGATCAGATCCGAAATCATTCCAATTATAGTAATCATTTGAAAGCTCTTGTTCACGTTTATTCTTTCTTGTGTCATCTTTATTGTATCGTTCAAATTCCGTGTTCATATTCTCAATTAGTTTCAACAATTGGTATCAGAGCCTGGTTAGTGGCTCAATTGAGAATTAAGATTCAATTAAAGATCGATCAGCGGCAACGATGGTGTCAACAAAGTTCGAGGTTGAGAAATTCGACGGGAAGAACGACTTTGGGTTATGGCGGTTGAAGATGAGGGCATTGCTCGTTCACCAACGAGTGGTAGATGCCTTGGCCGGAGAATCCAAGTTGCCGGATACAATGTCAGACAAGGAGAAGAAGGAGATGCTAGAACATGCACACAGTTCAATCATCTTGAACTTGGGGGATCGAGTACTCAGAGAGGTATCGAAAGAGAAGTCGGTTGCAGGGGTCTGGTCAAAATTGGAAAGTTTGTATATGACGAAGTCTCTTGCGAACAGACTGTATCTCAAGAAACAGAACTTCAAACCAAGAAGCGTCTCAAAGTCAAGATCCAAGTCTAAGAGGAGGTGTTATGTGTGTGGGTCAGAAAAGCATTTCAAGAAAGATTGTCCTGACTGGAAAAGAAAGAAGGGTGAATCAAGTGGGTCAAAGTCTCATTCCGAACACAATGCTCAAGATGACTCATCTGATGGGTATGAGAGTGCAGATGTGTTGGCTGTTACAAGCAGTGGAAAAGGGGATGAGTGGGTGATGGATTCAGGGTGCTCATACCATATGACAGCTGTGAAGGAGTTCTTTAAAGATCTAAAGTTTGAAGATCTTGGATCAGTGAAGCTAGGGGATGATAGACCTTGCAAGATTGTGGGTCATGGTGTAGTGACTCTAAAGATGAAGAGTGGAATAGAAGTAGATCTTCATGATGTAAGGTATATTCCTAGTCTTAAAAGAAGTTTATTGTCTTTAGGGTTGTTGGAGAGTTTTGGTTACCATGTTAGTCTTAGATATGGTAAGGCTAATGTGATTAAGGGATCAATGGTAGTATTATCTGGTAGTAGAAGGGAGAATAATATCTATGTTCTAGATAGTACTGGTGTAGTAGAATCTCAGGTGGCAACTGCCTCAAGTGATTGTAGTTTAAAGGCTATGTTGTGGCACAAGAGGCTTGGTCATATCAGTCATCAGGGACTGGTGGAGTTGTAGAAGCAACAGGTAATGACTGAGTTGAAGAGTTGTGATTTTGGTTTTTGTGAAACTTGTATTCTTGGGAAACACAAGAGGGTAAAGTTTACAAGGGCTAAACATAGTTCAACAGGGGTGTTGGATTACATTCATTCAGATTTATGGGGTCCTGGTAAGGTTGATTCTTTGGGTGGTGCCATATATTTTATGTCTTTGATTGATGATTTTTCAAGAAGAGTTTGGGTGGTTATCTTAAAGAATAAGAGTGATGCTTTAAGTAAGTTTAAGTAATGGAAAGTCCTTGTGGAAACTCAAACTGAAAGAAAGGTCAAGAAGCTGAGAACTGATAATGGGTTGGAGTTTTGCAATCATGAGTTTAATCAATATTGTAAGACTCATGGTATTGCAAGACATAGAACTGTGCCAGGTAATCCACAGCAGAATGGTTTGGCTGAAAGGATGAATAGGACTTTGCTTGAAAAAGTAAGGTGTATGTTGGCTAGTTCAGGGTTACCTAAGATGTTCTGGGCTGATGCTGTGACAACTGCAGCTTATTTGGTTAATAGATCTCCATCAGCAGCATTAGACATGAAGACACCTATGGAGGCATGGTCAGGAAGAAAGGATGACTATGGGGGACTAAAGGTGTTTGGATCTTTGGCTTATGCTCATGTTAGCCAAGGGAAGTTGGAACCTAGGGCCTGCAAGTGTGTATTTCTAGGCTACCCTGAAGGTGTAAAAGGGTATAGATTATGGAGGCTAGAAGGGGACAGACCTAAGGTGATAGTGAGCAGAGATATAATTTTCAAGAGAATGTGATGTATAAAGACATTCAAGAAAAAGGAAAGTCAAAGGTTGAAGATCAGAGTGGGGTTCAGATTGAGGTGGAGCAGCAAGGTGTGAATGATCAAGGTGTTGATAAAGGTACCTCTGATAGCCAAGGTGATGGTATGGATGATTACCAGTTGGCTAGGGATAGGCAGAGGAGACAAGTGGTTCCTCCACTCAGGTATAGAGAGGGGATGGATTTGTCAGCATTAGCCTTTGTTGCTGCGGAAGAAGAAAGCATCTATGAACCATTATCATACTCTGAGGCAATTTCCGTGAAAGAAAGTTCAAAATGGTGTAAGGCCGTGGAGGAAGAGATGGACTCTCTTTATAAGAATGGTACATGGGAGCTGGTTGATAAACCTGAGGGTCATAAGCCTGTGTCATGTAAGTGGCTGTTCAAACTGAAAGATGGGATTTCTGAAGGTGAACCTCCTAGGTACAAGGCTAGATTAGTAGCTAAGGGGTTTACACAGAAGCCAAGGGTGGATTATAATGAGATATTCTCACCTGTGGTGAAACATTCATCTATCAGGGTTATGTTGTCGTTGACTGCTTCTATGGATATGGAGTTACATCAATTGGATGTAAAGACTGCATTTTTGCATGGGAAGTTAGATGAAACCATCTATATGAAGCAGCCAGAGGGGTTTGAGGTTAAGGGGCAAGAAGAAAAAGTTTGTCTGCTTAAGAAGTCTTTGTATGGGCTGAAGCAATCTCTTAGGCAGTGGTATAAGCGGTTTGATGAGCACATGGTGACTAATGGGTTTAACCGGAGCAGCTATGATAGTTGTGTGTACTTTAAGGAATACAGTGTAAACAAATTTGTGTATTTGTTGTTGTATGTTGATGACATGTTAGTGGCTTGTCCTGACTTGGAAGAAGTTGAAGCTACTAAGAAGATGTTGATGTCAGAATTTGAGATGAAAGATCTGGGCGAAGCCAAGAAGATATTAGGCATGGAGATCAAGAGAGATAGGGAACACAAGGTGTTGAAGTTGTCTCAAAGGTCTTACTTGGAGAAGGTACTAAGTAACTATAGGATGGATGATGTGAAGCCAGTAACTGTTCCTATAGGTGGTCATATTAAACTGTCAAGCTCTGATTGTCCTAAGTCAGATGCTGAAGTTAGATATATGGAGAAGGTACCTTATGCCAATGTTGTTGGGAGCTTGATGTACTTGATGGTGTGTACAAGGCCGGATATTGGGTATGCTGTGAGTTTAGTCAGCAGATATTTGTCAAATCCGGGTAAAGCTCATTGGGTTGCTGTGAAGTGGATCTTGAGGTATCTCAGGGGAACTAAGCACTATGGTTTAGTGTTTGGGTGTCATGGACATGGGAAGAATGAGAGGATTGTTGGTTATGTTGATTCAGATTTTGCCAAGGACCTGGATAGAGGTAGGTCTATTATAGGGTATGCATTTCAAGTGCTGGGTAACTTGGTAAGTTGGAAAGCTCAGTTGCAGCATGTAGTGGCATTATCTACAACAGAGGCTGAGTATATAGCATTGACTGAGGGAGTCAAGGAAGCTATGTGGTTGCAAGGTTTTGTTTCTGAGTTAGGAATCAAAGTTGCAGACTCAGTGGTGTATTGTGATAAGCAGGATGCAGTCCAATTGTCAAAGAACAACATGTTTCATGAGAGAACAAAGCACATTAATATGAAGTTACACTTCATAAGGGATGTGGTGAATGCTGGGCATGTGAAAGTAGAAGGTGTGTCTACTTTAGAGAATCCAGCGGATGTGTTTACAAAGTCTCTACCTAGTATGAAGTTCAACTTTTGCTTGGATGCATTGGGAGTTGGTTAAAATCTTGTTTTGGATTTTAAGGTGGAGATTGTGAAGTATAAAAGCCAAAACAAGTGATCTTCCGAAGTTTAAGTATACTTCCGAGGCTTAGCATGATTCTTCCGAAGCTTAGGTGATATCTTCCGAAGGTTATGTTTGTTTTGGAAGGGATTTGAAGTGTACTTTGGAATTCTTCCGAAGTATGTATATCTTCTGAAGGGTTATTTCTGTTCGGAAGATTTAGTTTAGGGTCCTTAGTGTAAATTCTCAATAGTTGTTGAGTGTGTCTGCTATAGTTAGTTAGCACTATAAATAAGGATCTTATGTAATCGGTGAAGAGATCAGATCCGAAATCAATCCAATTATAGTAATCATTTGAAAGCTCTTGTTCACGTTTATTCTTTCTTGTGTCATCTTTATTGTATCGTTCAAATTCCGTGTTCATATTCTCAATTAGTTTCAACACTTTTATTCTTTTTTCATGTCCGTGAGAACCTGTTACCAGTAAACTCACAATATCTGTCAATACCCTGCTAACAACTTTATTAGGTAAATCAAAGGTTGGGCGTGTGACCTTCAATAGGTTATGGCAGGAAACAAATGGAAGTAATTCAAACCTAAGACCTCTATTCTTTTGGTTATCAGTGCACCAATCCCTGAAAGGTTTTAGGTGATCATTTGTGATTTGTTGATGTGTACTGAACTTGGAGATTCTCTGTGACGAAATGGAAGCGAGTTTATAATGTTTAGTGTGCATTAAATAGTCGACTGACCCAAAGATATATTGTTCCAAAAATTATCACACCATAGTGTTGCAGCTTTAGATTGTGGAACTCCAGCTAACACAAAAAAAAATTGAAGGCAAGTAAGTTATGTTGTGTTACTAGGAGCCTTATATACCGATTTTGTGGATGAACATAATACTATGCGTTATTTTCTTGATGTTTATGTGATGAAATTTATAGAAGAGATATAGCATAACCCCCCCCCTCCCCAATGGGACAACATCGTGGGGCAATGATGGTTCTCATGTTAGTTCCTCCATCCAGGTTACTTTAAATCTTACTCTGTTTGGGATCTATTGAGCAAAGTGGTTGTATAGGAGATGAATGTAACTAGTAGCAGTTAAAAGTAACCATTGATGTACTTTTATAGAAATTAAACAACCTCTATACTTTAGTTTGTTTGGGTTCTATTTTTTATGTTTGATGATTTGCATTGTGGAACTTGGAAGATGGTTGATTTGATGCATATATGAAAACCAATTTGATTTTTATAGTTGTTGATTTTATCCTCAATTTGCTACAAAATTCCATTTTTGTTACTTCAAGAAATTGTTCCTTGCTTTTAGAAGAATAAATTTTGTATCATCCTAACATCCTTATCTAACACACTGGCTTTATAAATTCTTAGGCATCAATGTAACCATATTGTGTGTTCCACAAGATTTTGAAAAGAGCATTTTTGGTTGTGATTGTAAAAACATTACAAACATGGTTCGCTTGAACTCAAAATATTAACTTCCCAAAAGAATCACTTCCAGGGTGCACATAACATTGATGACCAAAAAGCATATTATTTGGATCAAAGGCATATCCTCCACAAAGCAAGCTCATAGCAACAAAGCTTCTAGATATACATTCATAGTTTTGGTTGGAGGTGAAAAAAAATTCGGTTCGTAAATCTGAACTAGACCTGTTTGGTTCTAACCCGACCATCACCCTCACCCAAACAAGTCCCAACACTTCTAGAGCGAATCAAATGCTACCAGAGACAAAACCGGTTTGTGAATCTGAACTGAAACCAATTTTGTTCCAACCAACCATCACTTAAACAGGTCCCAACCCTATACAAACCACTGGTTTAAGACCGATTCAGTTGCTTCTAGGGACAAAACCGGTTTGAGACCAGTTTCACTGAAACTAGTTCAGGAACCAACTCGGAAAAAACTAGTTTGGAATCGTTTCGAGTTGTTGGGCGACTTTAAACATTATTGAAGGGTAATATAGCTGTTATCTTGCTGTTTTTGACCTTTATTTTAATTTTTATGAATTATTTAGCCATCATATCTACCTACTCTAATAAAAAAGTATTTTGGTATGACACATGTCAGTACCACAATCAATCCCATCAAAATTTTCCAGCATCTCTCTCCTAATAAATAATTACCTTAATTACTAATAATATTATTTAACACCTTTTTAGATTTAATAAATTAAAAAAGAAATCTATTTATTAATGTTATTTCTAAATAAATAAATTTTGTATAAAATAATAAAATTTTCTAAAGCATAAAACTTTTTAAAAAATACGAAATATTTTAAAATTGGTATTTTTAAAAAGTCATTTTGAGAAACCTTCCGACACTAATGTAAATATGGTTCGGGGACGATGGTGAAGATCATGCTTCAAGAAGGTTTGTCCTTCTATCACTTCGAAAATGCTCGCTTGATAAACTTGTTTTGAGAAACCTTCCGACACTGTTACGCTTACGTAAGTCGTACTACATTTGAAAACCATTTAAAAATTTTAAAATAACTGAAAAAAAAGAATTAATTGTGTTTTGAAAATTTACAAACATGTGTGAACTTAACTACTAATGTTTGATTGCCTTCGTATGGTTTATCAGTATCATACTCTTGGGCATTACCACTCATTATCCCCAGGGAATGAATGCAAATAATCTTAATAGTTTTGTATTTGAAAGGAGGAACAAATGTGTTTTTAATCATAAGTAGGCCTCTCATGCTAAGATTAATAAAGAAGTCAAGATTCTTGGTTAATTATGTAGTTAGACATATTTTCTAGTTTTTGGGAATTTTTTAGTATGATCGTTGTTTTCTTTCTTATTTGTTTCTTGTGGGGTTATAGTTTCTTGCTAGTCTCATCTTAATAAACATTTTCATTCACAAAAAATTACTAATTTAATTACATAAGTTTTATGAAAATAAACCAACTCAAGTTTAAATAGCATTTTTCCCCAAATAATTGACGCGATATAACGGTATTTACAAATTAATAAGCCTAAAACCAAGTCCAATTTTAAGAGCCCAATAATAAGCATAGTTTAAAAGCCCAATAAGTGGCCGAATGATTTTTCTAGAACTTTTATATTTATGTTTTGGTCCCTATGATTTGGTCATTTTAACCATTTTAGTTCAAAACAGAATCTTTTGTCAAATCATGCCCTGTGGTTTCAATCTTATAACGGTTTTGGTTCTTGACACTAACTCTGTTAGTTTTAACAGTTAAATCTAGGGGTATTATGGTCATTTTGCATCTAAAAGTGAAGCCATTTGTTTAATCAACTCAAAACTAAAAAAGAGTTATATTTTAAACCCAACCTACCTTTACCCGTTGTACACAACCATTGCATCGGTACACTAATACCACTGTCGTTCTCTACCAACACCTGCCCTCTTCGTAGTTCAGTAACCTCCACCAAACACCAGCCCTATGCCGCCACCAGACCCTCTTCCCCTCGTTCATGGAACCATCAAATTACCGCTTGAAACCTAACCACATGAACTTAGTGGGTGAACAACCACCGCCTATAACCCCCCTTTGTCTAGTCAACAACCCCTTCACCATAAGACTCAACGGAAATTATGATGTAGAGAGACAAATATGGCGATGGTAGTTAGCTGAAATAGAGAAGGATAGAGGGACATCTAGCGATGGTAGCTGTTAAAAAATTGGAAGCGAGAGTGATAGATTTAGCTTATGGTTGTCGGAAATCAAGAGGGGGAAAGTCAGATTAGGAAGATGACAATGACAAGTATGATTGTACGGCGATGGAGGTTACTTGACGATAGTGCAGAAGGTGGCCTTTGTGGTGTTTCGATTAGGACGTATTGACAGGGGGAACGACAAGGTCACCGGTAAAGATGACAGGGGTCGATTGGTCGTCGGAGATGGCGGTGGTCGTACGGTCGCCGGAGATGACGGTGGTCATCCGGTTGGCAGAGATGGTGAAGAGATAATGGGTTCAAGAAAAGTAATGTGTTTGACTATTAAATAGTTTATATTTATTTTTTATTCTGTACTTAGATGTGAATAACCAAAATACCCCTAGACTTAACTGTTAAAGTTAATAGAGTTAGTGTGAAGAACCAAAACCGTTATAAAATTGAAACCATATGACATGATATGACAAAAGATTTTTTTTGGACTGAAATGGTTAAAATGCCCAATCCATAGGGACGAAAACCGAAATTTACTCTTTTATTTATTAAGCATCTCAATCTCATTACCAAACATATTTTTATATTGATATTCTTTTATCAAATGAATTAATTTTCATATTAATAAGCTTTGATTTTACAATAAAATAGTCATTTAACGAAGCCCTCAACATATCTATGTATTTTGATGTAATCACAAATAGCTATGATACCATTAGTTGATAGATTTGATTAATTATTATTAATAGCACAATACAATATAAGAACTACCCCAACGGCCCAACACCATGACCTCAAAGTGGATCCAAGTGGGTGTAAATTGTAATTCAACACAAGAGCACTCATAGTAGTTTAAAGGATTCAATCTCTTTAAAATCATTGATGTGTGTTATAATTCAATGGATGATTTAGCATTTATGTCACCTAGTATGTACCATGCATAGCGTTAACGTTCAATACAATGACTAGAACATTAAAACTTAAAATAGTTTTCAGATCTATATCTAAATTCAAAGAGGGAAAAAATATTCTTTTATGGGGTTCACATAAGAACAATCTAGGGGTTCACATAAGAACAATCTACTTATAATATCGATGTTTACTTTTTTCTATCTCTTCTTTTTTTTCTTCATTTTGCTCAATTGGGAAGCGGAGGTACCCTCGAGCGGTGGCCGGGCAATGCTTTTTTGTGGTATTGGCTGGCAGTCATGACTGGTATTAGCACATAAAAGTGTTACGCTACTTAGGCAGTATCGCTTCTTGTTGCATTTGGAGGAATGCGACTCACTTCTGTCTCCCACTACACGTCTTACAAAAATTAATTATACAAAATAAACCGTACTTTTTTAGCAATCAAAACTTATTACATATATACAAATCTATGCCTTCACAAAAGCACCAAGAGCGTAAGACAAGCTAATGTTGCAACTGTAGGATCATCGTCATGACATAATGGTGATCCCGAATGGTCCTATAGCCGAAGATATGACCCTTCTTCCTTCCTTTAGCACTTTGTCATACAATTGCGGATCATCAGCAGGTCTAATGTTAGGCCCTTTGTCATACAATTGCGGATATAGCCGAAGATATGACCCTTCTTCCTTCCTTTACAAAAAACATAAAATGATTATATAATTTAATAAATTTTGGTTGCATAATAGATGTAAAACAAACACTTCCATTATCCCTTTTAAATAATTACTCTAATGTATGCCCAAACGTGACAACCACAATGATAGTATCATTGCATTTGAACACGTAATATAGTTTAACAAATTTACCTCAACTCTAATCACCTTTGAAATCACATACTACGTACGGAGTACTTGTGGATGGTGTAGATCACCTCAAAGACCACCAAAGAGAGAAGGGGAAGAGGGGGGGGGGGGGGGGGGGGGGGTGGGTTTAGGTTGGTCCTCATGTCTTGGTCCACAACATGTTAACTTGTAAGTAGTTAAAAATATGCGTCGTTAATTTTGGGTGGCATTGATCCACCCTAGGTGTGTCTGGACACCGACGGGTGTACATGTTACAGATATGACACAAAAGGTGGTATAAATCAAATTTATAACATATTATAAATACGAAAGAGTATCTCGTACTCGGTCAGTCATCTTTATGTCAACATGACCCAAGAATTTAAGGAGGGCAGTGTGTCGTGACCACGAAAAGACGAAAGCATGAAGGTGATTGGAGTAAAGTTGTTCGCCCAACCTCACAGTTACTGAAGGTCATTTAAAACTTCAAGAAAGGATATTATTCTAAGACCTTGATACCAATATACCATCCGTTTATAATGAGACTTGAATCGTGAAACACTTGAGGGGAACAACATTTCAACATCTTGATACCATTAGGCTATATGTTTTATGTCTAAATGTCTAATCTAAAACGGAATCAATAATAACAATCCTCAGTAAATATCAAACATAGCATAGTTATTAGTAGGGTTTGAGAATGATGTGATGTATGCAAACTGTACCTTTTCCCAAGGAATAGAGAAGTTTGTTTCTAGTGAGTTTCTCAGCACTAAAAACACCTGCACAAAAAGCATGATAAAATATAGAGTGCTAGTGATGAATAGAAACAAAAAAATATAGTAAATTTTCGATAACAAAGAAGATGGATGAGAAGGTATAACGAGAACATATAAGACACCATAGAAGCACACAGACAAGTGATAACATGCAAAGGTGACTATGAAAAGCTAGAGGCAAGATCTTAAATATGTATCATGCTTCTAAAAGTCCTTAACCTTAATTCTACGTCTTTACGAACTCCTATCATAAACCATGTCCTTAAAGAGCCGCGATTCTCTCAAACATGTCTAATCCTCTCCTTTCAACTGATAGTTTTCATGGTATTAACCATCTAAGTCGCCCGTCTTCTCTTGACATGCTCTAATAATCTCTAACTTCTAGTCTCTTATTTTATCTGATATACCAGTCACCCTATTCATTCTCAAAATCACATTTCTTATCCGACCCAGCCTAATGGTATAAATGTCTAATCTAATTATGTAAATCCTCTTAAATTATAATTTCGTATATTAATGGGCTAAACCCAAAGGAATACATAGGCCCACTCATGTGTGATACCATAACATTTTAGAGAAATAAAAAGACAAAAAATGGTTCTTGTGTATGCAAGATTGCAACCACATGTTTTTGTGAGTTCCAAATTACGTGGGTCTTTTTGGCTTTTATGTGCAACGTTAACTTGTACGGTACAACTTATGTCAATATCATAATTACAATAATTTCAAACAATTATCTCACTTTATGTTAGTCAATTTAGTGATAGTTGCGTATAGAAACTTCTCCTAATTTAATAACCGTCCATTATATGTAACCGAAATTGAATGTCTCTTTTCATATTATTTTACATGATTAAAAATTTGATTAATCATCATCATATTGTACAATAAAGTAATAAGACTAGAGGTTATGGGTGGGTTCTAGTGGGGGCGCTACCCATGTGGATGTCACTTTGATCGCGCACACCGTAACAGGATGTCGCGGGGGGTTGAGGGGGCTCGCAGTTGAAATGAACGTTAGGAAGGTATGGGTTTAAAAAAATGGCCGTTAAGGCACATTAAAAAAATTTACCTGTATATACCTATCTACAATTTTTATACAAACCATCCCATTTCACTCATTTTTCAAACGAGAAAAAAGTTGTTCGAGTATTTGATCGAGCAGTCTCAACGTCAACGATCACTAACGAGATCTTTACCTCTAAATCGCAATACCAATGCGGTTTTGATCAAGGGAGAAAATAACGAGCATAGTCTATACTTGTCTTATTTTATATAACATGATTTTAGAAGACGGGGGTGTGGTTATTTGTCAAAACTACCAACAAGATATTTCCCCACCACAGTCGACAATCACTAATCGACAAAGACCCGGAAACATATCATTAATCAAGAACCGTAAAATGCACGGAAACCTTCTTCATGAATTGGTCGAGCATTTGTGAGCTAGACGACCCGGTGATCTTGTATTAGACTAGTATTTGTATTGTTTTTTTTAAGATTAAGTAATATTTACTATTTATATTTTAATGTAATTTTTTTTGTTTTTGATATTCATGTAGTTACAGGATTATTTTTAATAAATAAATTAAATAATTCTTTAGAGTCCCTTATCATATGATACACAACAGGATCATACTAAATGATCATGGGCTTTATCTAGTCTTTAGTCAACATATAGTTAATCTCACATATCGCAATATTACATAATAACTTAAAAACAGTCTTTATTTCGCAACACTTTATATAATTTAACTAGTTAGCTTTTATTATTACATCTATAGTTCCTAATTTACAAACAAATGTACAACCTATCAAAACTATAAAAATTCACTTCAAAATATTAGATAATTGTCGAAATAATAATAATGATGACTACAATTTTTCGCAATATTAAATGTTTCGTTTAATAACTACAATTTTGACGGTCCAACTTACATTTTTTTAATAATCTCATTTCTATATAGAAAATTATTACAAGTTTCCGTGGTCATATGGCCGATGGCTAATTTTCAACCTTGTTTTGCTTATGTTATCACTTTTATATTAAAATTGCTTATCTGCCCACATTATTATTCTTAGTATTCATTTTGAAAAGTTCACAAAATAAACAAATCATAACTTACATCCTGTAAATTTAAACTCATAATCTTTTACTTATATGCACATCACTTAACCACTAAAATGTCCTATTAGAAACGTCTACCAACTACATAGGCCTAAAAGAACTAGTTAACAGCCGATTCAAGTGTAGATCCAAAAGTTAATAAGTTAAATACTTAGCATTTAATGATCTATATAATCATTCTAATGAACGGTTTTTATTATTATTTATTATTAAGAAATGATATATTCTCAGAAGACCTAATATCGTTTGACATAAATCTCATTTAGCTTGAGTAAATGACTTCTTATTAATATCTATTGGATTTTAAACAAATGATAACTATATTAGGCTAATTTTTAGAAAGTTACATATGATTGTTTCTCCGTTCATAAACATAACATATAATTGTTTGTACGTTTTATTATTTAAAAAAGATAGATATTTAATATAGCCAATACTGATGTAGCAAGTGTGCGTTGAAAGCATGGTGAGGTCCCAGAAGGTTAAGCCATAGGGTCGCAAGTCCTTGACCTTTACCGAACCAAACCCAACCCCACCAATCCTATCGATTAAAGTGAAAGAAAAAGTATTTTACAAGAAATAATATATTAAAACTATGTCTCCCATAAGATGTGAAAGTACGAAACATGGAGTTTGTAAGATTATAATTTTTAAAGGTGTCAAAATAAGGACTTAAACACTCAAAATAAATTGACTTTTAAAGTATTACTTAATTTTATTGTTTTAAAACATATAAATAGTATCAAATATATTGCTAGAGTTGGTGGCTAGTGGTAAGAGCAGAGTCCCACAATAAAAAGATTGTGGATTCTAATTTTGCCTAATATTAGTCTAAAAAATATCAGGTCTGATGTTAAAACACATGTATCGTGTATTTTGTGCTTAAGGTTAAATAAGTTGTTTCTCATACTTAAAAAGGAAGCATTACAAAAAGGACCTAGAATAGAACTATGTTATTTTCTACTCACTTATAAGGCAGATGGCTGAAATAATCGTTAGTTTATGTATCCATTTGTGCAATGCTGGTTAGGGTGGCGCTTGATTGCTACACAAAACACACGATGTATGTGGCATTTGTTCGCTACATTGTGGCTTTTGTAATATTTTCGACACCTAAATTTCTTAACAAAAAATTAAGATCACTACAAACCATCTTCACACATGTAGTTTTTTTTCTTATATGAAACCATGTAGTGAATAGTAAGTGCAACAACACAAAAACTAAGTTACTTTATGAGAAACTAAATACAAAAGTGTAATATTAACCTATATATGTAATTGGTAACTTTGTAAGTTATCTTGCGTACATTCTTCTTCGGTATTTATTCACCAATTTAACCCTTACAAGAACGATTTAATTTGTTTGTCATATGTACTAGCAAGTGAAACCCCCACTCTGTAATAGAGTGTTAAAATTTGTAAGACTCGATTTCGATGATTCGTACATTACCATTCACCCTGTGAAAAAAAAACATCTCGGTCAAAGGGAACTGTGCACGATTCTCTTGTTAATGGCCTTCAGCAAGGTATGGCATCAAGGTCTTAAACAGGGGATCAATCTTTCTTCATAGATACAAGAGATTTGTTGTTGATCTAAATGAGATCTTCTCTCATGGGCGTTAGTGGACGTTTTTAATTTTTTTAACTCGGTCCTTACTTCCCAAAGCAAAGGTTTTTTTAGGTTTACTTTGGAAAGGCTCACATTGCAGGATCGGGTTTTGTCACTTAACACTTGTAATTCTCTCAAACTCACTTATAATATCACTCAAACAAGATGAAGCAATGCCTTTGACAAGAGTTGATAATAATATAATAAGTAATTAAAGCAACAAGCAGGAGTATTTTCAAGGTACTTGTATATATTACTTCTCAACTCAAGATTACAAGACACTTACAAGCATAGAACATGAGTTACAATGAGAAACTATATATACTAGATCCTACAGCCGGTTATACTTGATACCAGCTGGAAACCTACGACTAAAGCATATACTACAATGCTATAGTTAAGGTATCTTAGATAAAGTATTATCTAAGATATGGTAGTCATGACATGTCCATGACTTACCTTTTGTCACCAACTAAAGATGGCAACTGTACTTAACATAAAAAGGTAAACAGTAGATTAAAGTATGGTCAACTACATGGCTTTTGAGAAAACGCCATGCAGTATCTCAGAGATTTGCAGCGGACTGTCAGACAGACCATACTTATGTCTACTGGATAATAGAAGTGTCTTCCGAAGGTTAACTGGCTTCGGAAGAACAAGTTCTTCCGAAGCCACTTATACTTCGGAAGATGCTTCTATGCTTCCGAGGCTTTAATGACTTCTTCATACTTCGGAAGTTGACTTCAGAACTTTGTCTTCAAGTCTTGATTCTTCGGAAGTAGCTTCTTTACCTTCGGAAGTTGGAGTTCTCCTTCGGAAGTGTATTTTACACTTGAACTTCGGAAGAGCTCCTTCTTCCTTCGGAAGTCCCACACTTGGCTTCGGAAGTCCTTTGTATGTTGTACTCAAAATCTTCTAAGTGATATGGTTTTGGTTGCAACAGCCTCTCTTGATCCAACAAACTCCCCTAGGCTGATGCTACCAAAACTTCACTTATTTCTACTTCTCAAAGTCTTCAGCACCAGGGACAACAGATATTTGTCTGTCTCTCTGTTCTTTCCGGAAATGGTGCTGAGAAGCTTGTACAAGTCATTCGTGGATAAGAGATCCAGTCTATCACTTTGAATGACATGTACCCTTTGTTGTGACCCCCTGAAGAGAGTTAGTTGACGGGAGTTGTAGTCATACTCCCATCTAACTATGGACTCAAGTTCAGGACCTTCAACCATTTGAAGAAAGGCTTTGCCTTTGGTTGCTGATCCTTTCCTTTCCTCCTCCTCTCTCAGTTTTGACTCCTCTTCGACCTTGCTTCTGACAGTGAGCTCGGCCATGTGAAGGCTGCCAAGATGATTTCTGATGTGGGCAGCTACATCGGAGTTTGAGGGATTGGAGAATGGTTTCTCTGCTAACTCAGCAATATCAAATCTGCTTAAGTGTAGCAGAGATGAGGCATTCAGCCTGTTAATCTCACCATTCTCTCTCTCAACAACAAAGTTGTGAGAAGAGTCTTCGAACCTCCACTGGACTATCTTCTTTCTGGGTACAAGAGGTTGTCTTGGTACCCTATCTCCTTTCTTTGTGTCCAGCAGAGTCACCAGCCTTCTCCTCAGCTTCTTTTCTTCCTCATTCAATGTATCTGAATTGAGGCCAAGGAGTCTTGCGGCTTGGTCCAAAGTTCCTCTTGGCAGATCAAGAAACTCATCTCTAGTGAGGGAACTTGAGGATCCATCAACATAAGTCAGGTTGACTGTATCCTCCTCACATGAGATGTCGCTCAGAGTAGTGCAGTTGATGAGCTTGGTTTTGATCGCCTTGAATTCCTCCATAGAGAGATGTTTGGAAGGCTGAGGGGATGGTTTGATTGGTTGTTGGGTAGGTTTAGGAGTTTGGGTTCTGGGTAAGGTTTTAGGTTGGATGATGGGTAGTTTAGGTGGTTGAGGTGAGGGAGTTGGTAGTTGTGATGGTGTAGGTTCAGGGGTGAAAGGTTCAGGTTCAGTTTTGATTGGGAAGGGAAAGGGTATTGGTTCAGGTTGATGTTGGGTTTGGATATTGGGCTGAGGGGTGGCTTTGAAGGTCATCCCCTGTCCCCTTCTATACATCTCCTTTCTTCTCCCCGCACGAATGTCAGCCTTGATGTCACTGACATGTCGTTGGAGAGTCTTCTCAGACATTGGACCCACTTGCCTGCCAGAGAAGCCATGAGCTTTAAGATAGTTCTTCATCCAAGCTTTCTCACCTATCTTCTTGGCGGCAGACAGTCCAGCCTCTTCTTCTTTCTTCTTCTTCTCTACCAGCTTCTCCCTTGCAGCTCTCTTTCTCTCCTTCTCCATTAGATCTTGCTCTTTGTTAAAGAGCCATAAGATCGTGTCACTATTGTGTGGAGACAACTCCTCTTGAGAGAATCCTCTGGAGAGTAGGAAAGTGATCCTTTCTCTCCTGAGCTGCAGATCAGCTTCTTTTTTTTCTCAGCCTTTCTTCTTCCAAGGCCAACCTTGCAGCTTCTTCTTTTTGCTGTCTTTGCAGCAAGGTTGCCTTTTCAAGCTCTATCAGCTCCTCTAATGGTAGCAGGAGTACATCTTCCGAAGCAGCCCCTAGACTGACAAGTCTATCGATTACCTCCACCCTTCTTCTATTGTTGATTGCCTCTTGGTTGGCTGCAGCTGCTTTTGAACTTGCAGCTAACAGTTTCCCAGTTGGCAGTCTTCCTTTCCTTTTAAGTTTCTCCAACCTTTCTTCTTCCTGAAGCTCTTCCGAAGTCATCTTCCTTTTGCCTTTAATGTCTTCGGAAGTGCTAGACTTTGGTGGTTCTTGGGTAGAAGATTCAGGTTGGATGGTGGAGGTAGGAGCTGAGGTCAATGCAGATGTAATAGCTAGTGGTTGGCTGAGAAAGTCCTCCCTATTAACCTCAGATGCAAGTTCCAGAATTGCATCTGTGACTATTAGATCATCGGAAAGAGAAAACAGTCCTTCCGCAGCAGCAATTTCAGCTTCGGAAGTTTGAGTTGGTTCTTCCGAGGCTTCGAATTGTGCTTCGGAAGCCTGTGAAAACACACCTTCTGTCCCAACTGTTTCAGTTGCTGGGCCATCAGTCCTAGTTTCCCCTTCGAAATCAATCTCAGGTTCCACTTGGGCCTTAGGTTGACCAACTTCCTCAACAGTGGTAGGAGGTGCATTCAACCTCTGAAGCTCTTGAGCTCCAAAGTAAATCACAGACATATCTGGACTGGGTTGATCAATTAGGGACTCTAACAGGAACTTGTTGAAGATCCTATTTAGATCCTGAAGCATCCTTTGATCCACTTGAAACACAACTGGAGGAGGCTCAGGGAAGATGGCAGCTTGTTGTCTTGAGCTCAAAGAAGTGAGAGCTTGACTGATGGAATCCTGTCTTTGGCTTTGTTCCTCAACATTCTCCCCCTTTTTGGTAGCATCATCTTGAGAGGTAGATGAGCTAGAGGAAGAGGTCAAGGAGACTTGAACTGGTACATGCCTAACAGATCTCTCAATCTGTTTCTCAGCTAGTTGGACCTTGAGACTTTCAATCTCAAGTTGCTGAGTGGCAGACCTATCCTCTAAAGTCTTAACCTTTGATTCAAGGTTTGAGACTTTAGAAAGTAGGTCTCTTATTGTGAGTTGCATTCTTCCCTCATCTTCTTTGAAGAATCACGGGGAGATGAGGTAACATACCTAGTATGTTCATCCTCACCACCAGATGTGGTTTCTTGGCACCCTGGTTTCCCTTGCACAATGATGTCTCTTTCAGAGGCATCATAGGGCATGGTTGCCGTAGATTCAGTCTGACTATCGTTACCACTGTCCTGAGGATCCAATGAGGCTCCTTCAGTAGTGGCAGCTGAATCTACATGAGTCCCCTCCACATCAGTGGGACTCACCTCAGTAGGGCTTTGCTGGTGTGGGCTAGAGACAAGAGGTTTCTCTAGGCTCTGTTGATCCTTAATGGGGTGTTGTGGATCAACTTCATCGCCTTTGAGAGACATAGTCTCTTCACCAGCTCCGGTCAATAGGTCAGTAAAAGAAAAGGAATGAAGACCTAAGGACCCGGGACTTTGATCAATGTCAAAAGGCATTGAGCTGTCCCTTGGTGGCTGCTCAGGGGAGTATAGAGACTCACCCTGAGGGCTATCAGCTGGGATTATGGGCTCATGGGTCTGAGACTGAGGAGACTCAAGACCCATATTGAGGTCAATAGTGAAGGATTGGTGGACCTCTGGCTGAGTGGGAGCCCCTTGTTCCACTCTAGCCTTTTTGGTTTGAAGAGGAGGGGCTTGTTCAATCAGAGTAGATTGAACAAGGGTTCGTTTGGTACGTCTCTGGTAGGTGACAGTGATTGGAGGAGAAGGTAGATTTGGAATGGTGAGGGTAGTTGCTGGTGTGGGTTCATCACCTGTGGGGTTAACAGGGATGTCACCAGGAGCCATTGGCTCAATCATACCTGGAAGTAGTGCGGTATCCCTTCCAGTGTAGTTGGTAGACACTCTCTTCAAGACTTTGAAGATGGTCGGCCTCATTTGGGGAGCAGACAGAGCAGCTGCACAGACAAGCTTACCCTGATCTAGCTCGCAGTTGATTATGTGCTGTAGAAATCTGGGATACATAAAGAATGTGTCCCTTTGCAGATTTCCCATGAGGTTAGTCAGCACAAACCTGGAGTAGTTGAAGCGCAGGCCTTGTACCAACCCATGAACTAGGCACCCGAGTTCATAGGGAATTTGATCCCATCCCCCGGATTTGTTAGATAGGCAGTGAAGAACCACATGTAGCAGGAACTTCCACTTGTAGGAGAAGTTGAATTTGTAGACTGTAGACCTGCTTACATCTCCACCGTATCCCATTTGGAGATAAGAGTTATCTAACTCAGACTTGGGGAATTCCGTCGGTGCGCCTTCATCATGGAGCTCAAGATGCTCCCTGATGATTTGTTCAGTAATGACCAACTCTTGGCCACAAACACTTGACCTGATAGCACGAACCCCATTTAGGGTTTCAATCCGACCATTTGCCCAAATTCGGACATTTGGTTGGAGTAAATGGTAGGGTTTACGGTCAGTGCTGTGTAGTATGAAGATTGGGCTAAGAAAGAGATAATATCAGAGAAGTCAGCATCCCTTGAAGAGTCAAGGAGTGCGACCTGGTTGTGCTGAGGGTTTAGAGCCATTTGAGAAAGATAGCAGAGGAAAGTTCTTGAGAGAGAGGTAAATTGGAGAAGAAGAAAGCTTTTAGGGCAGTGAATTTGGTAAAAAGAGTGTAAGTGATTAACCGGAAGTATTTAAATGGGTGAAATGGCGGTTTAAAGGGTGGTTTGGATAAGATGATGTGAGGGTTCAGAGGATGATGTGACAGGGGCGGTAAGGTTAAGCCATTTAAATAATCCGACATCATTAACAAAATCTTTACTTTTTACAGAGGGCCCAAAAGATTTCCGTTACACAGTAAAATCTTTCTTCCGAGTATAAGGTATTTCCGAAGGTAAAGTTCTTCCGAAGGCAAATGTACTTCCGAAGGTAAATAAATTGCTTCCGAAGATACATGTTGCTTTCAAGTGGAAAGTATTAAGTGCTTCGGAAGTAGATCTGAGATAACCTCAATCGCTTCTTCCGAGACTTAGTACACTTCCGAGAAGAAAATTATCCTATGAGAAATTTGCTTCGGAAGTTATGCTAGATATCTTCCGAAGGCAAGTTTCTCTTCGGAAGAACTTATACTTAGTTAAATAAGAAAGGATCTTTTGTAACAGGGCTTAGATTGTATTGACATAAGACTTTACATATTGAAAAGGTTTTCAATGAGATTAACTAGTCAATGTTTATCATCCCAATAGCTGTAATGAGATATTTAAATCTTTGTTCATCAAATGCTTTGGTGAACAAATCAGCATATTGTTCATTTGAATCAACTTTGATTAGTTTTATAAGATTTTTCTCATGAATATCTCTAATGAAATGATACCTGATGTCAATATGCTTTGTCTTTGAGTGCTTTACTGGATTTTCAGTGATGGATATAGCACTGTTGTTGTCAATGTGGATAGGAGTGCTCATGAAGTTGAATCCATAGTCAATCATCTGGTTTTGAATCCACAGCAGCTGAGCACAGCAACTTGCAGCAGCAATGTATTCAGCTTCAGCAGTTGATGTAGAGACACAGGATTGCTTTTTGCATTGCCATGAGATGATCCTTCCACCAAGAAATTGACATCCACCTGATGTTGATTTCTTGTTGATGTTGCAGCCACCATAATCACTATCAGAGTAACCATAGAGATTAAAATCACTATTTCTTGGATACCAGAGACCTAACTTAGGTGCTCCTTTGAGGTATCTGAGGATTCTCTTGACAGCAATTAGGTGAGACACCTTTGGAGCAGCCTGATATCTTGCACAAATGCAGGTTGCAAACATGATATCAGGTCTACTTGCTGTGAGATACATCAGAGAACCAATGATTGCTCTATACTGATGTTGATCAGTATCCTCCCCCTCAGAATCAGGGCATAAATCATGGTTTCTGGGTATGGGTGTCTTTGCTGCTTTACAATCCTTCATATCAAATCTCTCTAAGATATCATTGACATACTTAGATTGATTGATGAAAAACCCTTCCTTCAGTTGCTTTACCTGAATTCCAAGGAAAAAGTCCATTTTTCCCATAGAACTCATTTCGAACTTCTTCTTCATAATGCTCTCAAAGTCTTTGCACATTTGGTCATTTGAAGAACCAAATATGATGTCATCGACATAGACTTGAACTAGCAAAATGTCTTTCCCAGACTTTCTGATGAAGAGAGTCTTGTCAATGGTTCCTCTAGTATAACCATTCTTCAGAAGAAATTGAGACAATGTCTCATACCACAGCCTAGGTGCTTGGTGCAGCCCATATAGAGCTTTATCCAACTTGCACACATAGTTTGGATGCTGTGGGTCTTCAAATCCTGGAGGCTGGCATACATAGACTTCCCTATCTATATCCCCATATAGAAAGGCACACTTGACATCAAGCTGGTAGACAGTGAAATTCTTGGATGCAGCATAAGCAAGGAAGATCCTAACTGCCTCAAGTCTTGCAACAGGTGCAAAGACATCAGTATAATCAATTCCTTCCTCTTGAGTGTATCCTTGAACCACCAGTCTTGCCTTGTTCTTGATAATCAAGCCTCTGTCATCTCTTTTGTTTCTGAAAACCCACTTGGTGCCTATAGGTACTTGACCAGATGGTAGCGGACATAGGTTCCAAACCTTTTGTCTTTTGAATTGAAGCAGCTCCTCTTGCATTGATTCAACCCAGCTACTATCCTTTAAGGCATCTTCCACCTTCTTGGGTTCCATTTGGGATAAGAAGCATGAGTACAAGCAGACATTCCCATTGTGAGTTTGTCCCCTTGTTCTCACACCCTCAGAGACTTCCCCTATGATGTTTTCAGCTGGATGAGTATTGTGAATTCTGAGTCTTGGAATCACCTCCAGTTGCAAAGATAGGTCCAAGTTGGACATATTTTGCTCTGGAGCTTGAATACTTGGTCCAGCTGTTGTTTCAATCTCATTCAATGAGGACTGATTGAATGAAAGAGAAACATCATCATTTCTTTGCTGTGAAGCATCATTAACAGTTGCCTGTTCCTTCAAAATGCTGCTTCCATCAGCTTGGTGTTGTGTAGGATCACCTGAGGAGACTTGAAGATCATCAGGTGAATCCCTTGTTGAAGTTCCACTATTTCTTGAAATGGTTATACTGTCAGATCTTTCAATAGTGGGAACTTGATTTGTTGTTCTTGGAGAACTTGGAGCAGGTCTGGGAAGCTCAAATAGTTGATCTTCATCAGAATTGCCTTGAGCACCTGTTCCAGCTGAAACATTCTCACAAGATGGTTTAGAATAGTTTGGAAACAATTCTAAATCAAAAATATGATCAGGGCCATTCCCCCTAACACAAGGAGTGTGCTCATTAACTACAATGTTGGAGGATTCCTCAAATTGTTGGTTTTTAATATTATAAACCCTGTAAGCTTTAGAATGGGAGGAATATCCAACAAAGATGCATCATCTGACTTTTCAGCAAATTTTGCCAAATTGTCTTTTGTGTTAAGTATGGTACACCTGCTGCCAAAGGACCTTAGAAAGCCAATGAACGGTGGCCTCTTGTTCCATAGCTCATAAGGGGTCTTTCCATGTGGCTTTACTACAAGAACTCTGTTCTGCACATAGCATGCAGTGCTGACTGCCTCTGCCCAGAATGTTAGAGGCAGCTTTGAATCAGCTAACATAGTCCGAGCAGCCTCAATAAGTGTCCTATTTCTCCTCTCAGCAACACCATTTTGTTGAGGAGTTCTAGGAGCACTGTATTGTCTGGCAATCCCTTTTGAGTTACAGAATGAGTCAAGAACAAAGTTCTTAAACTCAGTCCCTTGATCACTTCTAATTATTTTAACCTTGTGATCAACTTGATTTTCTATTTTAAGAATAAAAGATTTTAAAGTTTCAGCAGTTTCATCTTTAGTTCTTAAAAAGAATACCCATGTAAATCTAGTAAAATCATCAACTATCACAAGGCAATATGATTTCCTTCCAATGCTCATTATACTTGTGGGACCAAATAGATCCATGTGCAATAAGTGTAATGGAGTAGTGATAGAGTTAACAACTTTGGATTTATGAGAAGACCTGTGTTGTTTCCCTTTCAGGCAAGCAACACAGTTATCTTTGCAGAAAAATTCCTTTTTAGGCAAACCATGTACCAAGTTATTTTTAGCCAATTTATTCATTGTCTTAAAATTGACATGACACATTCGTTTATGCCATAGTGTTGACTCATCACTATCAGCTTTGGAAAGAAAGCATGATACTTCTCCCATTGGGGAAGCATTGTTCATATCAAGCTTGTACATATCCCCTCTCCTGGGAGATCTAAGAAGCACCAATTCCTGAGGAATTGTCATCCCAGGTTTGAGGATGATGCACTCATGTTCTGTGAAAAGCATTTGATGCTTTTGATCACAAAACTGAGAAACACTTAACAGGTTGTGTTCAAGCTGTTTGACAAAATTAACTTTGTCAACTTTTAACTTTCCGTTGGATATACTTCCTCTGCCAGAAATATATCCTCCGGCCTCACCTCCAAACTGGACAGGACCTCCATCATAATGTTGAAATTGTTGAAGGAGAGATCTGTTCCCTGTCATGTGCCTGGAGCATCCACTATCTACAATCCAAATGTTGTTATTCTTGTCATATGGATGTCCCTGCACATAAGGTGAGATAATTAGTTTTGATTGGAAACCCAAGCCTTATTGGTCTTGGGTTCTTCCAATGAGAGTGACATGATTGAACCAAAATTTATGCATGGGGGTTCAATGGATGTCTTTGAAGAAGAGGTTTGGGCTACAGCATCTTCCTTGATCTTCCATTCCATCCCTTGGTTGATCATAGAAGATGAGCTTGATGAAGCTTTTGTAGCTTGGCATTCTTCCGAAGCTTCTTTCTTTTCGGAAGAGACCTTCACCACCTTTTCTTCCGAAGCAGTCTTCTTCTGGGATGGTTTCAAGGGGACTCTTTTGTGAGTCTTTGCAGCTTTCACTTCCGAAGCCTTTTTCCTCTCGGAAGAAGAGTTTTCTTCCGAGACAAGCCTTGCTTCGGAAACAAGCTTTCCCTTTTTCATCACTTGAACCATTTGATATGGTCCAAATGTGAAACCTTCCCTGACTCCTTCTCTTTTAACATTATTTGCATAATGTGTGCTAGCAGGATTGTAGTAACAATCTTTAGCCATGTGGTTTTGCAGACCACACATTATGCATGCAATGTTAATTTTCTGGGAATTGGAGGGTTGCTGTTTCTTGTTCTTTTTCTCCTCATCAGCAACCTTTCCCTTTAACTTCTGATCCTTTGGTAGGATAGGAGTACTGGTACTATACTCCTTTCCTGAATCAGAAGGTCCAACCACCTGGAATCCTGCTGATATGAATACACCCTTTTGCTTTGGGTCTATCTTCAGCTTGGATTCAGCCACCTTCTTGGCAGTTTTTCTGGCTGCTTTAGCCCTGCTTCTTCTGGCTTTGGTGGTCAGGGTTTGATCATCATTGGTCTGGGAGGGCTCAATTACCTGTTCCTTCCCTGTGATGGTCATGGTCTCCACAGTTGCATCACTCTTTGACTCTTTACAAGGTGGGTCAACAGATGGAACCTCTTGCTCTTCAGTACCACATCTTGGTTGTCTTACAGACTCATAAGAGTGTGGTGGAGCAATTTCATTGGTTCCCAACCCACTTTTGTTTTGATAGCAAAGTTTGGAGTGAGAGGATGATGCAAGTATGGCTTGGAAGTTTTGCTCAGCAATAGCATACTTCCTGGCTTGAGCCTCAGCTGTGACAAGCTGGGCTTGAGCCTCAGTCAATTTGGATATTAAATCCTTGATTTGAGTCTTGTAGTTGGTGTGTTCATGTTTTAAAAGAGATACAGTTTTCTCTAACTCCTCAATTTTCTTTTGGTAGTCAGATTCAGCTCTTTTAAAGTCAGATTTTAGCACATTTAAAGACTCAATATCGGATTTAATTTCCATATTGTAGTCCTGGTACAACTTAACCTTAGCAATACAAGCAGGGGTACAGAGATGTTCATATACCTTGTTTTCATCTGTTCCTGCCATGAGTGCTTGAGCAGGAGTCACATCTTGAACCATAAAGCTCCAGTCAACTTCTTGAGCCATAGCTGCAGTTTCAGTTGACTTCCCATTGGGCTTTGGTGTAGAAGGATGTGTGGAGGCCTGTGAGGTTCCCGGGTTGGACTTGGGAGCCTTGCATTCCCTTGCAAAATGGCCAAGCTGGTTACAGTTGTAACACTTAGCCTTGCTTTTGTCAAACCCAAACTTGCTAGTGATTGGGTTTTGAGGGAATTGCCTTCCAGTTCTCTTAAAGAACTTCTTCGCTCTGTAGGTAAGGAGAGCCATTTGCTGGACAATGTCCACATACTCTATGTCATCTGGACTGAAGCACTCAAGATCATCAAAGCAAAACTGATGATCATTGGAGTGTCCACTCCCTGAGACAAACGCACAGCCCTCCTGAAAGGAGCTTTGCTGAGCTTGATGAGACCTTGGAGTCTCAGGGAATGTGATGTAAGGCCCAGATGAACAAGATGGCTGCTGGGTGTATGACAGGTACTGCTGAGACTGGGAGATACCTGAGCCTTCAGCAACCATTAAAGCGTTGCTAGCAGGAAGGCTCAAGGGTCTGCTTGCTTGGTGACCCTTCTTACTTTCCATTTCCAAACGGTATCCATCAAGGATCCCATAGAGTTCGGTCATGGTGAGAGTGTTTAAATTCTCTGTTCTCTTAATGGAGACACAGTAGAAAGTCCACTCATTGGGTAGAGCACTCATGAACTTTCTGGTAAGGTCTCTAAGTTCTTGAGTGATTCCCACAGATTGGAGGGAGGAGATAAGATCCATATACCTGAAATATTGCTGGCTAAAAGTTTCTCCAGCAACATAGGTGAAGTTCTCAAACTGCTGCTTCAGTGAGTCCTTCTTTGAATCATTAGAGCTCGAGTACATTTGAGCAAGTGCATCAAAGAGTTCTTTGGCTGACTTACAATGCTCAAACCCCACCATGATGGAGTTTGGGATTGCAGTCATGAGAACAGTCATAGCATTGCTGTCAATGTCAAGCTTCTTCCTGTCTTCATCGGAGTAGTCTTCAACAGCCTTCTCGATCATGGCACCGTTTCCACCAGCAACTTTTGGCTTGTACGGGCCATTAACGATGGACTGCCACATCTTGCTATCCTGGTATCTGATGAAGCCTTCCATTCTTCTGCTCCAAGACCTGAAGTTTTCAGGATCGATGATGGGAGCTTTGGTCATCGTTCCCATTTCAACTTCAGATTTGATGAGGGCCATTTTGAGTGAGGTATAAGGAGGAGTGAAAAACTGGTTGATTAGGATGGTAAGATCTCACAATCAAGAGCCTAAAAAGCTCTGATACCAATTGCAGGATCGGGTTTTGTCACTTAACACTTGTAATTCTCTCAAACTCACTTATAATATCACTCAAACAAGATGAAGCAATGCCTTTAACAAGAGTTGATAATAATATAATAAGTAATCAAAGCAACAAGCAGGAGTATTTTCAAGGTACTTGTATATATTACTTCTCAACTCAAGATTACAAGACACTTACAAGCATAGAACATGAGTTACAATGAGAAACTATATATACTAGATCCTACAGCCGGTTATACTTGATACCAGCTGGAAACCTACGACTAAAGCATATACTACAATGCTATAGTTAAGGTATCTTAGATAAAGTATTATCTAAGATATGGTAGTCATGACATGTCCATGACTTACCTTTTGTCACCAACTAAAGATGGCAACTGTACTTAACATAAAAGGTAAACAGTAGATTAAAGTATGGTCAACTACATGGCTTTTGAGAAAACGCCATGCAGTATCTCAGAGATTTGCAGCGGACTGTCAGACAGACCATACTTATGTCTACTGGATAATAGAAGTGTCTTCCGAAGGTTAACTGGCTTCGGAAGAACAAGTTCTTCCGAAGCCACTTATACTTCGGAAGATGCTTCTATGCTTCCGAGGCTTTAAGGACTTCTTTATACTTCGGAAGTTGACTTCAGAACTTTGTCTTCAAGTCTTGATTCTTCGGAAGTAGCTTCTTTATCTTCGGAAGTTGGAGTTCTCCTTCGGAAGTGTTTTTACACTTAGACTTCGGAAGAGCTCCTTCTTCCTTCGGAAGTCCCACACTTGGCTTCGGAAGTCCTTTGTATGCGGTACTCAAAATCTTCTAAGTGATATGGTTTTGGTTGCAACAGCCTCTCTAGATCCAACAAATAAGCTCATCGTAATTAACGGTTTGAATCAAAAGTTCTTAAAACATCATAATTTTAAGGATGTAAGAGGGAAAAAAAAGAAATCTTCAATCATTCTTGATGATTTATATGTTGTGTATAACTTGTATATCATACACAACTCTGTTTTGAATGAAATTTACGTTTGAACGTAAATAAAAATAAACATGTTGCAATGCTAAGTATCATATTTGAAATTTGTAAAAGAAAAATAACATTTGTTTAAAAAGTAATTATTAATATTATAATAACTTCAGAAACCTACCATCAAAGAAGATGAAAAGTTGTGGAAGGTGATAGCACATGTAATGTGAAGTACTATTCAATTCATCATCAATCATCTTTAAGGGTGGTTGGGGAGTTCTTAACATTCAGCTTCGGGTATTGGCGAAAACACAACCGCAACCTCCTTAGGTAACACCATCAGGTGGGAACAGAGTTCATGAACTCAAGCTTGACGACGCTTGATTCGCATAATACTATATTAACTTAATAGTTTTGGGTTCAAAAGATGGTATATATGTAATCTTTTAGGGTAGTTTTAAGTTTAAATGAGATAACCGTGTACAATTGAATTGCGGCAAGTGGCGGAGCTTGAGGAAAGATGTAGAGAGGCCGAAAATCACAAGACCCAAATTAGGGGGGGGGGGGGAGGCGAACTCAATACGTATAAATTTTTTGGTTGAAATACGTGTAAATTTCCACTTTAGTTGAGTGTTATTTTGTGCCTATTCCACCCTAATAAGATTACTAATACCATTTTGGTTGAGTTTTATTTTGTTTTACTTATTTGATTTATTGAAGATAAAAATATAACTTAATCAAAATTGTCACTTCTAGTTATTTTATATATAAAAATCTAAGTTTAGTAATACAATTTTAAGAGCAATCCGGACTAGTAATTTCGGGCTAGGGTGATATCAATTTACTGTTTGAAACAGTTAGGACCAATAAACAAAATTTGGATGGTAATTTAGAAACAAAAATACGAAGTTGTAAAATATCATTGAGAATTTGAAGATACAATAAAATGGGTATTATCTAGATACGGAGATTCCACACCTTTGAATACATGTAAAAAATATCCAAATATCCATAACAAAAGGTTGGGAAATATTGTTTTATGTGTGTGATTTTTTTAATTTTAGAAAAATTATACCTTGAAATAGACATATGTGGTCTATATTGTAGCCTCTTTGTTCTGATTCCATAGCATAACTTCATTCCTTGTA
The DNA here is from genome assembly GCA_025215565.1 of Flaveria ramosissima. NCBI lineage: Eukaryota > Viridiplantae > Streptophyta > Magnoliopsida > Asterales > Asteraceae > Flaveria > Flaveria ramosissima. The sequence continues at coordinate 44,880,873 of CM046040.1, forward strand.
ATCCATGTAATCCACATAACCTGTTTATTTATTGAAGTTTATTTTAAAGTTAAAGGTTAAAGGTTTTAGCTTCGATTACAATAAGTTAATTGAATAATTGTGAGATACATTAGATGGAATAGAAGGGTGTTCGCGCAATGCGACGGAGCGACATTTCACATTTGACACGTGCATTTAATATTTTGTTATTTTATAGTAGTTTTACAAAAGTTTATTATGTTGTTTCTAAGCTAAAATTTAAAACACCAAATAAATGAGTTCCGCATGACGACTTGTATATACGTATTAACTTATTGTACCTCACAAAATACAGATCGTTTCAGCAAAAAGTTTACACCAAATGTTTAAAAATAAACACAGGTTATGTTGTAGTCTCAAAACGTTTTTAAATGTGATAGATTAAAATATATAACTGAAATCTTAAAATATATTAAGTTTTTTTGGTTTATGGGTAGATAATATAAAATTTTATGCAAGTGTTAGTAAGTGTAAGGTTATTATGTAACTAATTATAAGAGGTAATGTGTAAATAATGTTATAAATACTATTTTACCCTCAAAAGTGGTTGTACATTATGCATTGAATATAGTAAGTGTTCTTAATTTTATGATATCTTAAATGTAACATCTTGTAATTTTGGTTAATTAAAAGTTAACGCCGTTTATTCTTATAAGGACTATTTATGCTTTTTATGAAACTTATGGGGTCTTATACATATTGCTTTAATTTGTCTTTAATTTACTTAATCTGAAAGTTGATAATGTTAATAAGTAACAATCATAATAAAGATTTTAATAATAATAACATTAACAATAAAATATAGTAAATTATATAATAATAATAATACTAAAAATAATAGTAAAAGTTAATAATGATAATGTTATTAATAATAATAATAAAAATATTAATAATAATATGACTAATAACAATAATAATAATTAAGAAAAATAATAATATTATTATCAATAATAACAACTTGTAGAATATATTAAACTTAAAAAGGGTTTAAAAGAAGTTTAGGGGGTTTTATTATCAATTTTGAAACTTTAAAAGAATGTTTTAAACATGAAATGATAAACAATTAAATCACAGGGACTGAACGTGTAAAAACCGAAAACTCAAACCCCAAGTCTCCTTCTCTCTCCCCGCAATTTCCGGTGGACTCCGGCCACCCTCCGGCCGAAGTCCGGCGACCCCCAAACCGCCTAATTTCGTCATTTTTTTATCCAAAACCGTCCCAAACCTTTCTAGAACATGACTCGAACCGGTATACATCGTTTAATCAAGTAAAAACATCCGTTACTAGTCGAATCGAGTACATAACCGAAGCAACTTAAATCCATAGCCGTTCGAGCATTAAAACCTAATAATAATCTAATTAAACTCACCTAAATAATCATCTATCAAACGCTAATCGAATGCAACATTCAATTACATCTGAAACGAACATCATCATCGAATTCAATCCCTCTGAACATCGCGACCTGCAACTTACTTGAATACTATCTTCTGCACATCAAGAGTTGAAATTAACAAGGGGCTTTGGATCCAGAGCATCACTAGAAGCTGTCCACGAGTTTAATTTGGTTTTCATCGTCATTTGGTGCACCAACTGAATCCAACCTCGTCGCGATCTGTTCTTCGTGAGATCTTGGCATCATTTCGAATCGAAGCGGGTAATTAAAACACCTATACACTCGATTTGACATGGGGAACAAAAGCCCCATGCCGATTACAGTAATCGTTAACGTTTGATGCTTCAATTGGATTGGATTTGAATTAGGGTTTATGTGAATTAGGGAAAACTTCTTAATTTGGGTTTATTAGAATTCGAAACCAACTTAAACCACGGCTAAGGCCCTGGTTCACTGGTTAAGACATTGCCCCTTCTACCATGAGGTCCCGGGTTCGAACCCGGGCACCCTCATGTATAATTTTAAGGCCTTTTTAACCCTCAAATTAATTATAGAAAATTTTTAATAAATTAATAAAAATAGTTTTCTTGTAAACTTTAAATATTTTTAAACACCAAATATTTTCTGAATTTTTATAAATTTAAATAATGAAATATTTTTTTAAAATCTCTTAACAAATGTTGTTCTTGGTTTGATTCTACTAAAATGGATTCCAAATAAAAAATAATAAGTTAGTGTTGGTCCAAACGTTACCTTTTAAAATCATGACAATTTTAAAATGTTTATTTAAATTTTATATTTAAACTTTATTAGTTGTTACAAATGGTTTAATTTCATTTTTCTATTAAAATACATAAGTGGTAAATTTCTTTATTTAAATATTTAATGTACTTACAAAAATCCCCAAATTTCACCTAAAAACCCTAGTTCTCGTTAACACGTTAAATTTATTATAATTGAACTTAAAGTTTGTAAATATGTATATTTTAGGAGCATTGTGAAGGTTTACGTTGGAACGCCGTCTATTATTTTTCTTATTATTCATCAATTATATACTTATTGATCAAGTGAGTATTTCCATACCCCTTTTTGCTTATTTTCACACTTTGGGGTGAAACATGTTAACTTATTATCATTGCACTTGTAAACTTATTTGAGACTTGTAATCTTTATGGCAATTCATCATGCAAAGTTGTGGTTAGTTGAACTTTTATGGTTACCATGTTATGGAGTTATATGTACAATCATTAACTATTGCTAGCCCAGCGAAATCATAGATCTATGGGCAAGACAAGCCTGCTTTGGTTGATCCAAGTACACTTAGCTGATCGTATAATCTTGTAAACGTTTGAGACTTGTAAAACTTTGTCGAGGTTTGATTGTTGCATTGTTCATAACATCCCTAATCACTTTATTCACTAACTTATGACTTGAATTGCCATCTTTTATATAATCTATGTATTAAAAACTATGGAATGCTCACCAACATTATTGTTGACCTTTTATTTTTAACATGTTTCAGGAAACGCCCAAGTTTGAAATCTACTCTTTGAAGCTTGCACATCTAGGAATGGACCTAGATAAATAAATGAAATAAGAATGATTTGTTACATTCTATGTTACGTTTTTAATTTCTTTGAGACTTATGCTTGTAATGTTACAATTGAAACTTATGTTTAAATTATATTTGGATTATTAATAGCGTTATGTGGCTGTGAACGATCTTAACTCTCACTCCTCGACGTTTCCGCCGTCAAGGTTGGGGTGTGACAGATTGGTATCAGAGCCCATAACTATAGGGATTTAGGTTATTAGAAATGGTGACCTAGACTATAGTATGCATGAACCTTATAGAATTATATTTCTATCTTGTAAATTATATACTTTGCATGCTACATAATGCTATGCCTCTTATGTGCAATTTGATGTCTTAGCATAGGATTGCCTAAACATTGTTACTTGTCTCCCTAAACTTAACGTTGACTCTTTGACTCTCCCCGAACATGAACTCTCTTAATCTTATTCTCGTCGACACGTGGAATCTTATGCTTATGTTATGACTTGGATCCTTAGACGTTATGTCTAATCTATATAAATCTCATCAAGGTTTTGATTCTATGAACCTAAGAAATATTGTGTGACACATAGACACCTGTATCCTGGTTTTCCTGGCAAAAGGCCCTCGGGCTAAGGCAAGCATATCGCATAAATCCTACGGGACTAGTTATGCTTACCTGGGGATTTCTGGGATGAGTGATAAACTATGGTCAATATACACAAGTTTCTAAGGTAAATGGGTCAATTCACCTTGACGTGTCAACGTTTCCAAATGGTAATGCGTTACCAAATGGAATCATTCCGAATACTTTATAACCCTTAGCTTACCCTTGTTTAAACTATTATCCTTTGATATCCCCGCTCCTGTAACTAACTCATTTTTGTATATCCAGCATGTCTCGTCACCATGGAAAGCGTGGAAGTTCCGACCGTAAGCTAGCTGCCATGATTGCCCGACAAATGGCTGCCGTTCTCCCGACTATGGTTGCTGAACTCAATAGCACACTAATGGCTAATAGCAACAACAACACCAATGGGAACAATAGTGGTGCTAATGGAGACAATAGCAACAATCAAAACGGGAACAATCAACAAGGGAACAATCGTACTTGCACTTTCAAACACTTCAACTCGTGCAAACCCACTAGTTTTAGTGGAAAAGAAGGAGCCACTGGACTTCTCGAGTGGTTTGAAAGTATGGAGAACACGTTCATTGTTAGTGAGTGCCCCAACGAGTTCAAGGTTCGCTATGCTACAAGTGTTCTTCAACAACGGGCACTCACATGGTGGAATAGTGAAAAGAGAAACCGTGGAACTGAGATTGCTTTGGCACTGCCCTGGGAGGAATTTAAGGAGATTATGATTCAAAAGTTTTGTCCAAGGAGCGAGTTACAAAAGCTAGAGGAGGAATTCTGGAATCTCAAACAAGATGGTGGGAATCACTTGGCTTATTCCACCCGCATCATGAGTTGAGTATGCTCCTACCACACATGGTGGACACCGTGCCCCGTAACATTGAGAAATTTATCAAGGGGGTGCCACCTCAAATTCAAGATGCCGTGGTGGGTAGTAGGCCCACAACTTTGGAGGAAGCAATTACCATCACTGCACAGCTCACCGAGAATCATATAAGAGCTGGCACTATTCGGCAAAGGGTTCCAAGTCTACTACGAAGGTGACACCCGAGGCAACAAAGGAGGTAAAAGTCGAGTCATCTTCTCAATACAAGAAGCGTAAGTTATCCCGACACGCAACTACGCTGTGACCGCCCCAAATGCTCCTCAAAAACAAATGGTGGTTGCGAATCAAGCTCCCATGGCTAAAGTTTATGCTGGTCCACATCCTATGTGTAACACGTGCAAGTACCATCATTCAAGCAACATTCCATGCCGAGTCTGCTCGCTGTGTGGAAAGTATGGTCATTTGGTGGCTACTTGTCTTCGTGCGCCAAACAACACTGCCATGCTTACCAACCAACCTGCTATAACTGTGGCGAGCCTGGCCATATTCGTCCGCAATGTCCTCACAATGCGGGAACTGTGCCACCGGCTCGTGGAAGGGCTTTCAACATCAACGCCAACCAAGCACAAGCCAACAACGACGTGGTGAATGGTACGTCGTTGAATTTCTTTTAGTCCTTTCTTGTCTTGTAAAAATTCCTATCTCTGTTCATCATACCAATAATAGGTTGTTACCAAACAGGTATGTATCTTGTAAATAATCGTTATGCATCTGTATTGTTTGATTCGGGTGCCGATAGGAGTTTCGTGTCCCTGGAATTCGAGCCTTTACTATCTAAACCGCGCGTCAACCTAGAAAGATCTTTCACGGTCGAAGTCGCCGATGGAAAATCTATTGTCGTGGACGTCGTAATACGTGACTGCACTTTAAGCCTTAACGAACACGAGTTCTTCGTCGACCTTATTCCTATGCAATTGGGAAGCTTTGATGTTATCATTGGTATGGATTGGTTAGCCAAGCATCGTGCGGAAATTCTATGCTTCGAGAAGTGTATCCGAATTCCTTTACCAACTGGTGATACTTTGAAGGTTTTGGGGAGAAATCATCCCAAAGACTCAAACTCATGTCTTGTATCAAGGCCCGCAAGTGCTTAAGTAAAAACTACATGGCTTTCATGGCATATGTAGTTAATACGAAAGCCAAGGGTAAGGAGTTGAAAGACATTCCTGTTGTGCGGGACTTTCCCGAGGTTTTTCCCGAGGATCTTAAAGGGTTACCTCCCGTGCGAGAAGTTGAGTTCAAGATTGACTTAATCCCTGGCGCAAACCCTGTGGCTAAATCACCTTATCGTCTTGCACCGTCTGAATTGCAAGAACTAGCTAGTCAACTGCAAGAGTTGACCGATAAGGGCTTCATTCGTCCTAGCTCATCGCCGTGGGGTGCACCTGTACTGTTTGTGAAGAAGAAGGATGGTTCATTTCGTATGTGCATCGACTACCGGGAACTCAACAAGCTTACTATCAAAAACCGATACCCTCTTCCTCGAATCGATGATCTCTTCGATCAACTTCAAGGAGCAACTCAATTCTCAAAGATCGATCTACGTTCTGGGTATCATCAACTACGTGTTCATGATGATGACATTCCAAAGACCGCTTTTCGTACTCGATATGGACACTACGAGTTCATGGTCATGCCTTTTGGCTTGACCAATGCGCCTGCCGTGTTCATGGATCTCATGAATCGAGTATGTAAATCGTATTTGGATAAGTTCGTGATCGTGTTCATTGATGACATTCTTATTTATTCCAAGACGAAAATCGATCACGAGACGCACTTGCGGCAAGTTCTCGAACTTTTGAAGAGGAGCAATTATACGCCAAACTTTCCAAGTGTGAATTTTGGTTGGAGGAGGTTCAATTCTTAGGGCATGTGGTGAATAGCCAAGGAATTCACGTTGATCCTGCTAAAATTGAAGCCGTGAAGAATTGGTGTGTTCCCACAACCCCAACCGAGGTTCGTTCTTTTCTGGGTTTAGCGGGATATTACCATAGGTTCATAGCGAATTTCTCGAAGATTGCTAAATCATTAACGGCGCTAACCCAAAAGAATCGACTCTTTGAATGGGGACCCGAGCAAGAAGAGGCTTTCGAGACATTAAAACGCAAGTTGTGTAAACTCACACTTCCCGATGGAAACGATGACTTTACCGTGTATTGCGATGCTTCTAATCAAGGTCTTGGTTGTGTACTCATGCAACGAGGCAAAGTTATAGCATACGCGTCGAGGCAATTGAAGGTTCATGAAGTGAACTACACGACTCACGATCTTGAACTTGGTGCTGTGGTTTTCGCATTGAAGATTTGGCGACACTATTTATATGGGACACAATGCATAGTCTACACCGATCATAAGAGTCTCCAACACGTGTTCAACCAAAAGGATCTCAACATGAGACAAAGATGATGGATCGAGTTAATTAGCGACTACGAATGTGACATTCGCTACCATCCTGGAAAGGCGAATGTTGTAGCCGACACGCTAAGTCGCAAGGTCCACAACAAGACTGTCTCGCTTCAAGAAATTCGAGATCGAAGGCAGTGGTTTGATACGCTAGGAGAATTTGATACCGAGATCCATGTGGATGTCAACGAGGCTACTATCATGCTCCAAAACATAAGGATCGATAGTGACCTCGAGTTATGCATTCGTGAGGCTCAACAAGCGGCATTAACCGACGAAGGGAAGGATGAAGATTTGATGTCTAACGTTCGGTCGCAATTGGAGACAAAACCGAATGGCATGTGGTATTTCTTGAATCGACTTTGGATTCCAAATCGTGATAATCTTCGACACTTCATTATGAACGAAGCTTATCAAACCCGATATTCCATTCATCCTGGCTCCGATAAGATGCACATGGATCTGTGTGGTCAATATTGGTGGCCTGGGATGAAGAAAGATATCGCTTCTTACGTTTCCAAGTGTCTCACGTATGCAAGGGTCAAGGCCGAACATCAACGACCAAGTGGTTTACTTGAGCAACCTGAATCCCTATGTGGAAATGGGAACATATATCCATGGATTTCATAACCAAGTTACCTCGTACACCTCGTGGTCATGATAGCATATGGGTCATTGTTGACCGTTTGACCAAGACAACACATTTCATACCCGTTCGAGATACGTACAAGGTTTCAAGGTTGGCTCGAATCTACATTGACGAAATTGTGAGTCGTCATAGCGTGCCTTTACACATTATTTCCGATCGAGATGCTCGCTTCACTTCACACTTTTGGTCTTCGATGCAAGAACTCTTGGGTACTCAATTGGATTTAAGCACGGCTTACCATCCTCAAACCGATGGTCAAACCGAACGAACAATCCAAGCCCTCGAGGATCTGTTGCGTCTTTGTGTCCTTGATTTTGGTGGTGATTGGGATACGCATTTACCGCTCGCGGAATTTTCGTATAACAATAGTTATCACTCAAGTATCAAGATGGCACCATTCGAGGCTTTGTATGGTCGTAAATGTCGTTCTCCGATCTGTTGGACTGACATTGGGGAAAATCTTATCACTGGTCCGGAACTTATACAAGAAACGACCGACAAAGTTTCCAAAATTCGAAATAACCGTGAGGTGGCTAGAAGTCGCCAAAAGAGTTATGCCGATAAAAAACGCAAACCGTTGGAGTTTCAAGTCGATGACATGGTTCTTCTTAAGGTCTCTCCATGGAAGGGTGTTGTACGTTTTGGGAAGAAGGGTAAGTTAGCTCCACGTTTTGTAGGACCTTTCAAGGTTCTGAAAAGAATTGGGAAAGTGGCTTACAAACTGGAGCTACCTTCTGAACTTAGCGGAGTTCATCCTGTCTTCCATGTCTCAAACTTGAGGAAGTGCTTGGCTGATGAAAATTTGCATGTTCCACTAGAGGAAATTCAAATTGATGAGTCATTGCATTTCGTTGAGAAGCCTGTTGAGATTATGGATCGAACCCTGAAGAAGACCCGAACAACTACCACACCTATCGTCAAAGTCCGTTGGGAAAACAAACGTGGAGCTGAGTTCACTTGGGAGCGTGAGGATCATATGAAGGAGAGATACCCGCATTTGTTCTCTTAGCTTTATTCTTAATTTCGGGACGAAATTCTTTTAAGTTGGGGAGACTGTGACATCTTGTAATTTTGGTTAATTAAAAGTTAACGCCGTTTATTCTTATAAGGACTATTTATGCTTTTTATGAAACTTATGGGGTCTTATACATATTGCTTTAATTTGTCTTTAATTTACTTAATCTGAAAGTTGATAATGTTAATAAGTAACAATCATAATAAAGATTTTAATAATAATAACATTAACAATAAAATATAGTAATTATATAATAATAATAATACTAAAAATAATAGTAAAAGTTAATAATGATAATGTTATTAATAATAATAATAAAAATATTAATAATAATATGACTAATAACAATAATAATAATTAAGAAAAATAATAATATTATTATCAATAATAACAACTTGTAGAATATATTAAACTTAAAAAGGGTTTAAAAGAAGTTTAGGGGGTTTTATTGTCAATTTTGAAACTTTAAAAGAATGTTTTAAACATGAAATGATAAACAATTAAATCACAGGGACTGAACGTGTAAAAAACCGAAACTCAAACCCCAAGTCTCCTTCTCTCTCCCCGCATTTCCGGTGGACTCCGGCCACCCTCCGGCCGAAGTCCGGCGACCCCCAAACCGCCTAATTTCGTCGTTTTTTGATCCAAAACCGTCCCCAAACCTTTCTAGAACATGACTCGAACCGGTATACATCGTTTAATCAAGTAAAAACATCCGTTACTAGTCGAATCGAGTACATAACCGAAGCAACTTAAATCCATAGCCGTTCGAGCATTAAAACCTAATAATAATCTAATTAAACTCACCTAAATAATCATCTATCAAACGCTAATCGAATGCAACATTCAATTACATCTGAAACGAACATCATCATCGAATTCAATCCCTCTGAACATCGCGACCTGCAACTTACTTGAATACTATCTTCTGCACATCAAGAGTTGAAATTAACAAGGGGCTTTGGATCCAGAGCATCACTAGAAGCTGTCCACGAGTTTAATTTGGTTTTCATCGTCATTTGAATCACCAACTGAATCCAACCTCGTCGCGATCTGTTCTTCGTGAGATCTTGGCATCATTTCGAATCGAAGCGGGTAATTAAAACACCTATACACTCGATTTGACATGGGGAACAAAAGCCCCATGTCGATTACAGTAATCGTTAACGTTTGATGCTTCAATTGGATTGGATTTGAATTAGGGTTTATGTGAATTAGGGAAAACTTCTTAATTTGGGTTTATTAGAATTCGAAACCAACTTAAACCACGGCTAAGGCCCTGGTTCACTGGTTAAGACATTGCCCCTTCTACCATGAGGTCCCGGGTTCGAACCCGGGCACCCTCATGTATAATTTTAAGGCCTTTTTAACCCTCAAATTAATTATAGAAAATTTTTAATAAATATAAAAATAGTTTTCTTGTAAACTTTAAATATTTTAAACACCAAATATTTATCTGAATTTTTATAAATTTAAATAATGAAATATTTTTTTTAAAATCTCTTAACAAATGTTGTTCTTGGTTTGATTCTACTAAAATGGATTCCAAATAAAAAATAATAAGTTAGTGTTGGTCCAAACGTTACCTTTTAAAATCATGACAATTTTAAAATGTTTATTTAAATTTTATATTTAAACTTTATTAGTTGTTACAAATGGTTTAATTTCATTTTTCTATTAAAATACATAAGTGGTAAATTTCTTTATTTAAATATTTAATGTACTTACAAAAATCCCCAAATTTCACCTAAAAACCCTAGTTCTCGTTAACACGTTAAATTTATTATAATTGAACTTAAAGTTTGTAAATATGTATATTTTAGGAGCATTGTGAAGGTTTACGTTGGAACGTTGTCTATTATTTTTCTTATTATTCATCAATTATATACTTATTGATCAAGTGAGTATCTCCATACCCTTTTTTTGCTTATTTTCACACTTTGGGGTGAAACATGTTAACTTATTATCATTGCACTTGTAAACTTATTTGAGACTTGTAATCTTTATGGCAATTCATCATGCAAAGTTGTGGTTAGTTGAACTTTTGTGGTTACCATGTTATGGCGTTATATGTACATTCATTAACTATTGCTAGCCCAGCGAAGTCATAGATCTATGGGCAAGACAAGCCTGCTTTGGTTGATCCAAGTACACTTAGCTGATCGTATAATTTTGTAAACGTTTGAGACTTGTAAAACTTTGTCTAGGTTTGATTGTTGCATTGTTCATAACATCCCTAATCATTTTATTCACTAACTTATGACTTGAATTGTCATCTTTTATATAATCTATGTATTAAAAACTATGGAATGCTCACCAACATTATTGTTGACCCTTTATTTTTAACATGTTTCAGGAAACGCCCAAGTTTGAAATCTACTCTTTGAAGCTTGCACATCTAGGAATGGACCTAGATAAATAAATGAAATAAGAATGATTTGTTACATTCTATGTTACGTTTTTAATTTCTTTGAGACTTATGCTTGTAATGTTACAATTGAAACTTATGTTTAAATTATATTTGGATTATTAATAGCGTTATGTGGCTGTGAACGATCTTAACTCTCACTCCTCGACGTTTCCGCCGTCAAGGTTGGGGTTATCTTAAATTACTCATCTCATATGCTTTATATATAGTATAGATAGTGTAGGAATGATAACAACTATCTAATAAAAAAATTAACTTTAGTTTAGTAATGAATGATAAAATTCTAAAGGTAAAACAATGTACTCTTTAATCAAATGATTATGAGTTTGAATTCTGTAAAATTCGAGTGTATTAATTTTATAAGTAGAGTAAGTATAAAGTAAAAAGAGTGTATTTGTCATAAAAATAATCACTAACTTTATTTTAAAGTCAAAACTTTATATCAATTTGTATTTGAACAAATTTCTAAATTATTTTTATTACATAACCCCGTTTATTGAAATCATATTGACTCAAAACAAGATTTTAGTCTCTGGAAAACAAGACTTGATATGAAAATAACATTCAAACTAGCAATAGACGTAAAAAGAATATTATTATCCATATTCAGTCTTATGTTATTTGTCGACACCACAATTAAATAATGGTGCGAATTATATAATAAGTATTTGTGTCACACTAATACGTTACCATCCAACTTATCCACTCTTTCACGGAAAAAGAAAAAAGAGAGAGAGACCTTAAAAAATTTATAGAGTGTGATGATATTTAGCTAGAGACCTTAAAAAAATTTCTAAAGACCTTAAGTGTGTTTATAAGGTTCTTATTGTGAGTGACAATCAAAGTTAATTGTAATCATCTATGTAAATTTTTGTTGATTTAATCCACATCCTTAATAAAACTTTTGTGTAGCACAACATGGTAATTCTATAAGACGAGTTGTGTATATGAAAATGATTCATGATCATGTTAAATGTTGTTATAGTATTAACTCATTACTAGGATAATTATTTTTATTAAAAAAAACTTCAAATTTAAGATTTGCTTTACACCCTGAAACATACTGGGAGTTTACCCTAATCTAATCACGTAGTGAGATTGAAACTCAAAATCTTAATCATCACTTATAGTCCAACTATGAACTTCGATGAACAACAACCCGACTTCATCTTTTCGATTCGTCCCCACATCTATCTCATAATGAAACATCTTACTATTTATACTATCAATATTGTTCGCTTTACCTACTAGAAGCTCACGATCTGTTTTTAATTGCGTGAGTAAAATTTCTAGGAGGTGACTCACCCAGTATTACTCCCATTCAAGCATACCTAACTGTTAAGTTCTTTTCGCATCCTAAGTCGATGGACCCAAATCCATTGATGGTACAAGACAGATCATCTCTTATGAACCCAATATCTTTATCGTCCACGATTGACAATTATCCCCCCTCCCCGGGTGGGGGGGGGGGCATGGGCTCATCATGCTCAGTGAGTTTTGCTCACCACCTCAATCAAGGATGTGAGATTTGTTGTACCATTCGAATGGCACATGCATGATTTTAATGCCATTTGTAAGATCCGATCCATCATACCACTATTATTGTCCGATTTGCTTATGAGAAGTTATCTTTTTCTAGTTTCCTGAGTGAAAACTTCCTGAAAGGCCGGTCATTCATCTCTGAATTGCTCCTATCTAAGCACATTTAATTGTAAAGTTCTACTCTAATCCACAACAAATGCTTCTAGAACGTGTTAATATTTGAGGCAGATCATTTTTTGTGAACTCAATATCTTTATTATTCATGACAAAGTAAGATTTACATAGGATGTTAAACATAATGTTTTATGTATAACATCTTATAAAGTGATACAGTTAGAAAAAAGAACAAATTGATGAAGGAAAAATATACCATTATCACTCTCTAATTCATCTCAGGGGAAAGTCATTTGTGTAATTACAAGTTCAAGTAACCTGTAAAATACCTTCAAATATCTCTTCTTTATCTATTCAATCACTTATTTATATGTAAATTCGTAATAAGTTATCCGTAAAGGATCGAAATTGTCCGTACGTCAGGTTACATAAACCATTCAATATTTCAATTAACACCGTCAAATGAAGGGTGAAATCTATGAGAACATATAAAATATAGACGACTTGTGTAGTAAATCATAGAGTAAAATAGTATTTATACATTCATTTAATAAACTTTTTAACTGCCATCCAACCGAAGGACAAAACATGTGTCCAAACCTTTAGACTAAACAAGTAATTTTCCATTACTAGAAGCAAAAGTTAAAATTTCAACAAAGTTTAGAGAACATATGTGTAAGTTACTATAAATAAATTATAGAACTTGTTATTTTCAAATAACACCTAAACATATCTTAGAATTTATATATTTTTAATTTTTTAACATTTTTTTTGCACATCACTTGTTTACCGTAGGGTTTTAACCCTCAACTTAATAAAAAAAGATATATTATTAAACAATATAATATCATTAGACTATAAACTCTTGGATATTTATTCTATTTTATTTACTACTAGTTTATATTTATTTACTAACCGCAAAAATCGAACTGAAAATGACAAATAAATATATTCATGGGACGTTATATCTCGTCGTTGTTGGATTTATTGTTGTACGAAGTAGATATTTTGTTGAAGATAACGTTGGCACTTGGCGAACTCATCCACAAATGAACACGTCACTATTCTAATTTTGTTTAACTTTTAGGTGATCTACTTGACCAAAGAGGTATGAACGTAAATATTTTAAAATTTTACCTTTTTATAATGCATTTTGAATAAAGATAATATATATTACAATTGAACTTGTCAATGTTTCTAAGTCAAATATCTTTTAAAAACTATATTTAAAACTATTATCTTTATTGTATGTTTATTAATGTGTTTAGCATATTAAGCACTATATTAGTGTATGAATTACAATCGAAGCTTCCACAACATTTTGCTGTTTATTAATACCATGACTAAGTGAACAAGTTCTCTTATTTGCATTGATCATGAAAAGAAAAATTAGTAATATGAAAGGGCTTGTAGTGTAATGGCACGCAGGTGTACGCATATTGATTTTTTTTGTAAGGTTAATGTTCAAATCTCATGATCAGGTAAATATTGGTGTAGATTTTGAAGTATGGCTACTTTTTTGTTGAACAAGAGGAGTAGGATTACTTGATCGTTTGTGTTGTTGGAAAATTAGATGAAAATGGGTTTCTGACCAAGTGTAAAAATATTTTTTTAGAGTTAATTACACGATTGGTCCCTGTGGTATGCTTATATTACAGTATTGGTCCTAACTTTTGAAAAATCACACCAATGGTCTTACTGTTTCTCAAACTGTAACACTATTGGTCCCTAGAGTGGATGGACGTTAGTTTTTTTCAGTTAAATGAATGTGAAATGACGAAAATACCCTTACATTTAAAATTAAAAAATGAACTAAATAATGTGGGGCCCTTTCTTATATCAAAATACTATTAGATTCCTATCACCTCACCTATCCACCCCCACCCATAATCATCATCATACCATCAACATCATCTTCAAATCTGATCATTCTTCCCCACCCACCATTCTTGTTTCTCAAACCAAGAACACTGGCCGCCACTACCTGTCGTCGGAACTAGCACAGAACACCATTGGCGTCAACCCTTCACCTTCCCTTCCACCCCCTTACAATGACCACATGCCCACATATCTAAAACCAACACCGCCACCGCCTCCCTGCTTCAGTGCAACTATCATAATACCAGAGCTTATCACAACCACCTGCAACCTGCATCAACATCACCGCCAGCCACACCACCAGTCAAATACTTAAAAGAATCTAAGGACTGGATCTGGGTATCCCATCGAATATTTCTTATGGCCGTCAAATCTGGTGTACGGTGGTGCGTTCGGGTGTTGATTCGAATGGAGGAGGCAAAGGGACGGTGTTGATCCGACGACTGTGGGTGTTCAATAGGGTTTAGGGTGGTGATAGTAATGGTGGTTAAGTGTCTGTTTTGATAGTGGTGGTATGGTGATGATAGTCGGGTGATTAGGCGATGGTGATAGTGGTCGACGATGGTTATGATGGTTGGTGATGATGGGTTAGGTAGTGGTGGTTTCAGCATCTTGCACGATGGTGATGAACTAATGATGGTGTAATGATGATGATGATGATCATGATAATAATCATAATAATAATAATAATAATAATAATAATAATAATAATAATAATAATAATAATAATAATAATAATAATAAAATAAATAAATAAATAAATAAATAATAGTAATAATAATAATAATAATAATAATAATAATAATAATATAATAATAATAATAATAATAATAATAATAATAATAATTTATCAACGGGGCTAAAATGATCATTTACAAAAAGTTAACTCTAAAATCTGGAGGCTATTATAGTCTATGTAATCAGTCTGTTATATAGCTCGGAAACATCTATGATTCGTGTTTCGACTTTGATAGATCAACTGGAAAGTCATGTGCGATATCATTCTATTTTAATCAGAAATAAACATAAACAAAAAATAAGATCAAAGAAGTTGGTAAAAAAGTGGTTTTGGGTGAGCATTTTCCCATAGGTGTTAGCAAATCAATTTTATTTCGGGAAGGGGTTTTATGACTATCCAACTGACGGATGATAAGAAATCCGCAACGTCCATCTACCCCAAGGACCAAAAATGTTACGATTTGAGAAACAGCAAGGACCAATGATGTAATTTCTCAAAAGTTGAGACCAATACTATAATATGGACATACCATTGGGACCAATCGTGTAATTAACTCTTATTTTTAACCACGGATAAATATAAATATCTATAACTAAGTTTAATATACTAATAACTTTTAGGGTTTGTATACTCTTGTGAGAGCTTCGTAACAAACTAAACCCCATCCATAACAGAGCTAAGATGAATGACATATCGATGGTCAAATGTGTCTTTAAAACCATCAAAACTTCAAGTTTCTACTGAGATAGTTTCTATTGAGGTTGATTCTATCGAAGTAGCATCTACCGAGGTTCAGTTATATTGGAAATTCATGTACCATTTCTAAGTAAATAGTTTTGATGTTTAACAATGGTTGTTAAAAACTAACAACAGAAGTATTCACATACTGGATAGACCTGATCCCACTAGGGTTCGATTACATCATGTTGAGAAAATAAATCCAAAAGTTTAAACAATTAAACTTTTTTGCCTTTTACGAATCTTCTAAAGATCAGACACGATGGTATCAACGAATATCCCGCTTGTGGAAGAATCATGAAAACTCGAAAACGGAAATGATCAAATCAAATAAGGCACAAAACGTCAATCGACGTGGCGACAACGTTGTGAGATAGTGGTGATCGGGTGACAGACGATGCATGGAGGTCAGCAGCAGATGTGGTTGACGGTGAAAGGGGGAGGTTGCTAGGGTTTTGCAATTTAGTTTTCTATTATATTTTGATTAGTTTAGATAGTTTTTATCTATTATTTCGTTATATTTTTCTCGAACGTCTGTTACTATATACATGTAAAAAATAATTACAGATATATAATAAATTTATCCCATTCTTTTAAAGTTCCCTCTTTTAATAACCCACTTAATTTTCCTAAACATATATGTAAGAATGATTCACATACATGTAAAATTGTTAGGGAATGTATTATTGCTAACAATTAGAACAAAATTTAAAAGCTCATAAAACTTTTTTTTATTTATTCTATTATAAAATTAACAAAAAAAATTACATTTGCAATTAAATATTCAATTGTCACTTCTTACAAAATCAAATCTTAATATAACTAAATAAATGCAACTAAATATATGTAATACACTATTTCATATATATAATATTACATATATGTAAACATATCTAGCTCCTATGTATTATACTTCTTGTACATACATGTAATATCATGTAATTACATATACGTACACATGTCCAACCTAAATGTATTATTCTCCTACGTATATCTAATATCATCATACTATATATACGTTGTATCTTAAAACATAAATGTAACTTATTAGACATGTATGTAATATATTATAACACATTTTTAACATTTACTAACTAGCTATAAATATGTAATCATATACTATATTATCAATTTTCATCAACAGAAATATACAAAAACAATACACGTACTTTACATAGGCATATACCTAAAAAAATCATCTTTAAATATATGACATATAAACATAACATGTAATATGAACGATGAGATAACTAATTACAAGATGATAACATTTTGATATTAATATTAAATAACATTTTATGAATATAACACCATATTTCACAATCTAAGTAGAACATAAACTATCTTACCATATATAATATACTATTAGTTATCTATAATATTAAATAACATTTCA
This sequence comes from Flaveria ramosissima, assembly GCA_025215565.1. Lineage (NCBI taxonomy): Eukaryota > Viridiplantae > Streptophyta > Magnoliopsida > Asterales > Asteraceae > Flaveria > Flaveria ramosissima. Next base: position 44,898,268 of record CM046040.1, read on the forward strand.
TGAATAACCCATTTATCCCTAAAAAAGATAAATATATTATTTATATATATAATATACTATTACTATATATAATTGCAGGACCGTTTAAGGGCTTGAACACAATTACAACACAACAACACAATGAGGAGAGCAACTAAACTTTAATCAAACAGTGAACTGGATTAACCAAGGTGATACAAAGAACACAAGTAAAGTAAAGAGACAGAACAAGAGAGTATGGGTTTCAAGGAGGCAGTATATTGCTTTCTCAAGTTCTTTTACAAGTGTTACAAAGCATAAAGAAAGATACAAGAACTTGGAATACTTATACTACAACCTACAGCCGGCTATACTTTGAAAGCCAGCTGGATACAATTGACTAGACACTAACAAAATCAATTGTAGGATCAAATGGCATATCTGCCTTTTGACCTTGTGACTATGACATGCCATAGCTCACATCCTTATACATTACAAAAAGGATAAAGTACATAAAGTAGAAAGTTACAGACTCAAGACCTCAATGTACAGTTACCAAAAGCATGGACCTTTTCATCAACTCATGTAAGTTGGTGACTTTACAGAGATGCAGCGGAAAGGTGCTTTATGGAACAGTACATCAGATAAAGCATGTGTACTAAAAGTCTTCGGAGAAATCTGTCTTCATAGGTTGAAGCTTCGGAAGACTTTGTCTCTGAGGCTTCGGAAGACTTCATGTTTGGCTTCGGAAGATATTGGTCTTGGCTTCGGAAGATTTTACACTTAGAGTATTTTCTAATGCATTGTGTAAAACTTCCGAAGCATTCTATACTTCAGTACTTAGTGCATGTTGCAGAGACACTTTGAATGTTTTGGGTTGCATCAGACTTAAGGAATCCTTACAAACTCCCTCTAGGCTGATGCTACCAAAACACTTAGAAGATCTTCAGATGTTGGTAGTCTTCAGTACAATCATGACCATTCCTTTCTTCATTAGATGGCCAGGATCATCAAGACTCTCATAGTATCTTCTCATTTCAAAGAGATCATGCAGAGGTAAGTTGATTATGTCTTGCCAGGAGTAGACATTCTCAACACCTTGATCTCTGATAACATGCCATCTTTCTGGATTGGTAGAGTAAGTCCAGGACAAGATGGGTGTCTCAGTTGTTAGAGGAGCCACTTGCATAGGAGTTGATTGGGTTGCCTCATCATGCACTTCCTCAGGTTGATCTGATTCAGCCTGAGGTGTAGAGGTAGATGACTTAGGCTTTGTCTTTGGTTTAGAAGCCATTCTCTTCTTCCTCTTAGATGACTTTAACTGAGAAGACTGGTCTGCAGCACCTTGTTGACCATTATTGTCTTTCTCAGTTGGGTGTTCCTCCCTCACAGGTTCAGAAGGAGAGGGAGTTTGACCCTGCCTTGGATCAAAAGATGAAGCTTGCTGAGGCTCAACTGGAGGTTCTGGTTTAGGTGTCTCAGGTTGTTCAAACTTGACCTCCACTTCAGGTGGGACTTAACTTGGAAGAGAGTGCAAGTCGATCAGTTCACCACTCTTAATCTTCTGCTTGATCACCCTTATATGCTCATCCATTGTGGATAGAGACATGGGGCCAAGTCTCCTTCCGGAGAATCCATATAGCTTCAAGAAGCTCATCATTCTTTGTCTGTCAGCAGACTTCTTTACACTCTTTTGAATGATGGCTCTTGACTTTGCAGCTTCTTCCCTTAGCTTCATTTTGGTTGTCTTTCTTTCTTTGACTAGCTCAAGCTCAAGTTGCTTTAAGTACTCAAACTCAATAAAGTCATAGGACAGGGGAAGAAGTGCATCTGCCTGATAGAAACCTGTGGCACTCAGGTAGTTGATCATCTTGATCCTATCTTCTTCTTTATCTACCTGAGGTTCTTGTGGAGTCACATCTTCTTGTGCAGGACTTTCTTGAACTGGAGAGAGAGTGGGAGCATGCTTGTAGAGTCTTTTCTGTCTCTTCTCCTCTTTGAATTGGAGAATTAGCCTTGCATCCTCTTTCTCCTTCATCTCTCTTGACACTTCCATGTCAGCCAGTTCATTTAACTCTTCTAAGGGGAGGGAGATGATTTCATCAATATCATAGTTCCTGGTCTGTAAATAGGTAATCCTGACTGCCCTTAACTCATCATCTTGAGTATTTGGTCTGGGGGCAGCCCTGATTGCAGCTTGCATAAAGCTAGATGACCCAGAAGAACTTTCTCCCCTTAGCTTCCTTTTCCCCTCTCTCTCTTCCTCCTCAATTTCCTCAGGAGTCATTATCCTTTTCCCTTTGTCACCAACAGACCTTTATGACTCAGGGTGGATAGAGGCTTGACCTTCATTGCTTGGTGTAGCTTCCATGCTCTGGCCAGAGAGAGGCTGAGAAACACCTTCACCAGCAGGTGTCTCAGAAGGAGTTTGGACCTCTGCAGCAGTTGTTGATGATGAGACAGGGGTCTCAGGTTCTGCCACTGGGCCTTCAGTCAAGGTTTCTCCTATGAAACTAATCTTAGGGTCCACCTCAACATCCAGTTGACCGATGACATTGCCTGATTGCCTAAGTCTCCTTCTTAGAGAGAACTCTGCAAGGATCCTATCTTGGATTCTTTGAGCCAACTTGTCAACTTGTCTTAAGTTGCTTGGATTGACAAGTGGCATGTTGACTAAATCCAATCTTTCATAGAAGTTCAGGCTTTGGAAATCAAACACTTCTTGTTGACCTTGAACTCTGTAAAGGATAAGGGCTCTTCTGTCAGCATCATACCTCCACCTTATGATGTAGTTGCCAGTTCCTTGTGGTGGAGATGAGACAGCCCTTGGTATACCTTCCTCAAAGAGACTCCTGATGATTGAGTCTATAGAGTCCACATTAATGTGAACTTGAGGAAGTTGCTGAGAATGCACAACAGCAAGTGAGGATGGTGAGTCCTCTATGTCCATTCTCTGTGAAGAACTCCCAGGTTCTGTGGTTGTAATAACTTTCTCCCCCTTTTTGGTAGCATCACCCACTTGTATAGGTGAGCTGGAGGATAAGTCAATCACTTCCACAGGTTCTTGTGTTCCTGGTTGAGCTCTCCTTAAAGGTCTCCCAGCTAGTTTTTCCTTTAGATACGAAATCTGAAGTTGCTGATCATTGACCCTGTTATGTAAGGTAGTCACCTGAGATTCCAAGTGACTAACCTTAGAGACTAAATAGGAGCATGTTTTTGACAAGTTCTGCACCTTTAGTCTCAAATTCCCTTCATCTTCATCAGAAGAATCATTGGGGGATGAGATGATTGGACCAAAGTCCTCTCTCTCACCACAAGCTTGAGGTTCTTGGCTGCTGGTTTTCCTCTGCTCACTGGGAACCTTAGTTGAGATGCCAGTAGGCTGAGTTGCCATGGTTGAGGTCTTAATGATGTAATCACTTTCAAAAGTGAGAGCCTCTTCCATATGGACATCCTGAACATGTTCAGAAGTATCCACCTCAGTAATAGGTGATTGATGTGGGATAGACTGAGGAGAGACAGAGGTACTCATCTCTCTTTGAGTAGGGGAGGAGAAGAGAGACTCATGGTACTCACTGAATCCTAAGTCTTCATCAGTATAGAAGGAGAGGTTGGGAATTGGTTGGTTGAGATCTAAAGGCTGGGGATGGTAACTGTCCCCTGAAGGTTGTTCACTTGAGTGTTGAGACTCAGAGTGAAGGCTTAAGGCTGTTGGGCTTGTGAGCTCATCAGGGTGAGCATGAGGAACCTCATGCCTGATAGGTGAAAAAATGGGAGTGGTTTGCTCCTCAGGAGAAGTGGGAGCTCTAGTGTCCACTTCCTCCTGTAAGGTTGAGTATATGGGGGCCTGCACAGACTCAATAGCCTGAGCAGGGGTCGTTTGGATTTTCTTTGGTAGGTGAAGGTGATTTGTGGTCTTTTTAGAGGTAAGGATAAAAGAGGTGTGGGTTCAACACTAGCTTGTGTTGCTAGGTTGTCACCTTGAGCAATGAGCTCTAACATTTTGGGGACTAGGGCTGTTTCTACCCCTGAGAAGCCTACAGTTGGCTTCTTCATTATTTTAAAGATGCCGGGCTTCATCTGTCCCAATTTAAGAATATTACTTGTTTCCCTCAACTGTGAGCCCAGTTCACAGTTGAGAATGTGTTGAACATATCTAGGAAACATGTAATACTCTAAGGAGTCCAAGTTTGCAAGTAAATTAGTATAAACGAATTGAGAATACCTAAACTTGACCCCCTGAACCATTCCATGAACTATAAAGGAGAGATCCTCAGGAATCTGGTCCCATCCACCATGCTTGTTTGATAAGCTGTGGATAACCACATGGAGCAGGTATTTCCACTGGGATGAGACCTTTCCTTTCCTGAAGGTCTTTACAGAGAAATCTCCCTCATAGCCCATCTGCTCAAAGGAATGATTAACAGCTTCTTTTGGGAAGGACAACTCACCTTCTTCATCATCCAGCTGCAAATGTTGGTTAATGATGGCCGGAGTGATGAAGATTGTCCTCCCTTGCACTGTGACAGGCAGTGCCTTCTCCCCATCCATAATGACCTCTTGGCAGGTCTTCCAGAATTCAAGCAAGTGATCCTCATATAGAGTAGGATCAATGGCCAGGGAGGTGAAATAGTTGGATAGAGTTAAGAATTGGCAAATCTCTGAGAAACTTGCATCTTTCTTAGAGCTTAACAGAGCAACTTGATTATGTTGCCTGTGAAGTTGCATGGAGAAATCTGGGTTGTTTCTGCGGTTAAGGTTGGCCATTTCAAAAGCTTAAGGGTGAAGAAAGGTAGAAAGCAAAGGCGGTTTAGAGAATTAGGTTAGAGGAATAGTGGAATTGAGGAAGATAGTGAGAAAGAGGGGGAACCGTTGGGTATTTATGTGAAAAGGGATTTGAACCAAAGTTAATGAAAGAGGATAAACTTTGAAATCCGGAAGTCGGTCCCACCTCTGAAAAGGTAGTTTACTTTTGCTCAAAAAGTAGTTTTTTTGGAATTCGAAAAGCTTCCGAAGGTAATTTGTCTTCGGAAGATTTAATTTAAAAAGCTTCCGAAGCTAAAATGGCTTCGGAAGATTTTCCTGAGAGTCTTGAAAATTTATGCTTCGGAAGAGAAATAAACCCTTGGATGCTTTGTATAAGAATAAACAAAGCTTCCGAGAGTTAATTTTGCTTCGGAAGGAAAAAGTCCTTAAAAATGAATAAGTGTCTGAGATAAGAATTTTAAGCTTCGGAAGATGAGTTTAGACTTCTTCCGAAGGTAAAGTCTCTTAGACAGTTATTTATTTTGAAGACATGTTTTTCTTCCGAAGATAAAATTTTATCTTCCGAAGTATCAGAAAATTTTCAAGAATCTAAGGAAAGTCTTCAAAAAGAATTTTACATCCAAAGAAAACATGAGCTTATGAAAGTGATGAACTAGACAACTTAGGACACACATATTTTAAGAAGAAATAATTAGTGTCACACCCCAACCTTGACGGCGGAAACGTCGAGGAGTGAGAGTTAAGATCGTTCATAGCCACATAACGCTATTAATAAACCAAATATAATTTAAACATAAGTTTCAATTGTCACATTACAATCATAAGTTTCAAAGAAAATAAAAGCAAAACATAGAATGTAACAATTCATTCTATTTTATTTATTAATCTAGGTCCACTCCTAGATTTGCAAGCTTCAATGTGTAGATAATCAAACTTGGGCATTTCCTGAAACATGTTAAAAATAAAAGGTCAACAATAATGTTGGTGAGCATTCCATAGTTTTTAATACATAAGTATATATAAAAGATGGCAATTCAAGTCATAAGTTAGTGAATATAGTGATTAGGGATGCTATGAACAATGCAACAATCAAACCTTGACAATGTTTTACAAGTCTCAAACGTTAAAAGTATATACGATCAGCTAAGTGTACTTGGATCAACCAAGCAGGCTTGTCTTACCCATAGATCTATGACTTCGCTGGGCTAGCAATAGTTAATGATTGTACATATAACGCCATAACATGGTAACCACATAAGTTCAACTAACCACAACTTAACATGATGAATTGACATAAAGTTTACAAGTCTCAAATAAGTTTACAAGTGCAAAGTATAAGTTAACATGTTTCACCCCAAAGTGTGAAATAAAATAAAAAGGGGGTATGGAATACTCACATGATCAAAAGTATAATTGACGATTAATAAGAAATAATAGTAAGCGTCGATTCAACGTAGCCCTTCACGGTGTACCTATAATATATATTTATAAGATTTTTAAGTTTAATTATATTAAGTTTAACGTGTTAACGGAGACTAAGGTTCTAAGTGGAATTTTAGTGCTTGCCAAATAATTATGTTTTAACAATATGGAATCCATTATATTTATTAAATTCAAATAAATTTGTTACATTCTATATAAAGTTTTATACAAATATGACATTAATAACAATTTTGGTATATAAAGATTTAAATAAGGTCTATAAACATAATCTAAACAATAATTTTAAAAAAACTACATTTGAAATAATCACATTTGTGAAATATAATATGTGTTTTTTTTATATAAAAACAATTAAACTATTTATATTATTTCTTGATTATTTATCAAAAAGTAAAAAAATTGTTTATTTTTAAAGAAATAATTCTCAGAAAAACAATTAAACTATTTTAGAAAAATGCAGCTTTTATAAAATGTCCTTTTATAATTTTTAAAAATATTTAAGAATGTTATAGAAGATTAAAAAAATCTCAAACAAAAAATGTGGAGTGGCCCGGGGTCGAACCCGGGACCTCCAGGTTCTGATGGGGACGGGTTACCAGTAGGCGAGGTCGCCTGTGCCTGACAAAGGTTGGGTTTTAATTCCTTAAAACACAATTCCAATGAATCCCCCATATGAACCCTAGATCAAGATGGATCAAATTGAACCCCAAATCGTGGTTGTTAATGAAATTAATCACAGGGCTTTTGATCCATACATAGAATCGAGTATGCCATAGTGTTTAATTACCTAGATTGTAGTTTGAATAGATGTAGATGAACAGGGCACCAGTCGCGACCGAGGGATGTTGATCCTAAAGGATTTTGTGACAACTCATCCAAAACTCACTCGATTTCGATTTCTGTGTGCCAATGCAGTAGACCAGTGATGGAACACTCTCACCATGTAACGCAATTTTCGGGACGAAAATTCTTTCAACATGGGGATAATGTGACATCCGGTAAATTTCCGTTACCAAACTTCGTTAGTTTCGTTAAGTCTTGCATACACGTGTCGTGAGCACACACTAGTTGTCGTTTAACGTTGGTGACCTAATAATAATGAATAATGTTAAATTAATGAGAATCTAATTGATTATGTGATTATTGTGTTATGTTTATGTGTTTGCATGTTTTTAAAATGTTAATTAGAAAATTAATCGCGTAACGCGAAAACATGCCTATTTATTCGTATGTCTTGTGTTTTTATAAAGATAAGATATATAATGATTTTCATTAGTTTATATCTTTACATTATTAAGTTAAAAACACTTTACAAGGAGTTTAAAGCTTAGTTTTTATAAAATACAAATTACAAGGGCCTAAAGGGTAAATATGGAAATTAAAACTAAACAAAACACCCAAACCCTAATCCCCACCCCTCAATCGGCCGTAACTCTCCTCTCTCCCTCTCCATCTTCGAAAATCAGCCAAGAACAAGCATTTTCGTGTGGTTTTGGTTCGATTACAAGATATATAACGCATAGGAATCATCAATTGCAAGCTATAACACGTTAAAGGTTAGATTTTTCTCATGTTTTGTGATGTTCTTCATAGTGGCCGAACCCTAAGTTCGAAATTGACATTCATGGAGTCGAAATTTATGTTGTATGATGATGTTTATATGTTAGTTAGATTGTATACATGTTAGTTAACGTGGATTATGTATGAATTACATGTTTTAGTGGATTGATCATGAATCTTGTGTATGAAACAAACCCTAGTTCGAATTTTGGAATGATTTTGTGTGGATGATCATTGTTTGATGATTGTGAGATGATTAGTAAGTGTATGAATGTTAGGAAATCATGAATCTTGCAAGAAAGTGATGATTTGGTGTTGATGTTCATAACTTACTAATAATAGTAACTTTATTTTGCATGTAATGATGATCTAGTGATGAATTGATGTTGTGGATGTGTTCATGATGATGAATAGATACTAGATTGTTGTTATGAATGCTAGAAATCTTTGAATGCATGTTGTTGGTTCATAGCTTGCCAAAAGTAGAAACTTTTGTTTATGAAGATGGTTAGATTATGGTGTTTAGGTGATGTTAATCATGTTTAGATATTGTATGGAGCTTGAGATGGTATAATTATGTTGAATTCATGTATGCCTTGGATGTTTGATAGATTTTGGGATGTTCTTTCCCAAAAGGGAAACTTTATTTGTGTAAAGTTTGATGTATGATGATATGAACATGTTTGGGATATTAGGAGCATGTTAGTATGATCATGGATGAATTCTAAGGTGATGAATCATGTTGAATTAGTTGTATGAGATGTTTTGAATAATCATGGATGATATTTGGATCTTTGGTGATCATGTATGGTTTAGATGTTGTGTAGTAGTAGGACATCATGCTTGGGTCTGGTAATTGATTGTTGTGATGTTGTGAATGCAATGCATATGCTTAAAGAACTTGGTTATGATCATTATACACGCGTGCGGATCTGAGGCCCCTACTTAGTAGGATTGGCAGGGTTTAGGATGTGAAGTCGTGAGTGGCTTCACATGGCATGTGATGAATGGTTGAACCTTGTGTGACATGTTAGTTGTATTATAGTTAGTGGATATGTTAATGTTCTAGATTCGCATGACTTGTATAGTACTTGATTGTATGATGATCTAAGTGATACACCTGGTTGATATAACATATGTATGATACTATTTGAATGTTAACCATGTGTGTTATATGTTCTCATTGGCTTTATTTGAATTGTAACTCATAATGTCACCAACGGGTCAAACGGGTCAACTAGGTCAAACGTGTCTATTTGTCTGGAAGCTTGAGTCTTTGGTTTTGGTATGATTAGGGTTTCACATGTTTTTCATTTACACGTACTTATGTACTCGCATGATCTAGGTAACCTTTGAAGGTTGGCTATCCACTCGTTTCTCAAATAAACCCTAAGTACTCTTTGCATACATCAGGTGAGTTCATGCCCCACGCTTTATTTAATCTCTTTTGGGGGAGATAGCATACTGGTATTTTACGAACGCTTTTAATATTTAAGTTGTGTATAATATTGATATAGTGCTATTTATCATGGGAAAATTCCTCACACTTTCGAATTGTTAATAATTAATAGCGGGGAAACTTGGGTAGTACTACTGGGTCTGACGAGCCCCACCTGTGTGACTCGAGGTCAACCGGGTGCAATTTGTCCTATTGAACATTGTCACGACATGGTAAGTCGTGACAGGAGGCAACAACTATCACAGTCAGCTTCAATTGCGAAATCACTATGTATTAATATTGCTGTTAATGGACTAGCTATCTATTGCAATACACTGCTTATATATATCACAACTGTCTATATGTTTACTGAACTCAAACTCTTGAACTCACCAACCTATGTGTTGACATTTTAGTATGCTTTTCTCAGGTCATTAAGCTGCTTGCCTCTAGGAGCACTCCACGGTTCACTTGCATACTAAGACTCGGTTTTCAAGACATTAGTATTTTAACGATTATGGTTTACTATTTTGGGTTGGCACATGTTTTGCCATATTTATACTTTAAGTTGTTGGGTTGTTTTCAAAACGCTTCCGCACTGTTTTAAACTAAATCTTTGGTTGTTTTATTTTACTTGTGGCATATAGAGTCGTTCTATGTAACTACTGACTGTGATCCTGGTTTGTTCACACGCCTCGCGGTAAAACCCCGCACGTGGATTTTGAGGGTGTGACAGATTTGCTTGATGAAAATCCAATTAATTGCAGGTTAAGCTTCGACAGTAGATGAGAAACGAAAGCCCTTTAACAATTTTGGTTTAAATTGTCCGAAAGGTGGACTTCGACAAGGTTGCAGGTTGCGGTGATGGTGGGTGCTCGGATTTGATGTTGTTGTTTGTTTCAGGTAAAATTTGAGAGTTGTTCAGATCAAAGGTAGATAAACGTTCGATCGAGTGAAGTTAATTGTATTATTAATGATCTTAATTGTTCAAACGGCTATGTTATTGAAGATTTCGGTTACCCACACTGTTTCGAGCTTGTAACCGGTGTTTAGATGGGTTTAAAGTTCGTAACGGCTTTCGAATCATGTTAATAACGCGTTTGGGATGATTTGGTGTATTGATTTCGGGCGTTTTGTGGCGTTTTAAGCCTCGCCGGAGCTCGGCCGGCGGCGGCTGCCGGATTTACGGGCTCAAGGGTGGAGGGTTGGTTTTTAAAGAATTTACATATCTAGTCCCTGTAATTTAATTGTTTAACATTTCATGTTTAAAACATCCTTTTAAAGTTTCAAATTTGACAATAAAACCCCCTAAACTTCTTTAAACCTTTTTAAGTTTATTAAGTTTTACATATTATTATCATTGATAATAATATGATTATTATTATTTTTCTTAGTTATTATTATTATTATTATTATTATTATTATTATTATCATTATTATTATTATACAATTTACTACTTTAATTATTAACTTTTATAAATTAAACTTTAATAATGATAAAAGAACAAACATAGATAACCCCTAAGTTTCATAAATGCCAACAATAACCCTTACAAGAATTAACGACGATAACATTTAATTAACCAAAAAGTACACGATGTTACAGTCTCCCCAACTTAAAAGAATTTCGTCCCGAAATTAAGAATAAAGCTAAGAGAACAAATGCGGGTATCTCTCCTTCATATGATCCTCACGCTCCCAAGTGAACTCCGCTCCACGTTTGTTTTCCCAACGGACTTTAACGATAGGCGTGGTAGTCGTTCGGGTCTTCTTCAGGGTTCGATCCATAATCTCAACAGGCTTCTCAACAAAGTGCAATGACTCATCGATTTGAATTTCCTCTGGTGGAACATGCAAATTTTCATCAGCCAGGCACTTCCTCAAGTTTGAGACATGAAAGACTGGATGAACTCCGCTAAGTTCAGAAGGTAGCTCCAGTTTGTAAGCCACTTTCCCAATTCTTTTCAGAATCTTGAAGGGTCCTACAAAACGTGGGGCTAACTTACCCTTCTTCCCAAAACGTACAACACCCTTCCATGGAGAGACCTTAAGAAGAACCATATCGTCAACTTGAAACTCCAACGGTTTGCGTCTTTTATCGGCATAACTCTTTTGGCGACTTCTAGCCACCTCAAGGTTATTCCGGATCTTGGAAACTTTGTCAGTCGTTTCTTGAATAAGTTCCGGACCAGTGATAAGATTTTCCCCAATGTCGGTCCAACAGATTGGAGAACGACATTTACGACCATACAAAGCCTCGAATGGTGCCATCTTGATACTTGAGTGATAACTATTGTTATACGAAAATTCCGCGAGCGGTAAATGCGTATCCCAATCACCACCAAAATCAAGGACACAAAGACGCAGCAGATCCTCGAGGGTTTGGATTGTTCGTTCGGTTTGACCATCGGTTTGAGGATGGTAAGCCGTACTTAAATCCAATTGAGTACCCAAGAGTTCTTGCATCGAAGACCAGAAGTGCGATGTGAAACGAGCATCTCGATCGGAAAAAATGTGTAAAGGCACGCCATGACGACTCACAATTTCGTCAATGTAGATTCGAGCCAGCTTTGAAACCTTGTACGTATCTCGTATGGGTATGAAATGTGTTGTCTTGGTCAAACGGTCAACGATGACCCAAATACTATCATGACCACGAGGTGTACGAGGTAACTTGGTTATGAAATCCATGGATATATGTTCCCATTTCCACATAGGGATTTCAGGTTGCTTAAGTAAACCACTTGGTCGTTGATGCTCGGCTTTGACCCTTGCACACGTGAGACACTTAGAAACATAAGACGCGATATCTTTCTTCATTCCAGGCCACCAATATTGACCACGCAAGTCCATGTACATCTTATCGGAGCCAGGATGAATGGAATATCGGGTTTGATGAGCTTCGTTCATAATGAAGTGTCGAAGATTGTCACGATTCGGGATCCAAAGTCGATTCAAGAAGTACCACATGCCATTCGGTTTTGTCTCCAGTTGTGACCGAACGTTAGACATCAAATCTTCACCCTTCCCTTCGTCGGTTAATGCCGCTTGTTGAGCCTCGCGAATGCATAACTCGAGGTCACTATCGATCCTTATGTTTTGGAGCATGATGGTAGCCTCGTTGACATCCACATGGATCTCGGTATCAAATTCTCCTAGCGTATCAAACCATTGCCTTCGATCTCGAATCTCTTGAAGCGAAACAGTCTTATTGTGAACCTTGCGACTTAGCGCGTCGGCTACAACATTCGCCTTGCCAGGATGGTAGCGAATGTCGCAATCGTAGTCGCTAATTAGCTCGATCCATCGTCTTTGTCTCATGTTGAGATCCTTTTGGCTGAACACGTGTTGGAGACTCTTATGATCGGTGTAGACTATGCATTGCGTTCCATATAAATAGTGTCGCCAAATCTTCAATGCGAAAACCACAGCACCAAGTTCAAGATCATGTGTTGTGTAGTTCACCTCATGAACCTTCAATTGCCTCGACGCGTATGCTATAACTTTGCCTCGTTGCATGAGAACACAACCAAGACCTTGATTAGAGGCATCGCAATATACGGTAAAGTCGTCGTTTCCATCGGGAAGTGTGAGAATAGGAGCGTTACACAACTTGCGTTTCAATGTCTCGAAATCCTCTTCTTGCTCGGGTCCCCATTCAAAGAGTCGATTCTTTTGGGTTAGCGCCGTTAATGGTTTAGCAATCTTCGAGAAATTTGCTATGAACCTACGGTAATATCCCGCTAAACCCAGAAAAGAACGAACCTCGGTTGGGGTTGTGGGAATGCACCAATTCTTCACGGCTTCAATTTTAGCAGGATCAACGTGAATTCCTTGGCTATTCACCACATGTCCTAAAAATTGAACTTCTTCCAACCAAAATTCACACTTGGAAAACTTAGCGTACAATTGCTCCTTCTTCAAAAGTTCAAGAACTTGTCGCAAGTGTGTCTCGTGATCGACTTTCGTCTTGGAATATATAAGAATGTCATCAATGAACACGATTACGAACTTATCCAAATACGGTTTACATACTCGATTCATGAGATCCATGAACACGGCAGGTGCATTGGTCAAACCAAAAGGCATAACCATGAACTCGTAGTCCCATATCGAGTACGAAAAGCGGTCTTTGGAATGTCATCATCGTGAACACGTAGTTGATGATACCCAGAACGTAGATCGATCTTTGAGAATTGAGTTGCTCCTTGAAGTTGGTCGAAGAGATCATCGATTCGAGGAAGAGGGTATCGGTTTTTGATAGTAAGCTTGTTGAGTTCCCGGTAGTCGATGCACATACGAAATGATCCATCCTTCTTCTTCACAAACAGTACAGGTGCACCCCACGGTGATGAGCTAGGACGAATGAAACCCTTATCGGTCAACTCCTGCAATTGACTAGCTAATTCTTGCATTTCAGACGGTGCAAGACGATATGGTGATTTAGCCACAGGGTTTGTGCCAGGAATTAAGTCAATCTTGAACTCAACTTCTCGCACGGGAGGTAACCCTTTAAGATCCTCGGGAAAAACCTCGGGAAAGTCTCGCACAACAGGAATGTCTTTCAACTCCTTACCCTTGGCTTTCGTATTAACTACATATGCCATGAAAGCCATGTAGTTTTTACTTAAGCACTTGCGAGCCTTGACGCAAGACATGAGTTTGAGTCTTTGGATGATTTCTCCCCAAAAACCTTCAAAGTATCTCCAGTCGGTAAAGGAATTCGGATACACTTCTCGAAACATAGAATTTCCGCACGATGTTTGGCTAACCAATCCATACCAATGATAACATCAAAGCTTCCCAATTGCATAGGAATAAGGTCGACGAAGAACTCGTGTTCGTTAAGGCTTAAAGTGTAGTCACGTATTACGACGCCACGACGATAGATTTTCCATCGGCGATTTCGACAGTGAAAGATCTTTCTAGATTGACGCGCGGTTTAGAAAGTAAAGACTCGAATTCCAGGGACACGAAACTCCTATCGGCACCCGAATCAAACAATACAAATGCATAATGTTTATTTACAAGATACATACCTGTTTGGTAACAACCTATTATTGGTATGATGAACATAGATAGGAAATTTCACAAGACAAGAAAGGATTAAAAGAAATTCAACGGCGTACCATTCACCACGTCGTTGTTGGCTTGTGCTTGATTGGCGTTGATGTTGAAAGCCCTTCCACGAGCCGGTGGCACAGTTCCCGCATTGCGAGGACATTGAGGGCGAATATGACCAGCCTCGCCACAGTTGTAGCAGGTTCGGTTGGTAAGCATGGCAGTGTTGTTTGGCGCACGAAGACAAGTAGCCACCAAATGACTATACTTTCCACACAGAGAGCAGACTCGGCATGGAATGTTGCTTGCATGATGGTACTTGCACGTGTTACACATAGGATGTGGACCAGCATAAACCTTAGCCATGGGAGCTTGATTCGCAACCACCATTTGTTTTTTAGGAGCATTAGGAGCGGTCACGGCGTAGTTGCGTGTCGGGATGAACTTACGCTTCTTGTTTTGAGAAGATGACTCGGCCCTTACCTCCTTTGTTGCCTCGGGTATCACCTTCGTAACAGACTTGGAACCCTTTGCCGACATAGTGCCAGCTCTTATATGATTCTCGGTGAGCTGTGCAGTGATGGTAATTGCTTCCTCCAAAGTTGTGGGCCTACTACCCACCACGGCATCTTGAATTTGAGGTGGCACCCCCTTGATAAATTTCTCGATGTTACGGGGCACGGTGTCCACCATGTGTGGTAGGAGCATACTCAACTCATGATGCCGGGTGGAATAAGCCAAATGATTCCCACCATCCTGTTTGAGGTTCCAGAACTCCTCCTCTAACTTTTGCAACTCGCTCCTCGGACAAAACTTTTGGATCATGATCTCCTTAAATTCCTCCCAAGGTAAGGCCAAAGCAATCTCGGTTCCACGGTTTCTTTTTCACTATTCCACCATGTGAGTGCTCGTTGTTGAAGAACACTTGTGGCATAGCGAACCTTGAACTCGTTGGGACACTCGCTAACAATGAACGTATTCTCCATACTTTCAAACCACTCGAGAAGTCCAGTGGCTCCTTCTTTTCCACTAAAGCTAGTGGGTTTGCACGAGTTGAAGTGTTTGAAGGTGCAAGTACGGTTGTTCCCTTGTTGATTGTTCCCATTTTGATTGTTGCTATTGTCTCCATTAGCACCACTATTGTTCCCATTGGTGTTGTTGTTGTTGCTATTAGCCATTAGTGTGCTATTGAGTTCAGCAACCATAGTCGGGAGAACGGCAACCATTTGTCGGGCAATCATGGCAGCTAGCTTACGGTCGGAACTTCCACGCTTTCCATGGTGACGAGACATGCTGGATATACAAAAATGAGTTAGTTATAGGAGCGGGGATAACAAAGGATAGTAGTTTAACAAAGATAAGCTAAGGGTTATAAGGTACACGGGATGTTTCCATTTGGTAACGCATTACCATTTGAAAACGTTGACACGTCAAGGTGAATTGACCCATTTACCTTAGAAACTTGTGTATGTTGACCATAGTTTATCACTCATCCCAGAAATCCCCAGGTAAGCATAACTAGTCCCGTAGGATTTATGCGATATGCTTGCCTTAGCCCGAGGGCCTTTTGCCAGGAAAACCAGGATACAGGTGTCTATGTGTCACACAATATTTCTTAGGTTCATAGAATCAAAACCTTGATGAGATTTATATAGATTAGACATAACGTCTAAAGATCCAAGTCATAACATAAGCATAAGATTCCACGTGTCGACGAGAATAAGATTAAGAGAGTTCATGTTCGGGGAGAGTCAAAGAGTCAAAGTTAAGTTTAGGGAGACAAGTAACAATGTTTAGGCAATCCTATGCTAAGGCATCAAATTGCACATAAGAGGCATAGCATTATGTAGCATGAAAAGTATATGATTTACAAGATAGAAATATAATTCTATAAGGTTCATGCATACTATAGCCTAGGTCACCATTTCTAATAACCTAGATCCCTATAGTTATGGGCTCTGATACCAATCTGTCACACCCCAACCTTGACGGCGGAAACGTCGAGGAGTGAGAGTTAAGATCGTTCATAGCCACATAACGCTATTAATAAACCAAATATAATTTAAACATAAGTTTCAATTGTCACATTACAATCATAAGTTTCAAAGAAAATAAAAGCAAAACATAGAATGTAACAATTCATTCTATTTTATTTATTAATCTAGGTCCACTCCTAGATTTGCAAGCTTCAATGTGTAGATAATCAAACTTGGGCATTTCCTGAAACATGTTAAAAATAAAAGGTCAACAATAATGTTGGTGAGCATTCCATAGTTTTTAATACATAAGTATATATAAAAGATGGCAATTCAAGTCATAAGTTAGTGAATATAGTGATTAGGGATGCTATGAACAATGCAACAATCAAACCTTGACAATGTTTTACAAGTCTCAAACGTTAAAAGTATATACGATCAGCTAAGTGTACTTGGATCAACCAAGCAGGCTTGTCTTACCCATAGATCTATGACTTCGCTGGGCTAGCAATAGTTAATGATTGTACATATAACGCCATAACATGGTAACCACATAAGTTCAACTAACCACAACTTAACATGATGAATTACCATAAAGTTTTACAAGTCTCAAATAAGTTTACAAGTGCAAAGTATAAGTTAACATGTTTCACCCCAAAGTGTGAAATAAAATAAAAAGGGGGTATGGAATACTCACATGATCAAAAGTATAATTGACGATTAATAAGAAATAATAGTAAGCGTCGATTCAACGTAGCCCTTCACGGTGTACCTATAATATATATTTATAAGATTTTAAGTTTAATTATATTAAGTTTAACGTGTTAACGGAGACTAAGGTTCTAAGTGGAATTTTAGTGCTTGCCAAATAATTATGTTTTAACAATATGGAATCCATTATATTTATTAAATTCAATTTGTTACATTCTATATAAAGTTTTATACAAATATGACATTAATAACAATTTTGGTATATAAAGATTTAAATAAGGTCTATAAACATAATCTAAGCAATAATTTTAAAAAAACTACATTTGAAATAATCACATTTGTGAAATATAATATGTGTTTTTTTTTTATATAAAAACAATTAAACTATTTATATTATTTCTTGATTATTTATCAGAAAGTAAAAAAATTGTTTATTTTTAAAGAAATAATTCTCAGAAAAACAATTAAACTATTTTAGAAAAATGCAGCTTTTATAAAATGTCCTTTTATAATTTTAAAAATATTTAAGAATGTTATAGAAGATTAAAAAAATCTCAAACAAAAAAATGTGGAGTGGCCCGGGGTCGAACCCGGGACCTCCAGGTTCTGATGGGGACGGGTTACCAGTAGGCGAGGTCGCCTGTGCCTGACAAAGGTTGGGTTTTAATTCCTTAAAACACAATTCCAATGAATCCCCCATATGAACCCTAGATCAAGATGGATCAAATTGAACCCCAAATCGTGGTTGTTAATGAAATTAATCACAGGGCTTTTGATCCATACATAGAATCGAGTATGCCATAGTGTTTAATTACCTAGATTGTAGTTTGAATCGATGTAGATGAACAGGGCACCAGTCGCGACCGAGGAATGTTGATCCTAAAGGATTTGCTTGATGAAAATCCAATTAATTGCAGGTTAAGCTTTGACAGTAGATGAGAAACGAAAGCCCTTTAACAATTTTGGTTTAAATTGTCCGAAAGGTGGACTTCGACAAGGTTGCAGGTTGCGGTGATGGTGGGTGCTCGGATTTGATGTTGTTGTTTGTTTCAGGTAAAATTTGAGAGTTGTTCAGATCAAAGGTAGATAAACGTTCGATCGAGTGAAGTTAATTGCATTATTAATGATCTTAATTGTTCAAACGACTATGTTATTGAAGATTTCGGTTACCCACACTGTTTCGAGCTTGTAACCGGTGTTTAGATGGGTTTAAAGTTCGTAACGGCTTTCGAATCATGTTAATAACGCGTTTGGGATGATTTGGTGTATTGATTTCGGGCGTTTTGTGGCGTTTTAAGCCTCGCCGGAGTTCGCCGGAGCTCGGCCGGCGGCGGCTGCCGGATTTACGGGCTCAAGGGTGGAGGGTTGGTTTTTAAAGAATTTACATATCTAGTCCCTGTAATTTAATTGTTTAACATTTCATGTTTAAAACATCCTTTTAAAGTTTCAAATTTGACAATAAAACCCCCTAAACTTCTTTAAACCTTTTTAAGTTTATTAAGTTTTACATATTATTATCATTGATAATAATATGATTATTATTATTTTTCTTAGTTATTATTATTATTATTATTATTGTTATTATTATTATCATTATTATTAACTTTATTATGATTATGGTTATGATTATTATTATTATTATTATTATTATTATTATTATTATTATTATTATTATTATTATTATTATTATTATTATACAATTTACTACTTTAATTATTAACTTTTATAAATTAAACTTTAATAATGATAAAAGAACAAACATAGGTAACCCCTAAGTTTCATAAATGCCAACAATAACCCTTACAAGAATTAACGACGATAACATTTAATTAACCAAAAAGTACACGATGTTACAATTAGAATTAGTTTTAAGAAAAAAATCTACTCAAAGTTAATCATCCCAATAGCTGATATCAGATATTTAGATCTCTGTTCATCAAAAGCTTTTGTAAACAGATCAGCATATTGTTCATCTGTATGAACTTTAACTAGTTTAATTAATCCCTTTTCATAGTTATCTCTTATTAAATGATACCTGATGTTGATGTGTTTGGTCCTTGAGTGCTGCACAGGGTTCTCAGTGATAGAGATAGCACTGTTGTTGTCTATGTGGATAGGAGTCTCTTTGAAGTTAAATCCATAGTCCAGCATCTGATTTTGAATCCAAAGCACTTGAGCACAGCAGCTTGCAGCAGCAATGTATTCAGCCTCAGCAGTTGATGCAGACACACAGGATTGTTGAACCTCAAGATCAGGACCAAGGGAGTGATTTTTGGCTATGGGTGTCTTAGCAATCTTACAATCAGTCATGTTGAACCTCTTGAGTATGTCTTGAACATATTTTGACTGACTTATGAAGATGCCATCTTCAACCTGCTTCACTTGAATTCCTAGAAAGAAATTGAGTTCTCCCATTGAACTCATTCAAATCTGTCTTTCATCAGCTTCTCAAAGTCTTTGCAGAGCTTTGGATTAGTTGAACCAAAGATGATGTCATCTACATATACTTGAACCAGCAATAAGTCATTTCCCTGTCCTTTGATGAAGAGAGTTCTATCTATAGTACCTCTCCTGTATCCATGTTTACAAAGGTACTCAGATAGTGTCTCATACCACTTCCTGGGTGCCTGATGCAACCCATAAAGAGCTTTGTCAAGCTTGCAGACATAATCTGGATGATCAGGGTCTACAAAACCAGGTGGCTGTTTGACATAAACCTCTTCATCAATCAATCCATATAAGAAAGCACACTTTACATCAAGTTGAAAGACCTTGAAGTTCTTGGATGCAGCAAATGCCAGGAATATCCTAACAGCTTCTAGTCTTGCTACAGGAGCAAAAACATCACTGTAGTCAATCCCTTCTTCTTGTGTGTATCCTTGAACAACTAGTCTTGCCTTGTTCTTGATGATGATTCCTCTATCATCCTTCTTATTCCTAAAAACCCATTTGGTTCCAATGGTAGTCTTCCCATGAGGAAGAGGACAAAGGTTCTAAACTTTCTGCCTTTTGAATTGAAGCAGCTCTTGTTGCATAGCTTCAACCCAACTTCCATCCTTTAGAGCTTCATCAACTTTCTTTGGCTCTATCTGAGATAAGAAACAAGAGTGAAGACAAACATTTGCTTCATGGGTTTGTCCTCTTGTTCTTACCCCTGTGACAACATCTCCAATGATGTTTGTGGTGGGGTGAGACTTGTGGATCCTTAGCTGAGGGATCACAACAAGTTGCTGAGAAAGATCCAAATTTGAGAAATTTAGATCTAGCCTGGAAGATTCACCCTCCACATTATCACACTTATCAAGATTAACTTGATCCAATGAGTGTGACATCATTGATGTTGTCATCTATGGTATGGTTATTAGCATCAAGAAATTCCTGATCACTATCACCATCACCATTGTTGTCTTCTACAATTGAGGTGTCTTTATCTGGTTGAGGAGCCTCTGAGCTGGAATTTGAAGGCATACCAGATGTATCAGCTGAATTTGTCATTGTTGTGCTGATAGAAACCTCATTTGCTGAAGTAGTTCCAACTGGAGCTGAAGATGTATGAGTTGAGGGTCTTCCTAGCTCAAATCTTGGATCAGGATCACCTGTATTTAAATTTTTTGCAGATCCTGAAACATGCTCACAAGATTTGTTAAAACAGTTGGTAATAAATCAAGATCAAACAGCCAATCAGGACCAGAACCAGCCACACAGGGTGTGTGTTCATTGAAAGTCACATTGGCTGACTCCTCAACAATTCTAGTTCTGAGATTGTATACTCTATAAGCTTTAGCTTGGGAAGAGTATCCAATGAAATGTCCATCATCTGATTTCTCAGCAAACTTGGCAATTTGATCTTTGGTATTCAAGATGGTGCAGGGACATCCAAATGACCTGAGAAAACCAATGAAAGGTTTCCTCTTGTGCCAAAGTTCATAAAAAGTCTTACCATGTGTCTTAACTACTAAAACTCTGTTTTGCACATAGCAAGCAGTATTAACTGCCTCTGCCCAGAAGGTGATGGGCAGTTTAGAGTCAGACAACATAGTTCTTGCAGCTTCAATAAGTGTCCTGTTTCTCCTCTCAGCAACTCCGTTTTGCTGAGGAGTCCTGGGAGCACTATATTGTCTTGTAATACCTTTTTCATCACAAAATGTATCAAGGATTTGGTTCTTGAATTCAGTTCCTTGATCACATCTTATGGTTTTGACCTTGTGATCACATTGATTCTCAACTTTTAAGATGAAATTCTTCAGAATCTCAGGGGTTTCATCCTTAGTTCTAAGGAAGAAGACCCAAGTGAATCTTGTAAAATCATCTGTGATCACTAAACAGTAAGAGGTCCTTCCTAGACTCATTACACTGGTGGGGCAAAGAGATCCATATGTAACAAGTGTAGGGGAGTAGTGATGGAGTTCTTTTCCTTAGGCTTGTGAGATACCTTGTGTTGCTTCCCTTTCAGGCATGCAACACAATGATCATCACTTGTAAACTCTTTCTTTGGCATTCCAGTTACCAGATCATGTTTAATTAATTTATTCATGTTCTTAAAGTTTACATGGCACATTCTTTTATGCCATAGGAAAGACTCATCACTATTTGCTTTAGATAGAAAGCATGAAACTTCTCCAGAGGGAGATGTTTCTTGCAAATCCATCTTGTACATGTTCCCTTTCCTGGGGGCTCTGAGCAGGATATGCTCATGAGGAATGACCACTCAGGCTTGAGAACAATGCACTCATGCTCAGTAAAGAGCATGTTATGACTCTGATCACAAAATTGGGATACACTCAGAAGATTGTACCCAAGCTCCTTAACAAAGTTTACCTTCTCAATGCTGAGCTTACCATTTGTGACCTTGCCCCTTCCAGAAATGTAACCACCTTCATCTCCTCCAAAAGCAACTGGTCCTCCATCAATTCTCTCAAAATTATGGAGTAGAGACCTATTGCCTGTCATGTGCCTGGAACAGCCACTGTCAATTATCCAGACATTCCTGTTTGTCTTGAGCTGTTCCTGCACAAAGAAAATGATTAGTTACATTTGGAAACCCAAGCCTTACTTGTCTTGGGCTCACTAAGTGTAATAGAAGGTAATGCAACAGTAATAGATCCTATGGTTGTACTATGGGGATCTTCAGCTGTTGTTGATGGAGAAACTTCAGTCATTTGGTCTTTCTTAGACTTCCACACCACCTTTGGAGTCTTGGACTTGACCTTCAAAACCTTAGAAGCTTTTGGGACTTCACAAGTTTTGATGACTGAACCTTCGGAAGATTCTACAGTCACTGCAGCAGACTTCAGTGCTTCGGAAGAACTCCTTTCTTCCGAGACCAATTTTACTTCCGAAGGTAATTTTCCATTTACCTTCTTCTTTGATTTGGAGCTTCCGAAGGAAACAGACTTTCCTTCCGAAGCTTGAGACTTCTTGAGACTCTTTGAAGTCTTTGTATTGGTCATGTGGATAGTACTTTTAGGATTGTATGGGCAATCCTTAGCAATGTGAGAGGTACTTTCACACATGACACATAACATTTTCTTCTTCAAAGGAGTCTCCTTTTTGAGAGCAAGACTGGCTTTGGTCACATCCCTTCTCCACCTTCATCTTGGTAGATGCTGAGACAGTTCTTTTGGGCTGTGAACTGTTCTTGGAGTTTGATGGTCCAGGCTGTGCAGCAGTGGTACACAGCAGCTCAGTCTTCTTCTTTGCACTGAGATGATTTGAACAAGAACCAGGACTCTTAGCTGAGGAGTCTTGGTTGATGTCTTCAGTCCTCACTACTTTGAAACCTGCAGAGATAAAAACTTGTTTCTGCTTAGCATCAAAAGTAGCCTTGATCTCTTGAGCCTTCTTTGCTTTCCTCTTGCTCTTCCTGATCAAGTTCTTTCTCTTGGACTTGGTCATCACAGTAGATTTCTTCTCCTCAGAAGGATAGTGGCCCTTGGAGAATCCTCTTCTTCACTCTTCTCAGAGGAATTCTTCACTATCACTTCTTCATCATCCTCACTTATAGGATCTATGAGAGGAAGCTCATCTTCACAAGTTCCACACCTAGGAGATCTTACAGACAAGATTGTGTGTGGAGGAGCTATCTCATTTGATCCCAGTCCCTGTCTATTTTGATAGCACACTTTGTTGTGCAGGGATGAGGATATCATGTTTTGAAGGTCTCTTCTTCAAGAACACTCTTCTCTGCCTTGGCTTTGCTGATCACAAGCTCAGCCTGGCACTCAGTCAACTTAGTTATGAGATCCTGGATCTGAGTTCTAAAATCTGTATGTTCATGTTTTAGTACTGAAATGGTTTTCTCCAAGTCCTCTATCTTTAACTTGTAATCATTTTCAGACTTTCTAAAATCAGATTTTAATATGTTTAATGACTCAAGATCAGATCTCATCTCTAAGTTGTAGGACCTGTATCTATTTACTTTAGCAATGCATTCAGGAGTACAGAGATGTTCCAATACCTTGGCTTCATCATGGTCAGCCATCAGTGCTTGGTTTGGAGAAGCATCTTCCACCTGAAAGCTCCAGTCAAAGCCTCCCTCTTCAACAGCAACAACAGCATGTTGCTTTGGCTTCTCATTCTGAGGGGCTTTGTCAGTGTAGTTTGGTCTGGGTTGTGTTTGGACCCCATTTGTTTTAGGTGCCTTACACTCCCTAGCAAAGTGGCCCATAAGGTTACAGTTGTAACACTTAACTTTGCTTTTATCCAGCCCAAACTTTCCACTGGTAGCATTGCTTGGAAATCTTCTTCCTGTTCTCTTGTAGAACTTCTTGGCTCTATGAGTGAGGAGAGCCATCTGCTGAACTATCTCCATGTATTCTAGGTCATCTGGATGGATACAGTCCAGGTCTTCAAGAGTGAAGAGAGAGTTCCCACAGCTTTCATCAGTAGACACAAAGGCTTGAGAAGAACTTGTCTCTTGGAATGGGCTTCCTTGAGTAAAGTTCTCCCTTGGTGTCTCCGGGAAGGTGATGAAAGGACCCTTTTGTGAGTTGTCAGGGTAGCATATGAGATGATGTTGGGGTTCTATGCTGTCCCTTTCAACCACATGAAGGGCTGAACCCATTTGATTGTTGGAGTTGCCAGATGAACCTTGCATGTTCATCTCCATCTGGTATCCACTGAGAATCCCATACAACTCTGTCAGAGTAAGAGTTTTAAGGTTCTCAGTCCTCTTGATCACCACACAGTAGTGTGTCCATTGCCTAGGAAGTGAGGACATGAACTTCCTTACAATGTCCCTGTTCTCAAGAGGAACTCCTCCATCCACTAGGGTATCCACTATCTCAACATACCTGAAGTATTGTTGAGTCATGGTTTCACCTGCTTTGAAGGTGAAGTTTTCAAACTGCTGCTTCAGAAGATCCTTCTTGTTCTCCTTGGCTTCAGAGGAGCCTTCATACATCAGCTTCAGTGCATCCCACAGTTGTTTGGCTGTTTTGCACTTCTTAAAACCTCTGTATACAGAGTTTGGGAGAGCAGTCTGAAGAGCAGTCATGGCCTTCCTATCAATCTCTACTCTTTTTCTATCTTCATCTGAGTAGTTGGCCACATCTTTTGGAATCATACCAGCACCAGTAGCAGAAGGGGTGCTGGGTATGAAAGGTCCATTCTCAACAGATTCCCACATTCTTGAATCAAGAGACCTGATGAAACCTTCCATTCTCATACACCAGGTGTCAAAATCATCAAGAGTGATCAGTGGGGATTTGTTCATGGTTCCAGTCTCCATATCAGTCTTTGAGATGGAAGCCATTTGGAAAGTTTAGTTTTTGTGTGTGTGAGGGATCTTAAGATGGTGAGATTTATATCAAGAGCCTGGAAAGCTCTGATACCAATTGCAGGACCGTTTAAGGGCTTGAACACAATTACAACACAACAACACAATGAGGAGAGAAACTAAACTTTAATCAAACAGTGAACTGGATTAACCAAGGTGATACAAAGAACACAAGTAAAGTAAAGAGACAGAACAAGAGAGTATGGGTTTCAAGGAGGCAGTATATTGCTTTCTCAAGTTCTTTTACAAGTGTTACAAAGCATAAAGAAAGATACAAGAACTTGGAGTACTTATACTACAACCTACAGCCGGCTATACTTTGAAAGCCAGCTGGATACAATTGACTAGACACTAACAAAATCAATTGGAGGATCAAAAGGCATATCTGCCTTTTGACCTTGTGAGTATGACATGCCATAGCTCACATCCTTATACATTACAAAAAGGATAAAGTACATAAAGTAGAAAGTTACAGACTCAAGACCTCAATGTATAGTTACCAAAAGCATGGACCTTTTCACCAACTCATGTAAGTTGGTGACTTTACAGAGATGCAGCGGAAAGGTGCTTTATGGAACAGTACATCAAATAAAGCATGTGTACTAAAAGTCTTCGGAAGAAATCTGTCTTCATAGGTTGAAGCTTCGGAAGACTTTGTCTCTGAGGCTTCGGAAGACTTCATGTTTGGCTTCGAAAGATATTGGTCTTGGCTTCGGAAGATTTTACACTTAGAGTATTTTCTAATGCTTTGTGTAAAACTTCCGAAGCATTCTTCACTTCAGTACTAAGTGTCTTAGCAACATGCACTAAGTACTGAAGTGAAGAATGCTTCGGAAGTTTTACACAAAGCATTAGAAAATACTCTAAGTGTAAAATCTTCCGAAGCCAAGACCAATATCTTCCGAAGCCAAACATGAAGTCTTCCGAAGCTTCAGAGACAAAGTCTTCCGAAGCTTCAACCTATGAAGACAGATTTCTTCCGAAGACTTTTAGTACACATGCTTTATCTGATGTACTGTTCCATAAAGCACCTTTCCGCTGCATCTTTGTAAAGTCACCAACTTACATGAGTTGGTGAAAAGGGCCTTGCTTTTGGTAACTGTACATTGAGGTCTTGAGTCTGTAACTTTCCACTTTATGTACTTTATCCTTTTTGTAATGTATAAGGATGTGAGCTATGGCATGTCATAGTCACAAGGTCAAAAGGCAGATATGTCCTTTTGATCCTACAATTGATTTTGTTAGTGTCTAGTCAATTGTATCCAGCTGGCTTTCAAAGTATAGCCGGCTGTAGGTTGTAGTATAAGTATTTCAAGTTCTTGTATCTTTCCATATGCTTTGTAACACTTGTAAAAGAACTTGAGAAAGCAATATACTGCCTCCTTGAAACCCATACTCTCTTGTTCTATCTCTTGCTTTACTTGTGTTCTTTGTATCACTTTGGTTTCCCAGTTCACTGTTTGATTAAGTTTAGTTAATCTCCTCATTGTGTTGTTGTGTTGTAATTGTGTTTAAACCCTTAAACGATCCTGCTAATCTTAAGATCCCTCACACACACAAAAGCTAAACTCTTCAAATGGCTTCCATCTCAAAGACTGATATGGAGACTGGAACCATGAACAAATCCCCACTGATCACTCTTGATGATTTTGACACCTGGTGCATGAGGATGGAAGGCTTCATCAGGTCTCTTGATTCAAGAATGTGGGAATCTGTTGAGAATGGACCTTTCATACCCAGCACCCCCTCTGCTACTGGTGCTGGTATGATTCCTAAAGATGTGGCCAACTACTCAGATGAAGATAGAAAAAGAGTAGAGATTGACAGGAAGGCCATGACTGCTCTTCAGACTGCTCTCCCAAACTCTGTATACAGAGGTTTTAAGAAGTGCAAGACAGCCAAACAGCTGTGGGATGCACTGAAGCTGATGTATGAAGGCTCCTCTGAAGCCAAGGAGAACAAGAAAGATCTTCTGAAGCAGCAGTTTGAGAATTTCACCTTCAAAGCAGGTGAAACCATGACCCAACAATACTTCAGGTATGTTGAGATTGTGGATACCCTAGTGGATGGAGGAGTTCCTCTTGAGAACAGGGACATTGTAAGGAAGTTCATGTCCTCACTTCCTAGGCAATGGACACACTATTGTGTGGTGATCAAGAGGACTGAGAACCTTAAGACTCTTACTCTTACAGAGTTGTATGGGATTCTCAGTGGATACCAGATGGAGATGAACATGCAAGGTTCATCTGGCAACTCCAACAATCAAATGGGTTCAGCCCTTCATGTGGTTGAAAGGGACAGCATAGAACCCCAACATCATCTCATATGCTACCCTGACAACTCACAAAAGGGTCCTTTCATCACCTTCCCGGAGACACCAAGGGAGAACTTTACTCAAGGAAGCCCATTCCAAGAGACAAGTTCTTCTCAAGCCTTTGTGTCTGCAGATGAAAGCTGTGAGAATTATCTTTTCACTCTTGAAGACCTGGACTGTATCCATCCAGATGACCTGGAATACATGGAGATAGTTCAGCAGATGGCTCTCCTCACTCACAGAGCCAAGAAGTTCTACAAGAGGACAGGAAGAAGATTTCCAAGCAATGCTACCAGTGGTAAGTTTGGGCTGGATAAAAGCAAAGTTAAGTGTTACAACTGTAACCTTATGGGTCACTTTGCTAGGGAGTGTAAGGCACCTAAAGCAAATGGGGGCCAAACACAACCCAGACCAAACTACACTGACAAAGCCCCTCAGGCTGAGAAGACAAAGCAACATGCTGCTGTTGCTGTTGAAGAGGGAGGCTTTGACTGGAGTTTTCAGGTGGAGGATGCTTCTCCAAACCAAGCACTGATGGCTGACCATGATGAAGCCAAGGTATTGGAACATCTTTGCTCCCCTGAATGCATTGCTAAAGTAAATAGATACAGGTCCTACAACCTAGAGATGAGATCTGATCTTGAGTCATTAAACATATTAAAATCTGATTTTAGAAAGTCTGAAAATGATTACAAGTTAAAGATAGAGGACTTGGAGAAAACCATTTCAGTACTAAAACATGAACATACAGATTTTAGAACTCAGATCCAAGATCTCATCACTAAGTTAACTGAGTGCCAGGCTGAGCTTGTGATCAGCAAAGCCAAGGCAGAGAAGAGTGTTCTTGAAGAAGAGACCTTCAAGAACATGATATCCTCATCCCTGCACAAAAAGGTTTGTTATCAAAATAGACAGGGACTGGGATCAAATGAGATAGCTCCTCCACACACAATCTTGTCTGTAAGATCTCCTAGGTGTGGAACTTGTGAAGATGAGCTTCCTCTCATAGATCCTGTAAGTGAGGATGATGAAGAAGTGATAGTGAAGAATTCCTCTGAGAAGAGTGAAGAAGAGGATTCTTCCAAGGGCCACTATCCTTCTGAGGAGAAGAAATCAACTGTGATGACCAAGTCCAAGAGAAAGAACTTGATCAGGAAGAGCAAAAGGAAAGCAAAGAAGGCTCAAGAAATCAAGGCTACTTTTGATGCTAAGCAGAAACAAGTTTTTATCTCTGCAGGTTTCAAAGTAGTAAGGACTGAAGACATCAACCAAACTCCTCAGCTAAGAGTTCTGGTTCTGTTCAAATCATCTCAGTACAAAGAAGAAGACTGAGCTGCTGTGTACCACTGCTGCACAGCCTGGACCATCAAACTCCAAGAACAGTTCACAGCCCAAAGGAACTGTCTCAGCATCTACCAAGATGAAGGTGGAGAAGGGATGTGACCAAAGCCAGTCTTGCTCTCAAAAGGAGACTTCTTTGAAGAAATGTTATGTGTTATGTGTGAAAGTACTTCTCACATTGCCAAGGATTGCCCATACAATCCTAAAAGTACTGTCCACATGACCAAAACAAAGACTTCAAAGAGTCTCAAGAAGTCTCAAGCTTCGGAAGGAAAGTCTGTTTAAGCTCCAAATCAAAGAAGAAGGTAAATGGAAAATTACCTTCGGAAGCAAAGTTGGTCTCGGAAGAAAGGAGTTCTTCCGAAGCACTGAAGTCTGCTGCAGTGACTGTAGATTCTTCCGAAGGATCAGTCATCAAAACTTGTGAAGTTCCAAAAGCTTCTAAGGTTTTGAAGGTCAAGTCCAAGACTCCAAAGGTGGTGTGGAAGTCTAAGAAAGACCAAATGACTGAGGTTTCTCCATCAACAACAGCTGAAGATCCCCTAGTACAACCATAGGATCTATTACTGTTGCATTACCTTCTATTACTCTTAATGAGCCCAAGACAAGTAAGGCTTGGGTTTCCAAATGTAACTAATCATTTTCTTTGTGCAGGAACAGCTCAAGACAAACAGGAATGTCTGGATAATTGACAGTGGCTGTTCCAGGCACATGACAGGCAATAGGTCTCTACTCCATAATTTTGAGAGAATTGATGGAGGACCAGTTGCTTTTGGAGGAGATGAAGGTGGTTACATTTCTGGAAGGGGCAAGGTCACAAATGGTAAGCTCAGCATTGAGAAGGTAAACTTTGTTAAGGAGCTTGGGTACAATCTTCTGAGTGTATCCCAATTTTGTGATCAGAGTCATAACATGCTCTTTACTGAGCATGAGTGCATTGTTCTCAAACCTGGTGTGGTCATTCCTCATGAGCATATCCTGCTCAGAGCCCCCAGGAAAGGGAACATGTACAAGATGGATTTGCAAGAAACATCTCCCTCTGGAGAAGTTTCATGCTTTCTATCTAAAGCAAATAGTGATGAGTCTTTCCTATGGCATAAAAGAATGTGCCATGTAAACTTTAAGAACATGAATAAATTAATTAAACATGATCTGGTAACTGGAATGCCAAAGAAAGAGTTTACAAGTGATGATCATTGTGTTGCATGCCTGAAAGGGAAGCAACACAAGGTATCTCACAAGCCTAAGGAAAAGAACTCCATCACTACTCCCCTACACTTGTTACATATGGATCTCTTTGGCCCCACCAGTGTAATGAGTTTAGGAAGGACCTCTTACTGTCTGGTGATCACAGATGATTTTACAAGATTCACTTGGGTCTTCTTCCTTAGAACTAAGGATGAAACCCCTGAGATTCTGAAGAATTTCATCTTAAAAGTTGAGAATCAATGTGATCACAAGGTCAAAACCATAAGATGTGATCAAGGAACTGAATTCAAGAACCAAATCCTTGATACATTTTGTGATGAAAAAGGTATTACAAGACAATATAGTGCTCCCAGGACTCCTCAGCAAAACGGAGTTGCTGAGAGGAGAAACAGGACACTTATTGAAGCTGCAAGAACTATGTTGTCTGACTCTAAACTGCCTATCACCTTCTGGGCAGAGGCAGTTAATACTGCTTGCTATGTGCAAAACAGAGTTTTAGTAGTTAAGACACATGGTAAGACTCCTTATGAACTTTGGCACAAGAGGAAACCTTTCATTGGTTTTCTCAGGTCATTTGGATGTCCCTGCACCATCTTGAATACCAAAGATCAAATTGCCAAGTTTGCTGAGAAATCAGATGATGGACACTTTATTGGATACTCTTCTCAAGCTAAAGCTTATAGAGTATACAATCTCAGAACTAGAATTGTTGAGGAGTCAGCCAATGTGACTTTCAATGAGCACACTCCTTGTGTGGCTGGTTCTGGTCCGGATTGGCTGTTTGATCTTGATTTAGTTACCAACTGTTTTAACAAATCTTGTGAGCATGTTTCAGGATCTGCAGAAAATCTAAATACAGGTGATCCTGATCCAAGATTTGAGCTAGGAAGACCTTCAACTCATACATCTTCAGCTCCAGTTGGAACTACTTCAGCAAATGAGGTTTCTATCAGCACAACAATGACAAATTCAGCTGATACATCTGGCATGCCTTCAAATTCCAGCTCAGAGGCCTCTCAACCAGATAAAGACACCTCACTTGTAGAAGACAACAATGGTGATGGTGATAGTGATCAGGAATTTCTTGATGCTAATAACCATACCATAGATGACAACATCAATGATGTCTCACACTCATTGGATCAAGTTAATCTTGATAAGTGTGATAATGTGGAGGGTGAATCTTCCAGACCAGATCTAAATTTCTCAAATTTGGATCTTTCTCAACAACTTGCTGTGATCCCTCAGCTAAGGATCCACAAGTCTCACCCACCACAAACATCATTGGAGATGTTGTCACAGGGGTAAGAACAAGAGGACAAACCCATGAAGCAAATGTTTGTCTTCACTCTTGTTTCTTATCTCAGATAGAGCCCAAGAAAGTTGATGAAGCTCTAAAGGATGGAAGTTGGGTTGAAGCTATGCAACAAGAGCTGCTTCAATTCAAAAGGCAGAAAGTTTGGAACCTTTGTCCTCTTCCTCATGGGAAGACTACCATTGGAACCAAATGGGTTTTTAGAAATAAGAAGGATGATAGAGGAATCATCATCAAGAACAAGGCAAGACTAGTTGTTCAAGGATACACACAAGAAGAAGGGATTGACTACACTGATGTCTTTGCTCCTGTAGCAAGACTAGAAGCTGTTAGGATATTCCTGGCATTTGCTGCATCCAAGAACTTCAAGGTCTACCAACTTGATGTAAAGTGTGCTTTCTTATATGGAGTGATTGATGAGGAGGTTTATGTCAAACAGCCACCTGGTTTTGTAGACCCTGATCATCCTGATTATGTCTGCAAGCTTGACAAAGCTCTTTATGGGCTGCATCAGGCACCCAGGAAGTGGTATGAGACACTATCTGAGTATCTTTGTAAACATGGATACAGGAGAGGTACTATAGATGGAACTCTCTTCATCAAAGGACAGGGAAATGACTTATTGCTGGTTCAAGTATATGTAGATGACATCATCTTTGGTTCAACTAATCCAAAGCTCTGCAAAGACTTTGAGAAGCTGATGAAAGACAGATTTGAGATGAGTTCAATGGGAGAACTCAACTTCTTTCTGGGAATTCAAGTGAAGCAGGTTGAAGATGGCATCTTCATAAGTCAGTCAAAGTATGTTCAAGACATACTCAAGAGGTTCAACATGACTGATTGTAAGATTGCTAAGACACCCATAGCCAGAAACCACTCCCTTGGTCCAGATCTTGAGGGGGAGTGTGTAGATGAGCACTTATACAGGGCTATGATTGGGTCTCTTATGTATCTTACAGCTAGCAGGCCTGATATCATGTTTGCTACATGTATTTGTGCAAGATATCAAGCCAACCCTAAGATGTCTCACTTAATCACTGTGAAAAGGATTTTAAGATACCTCAAAGGTGCTTCAACACTTGGTCTATGGTATCCAAAGAATCCAAATTTCAATCTGTATGCCTATACAGATAGTGATTATGGTGGTTGCAATATGACTGCAAAGTCTACATCTGGGGGATGTCAATTCCTTGGTGGAAGGGTGGTCTCATGGCAATGCAAGAAACAATCCTGTGTGTCTGCATCAACTGCTGAGGCTGAATACATTGCTGCTGCAAGCTGCTGTGCTCAAGTGCTTTGGATTCAAAATCAGATGCTGGACTATGGATTTAACTTCAAAGAGACTCCTATCCACATAGACAACAATAGTGCTATCTCTATCACTGAGAACCCTGTGCAGCACTCAAGGACCAAACACATCAACATCAGGTATCATTTAATAAGAGATAACTATGAAAAGGATTAATTAAACTAGTCAAAGTTCATACAGATGAACAATATGCTGATCTGTTCACAAAAGCTTTTGATGAACAGAGATTTAAGTATCTGATATCAGCTATTGGGATGATTAACTTTGAGTAGACTTTTTCTTAAAACTAATTCTAATTATTTCTTCTTAAAATATGTGTGTCCTAAGTTGTCTAGTTCATCACTTTCATAAGCTCATGTTTTCTTTGGATGTAAAATTCTTTTTGAAGACTTTCCTTAGATTCTTGAAAATTTTTGATACTTCGGAAGATAAAATTTATCTTCGGAAGAAAAACATGTCTTCAAAATACATAACTGTCTAAGAGATTTTACCTTCGGAAGAAGTCAAATTCATCTTCCGAAGCTTAAAATTCTTATCTCAGACACTTATTTATTTTTAAGGACCTTTTCCTTCCGAAGCAAAATTAACCTTCGGAAGCTTTGTTTATTCCTATACAAAGCATCCAAGGGTTTATTTCTCTCCGAAGCATAAATCTTCAAGACTCTCAGGAAAATCTTCCGAAGCCATTTTAGCTTCGGAAGCTTTTAAATCAAAACTTCCGAAGACAAATAACCTTCGGAAGCTTTTCGAATTCCAAGAAAACTACTTTTTGAGCAAAAGTAAACTACCTTTTCAGAGGTGGGACCGACTTCGGATTTCAAAGTTTATCCTCTTTCATTAACTTTGGTTCAAATCCCTTTTCATATAAATACCCAACGGTTCCCCCTCTTTCCCACTATCTTCCTCAATTCTACTATTTCTCTAACCTAATTCTCTAAACCGCCTTTGCTTTCTACCTTTCTTCACCCTTAAGCTTCTGAAATGGCCAACCTTAACCGCAGAAACAACCCTGATTTCTCCATGCAACTTCACAGGCAACATAATCAAGTTGCTCTGTTAAGCTCTGAGAAAGATGCAAGTTTCTCAGAGATTTGCCAATTCTTGACTCTGTCAAACTACTTCACCTCCCTGACCATTGATCCTACTCTATATGAGGATCACTTGCTTGAATTCTGGAAGACCTGCCAAGAGGTCATTATGGATGGGGAGAGGGCACTGTCTGCCACAGTGCAAGGGAGGACAATCTTCATCACTCCGGCCATCATTAACCAACATTTGCAGCTGGATGATGAAGAAGGTGAGGTGTCCTTCCCAAAAGAAGCTGTTAATCATTCTTTGAGCAGATGGGCTATGAGGGAGATTTCTCTGTAAAGACCTTTAGGAAAGGGAAGGTCTCATCCCAATGGAAATTCCTGCTCCATGTGGTTATCCACAGCTTGTCAAACAAGCATGGTGGATGGGACCAGATTCCTGAGGATCTCTCCTTTATAGTTCATGGAATGGTTCAGGGGGTCAAGTTCAGGTATTCACAATTTGTTTTATACTAATTTACTTGCAAACTTAGACTCCTTAGAGTATTACATGTTTTCCTATATGTTCAACACATTCTCAACTGTGAACTGGGCTCACAGTTGAGGGAAACAAGTAATATTCTTAAATTGGGACAGATGAAGCCCGGCATCTTTAAAATAATGAAGAAGCCAACTGTAGGCTTCTCAGGGGTAGAAACAACAGCCCTAGTCCCAAAAATGTTAGAGCTCATTGCTCAAGGTGACAACCTAGCAACACAAGCTAGTGTTGAACCCACACCTCTTTTGTCCCTACCTTAAAAAGACCAGAAATCACCCTCACCTACCAAAGAAAATCCAAACGAACCCCTGCTCAGGCTATTGAGTCTGTGCAGGCCCCCAAATACTCAACCTTACAGGAAGAAGTGGACACTAGAGCTCCCACTTCTCCTGAGGAGCAAACCACTCCCATTACTTCACCTATCAGGGCTGAGGTCCTCAAGCTCACCCTGATGAGCTCACTAGCCCATCTGAGTCTCAACACTCAAGTGAACAACCTTCAGGGGACAGCTACCATCCCCAGCCTTTGGATCTCAACCAACCAATTCCCAACCTATCCTTCTACACTGATGAAGACTTAGGATTCAGTGAGTACCATGAGTCTCTCTCTCCTCCCCTACTCAAAGAGAGATGAGTACCTCTGACTCTCCTCAGTCTATCCCCCATCAGTCACCTATTACTGAGGTGGACACTTCTGAACCTGTTCAGGATGTCCATATGGAAGAGGCTCTCACTTTTGAAAGTGATTACATCATTAAGACCTCAACCATGGCAACTCAGCCCCTTGGCATCTCAACTGAGGCTGCCAGTGAGCAGAGGAAAACCAGCAGCCAAGAAACTCAAGCTGGTGGTGAGAGAGAGGACTTTGGTCCAATCATCTCATCCCCCAATGAATCTTCTGATGAAGATGAGGGGAATTTGAGACTAAAGGTGCAAAAACTGTCAAAAACATGCACCTATTTAGTCTCTAAGGTTAGTCACTTGGAATCTCAGGTGACTACCCTGCAAACAGGGTCAATGATCAGCAACTCCAGATTTCATATCTGCAGGAAAAACTAGCTGGGAGACCTTTAAGGAGAGCTCAACCAGGAACACAAGAACCTGTGGAAGTGATTGACTTATCCTCCAGCTCACCTATGCAAGTGGGTGATGCTACCAAAAGGGGGAGAAAGTTGTTACAACCACAGAACCTGGGAGTTCTTCAGAGAGAATGGACATAGAGGACTCACCATCCTCACTTGTGTTGTGCATTCTCAGCAACTTCCTCAAGTTCACATTAATGTGGACTCTATAGACTCTCTCATCAGGAGTCTCTTTGAGGAAGGTATACCAAGGGCTGTCTCATCTCCACCACAAGGAACTGGCAATACAATCATAAGGTGGAGGTATGATGATGACAGGAGAGCCCTTATACTTCAAAGAGTTCAAGGCAACAAGAATTTTTCAATTCCAAAGCCTGAGCTTCTATGAAAGACTGGATTTAGTCAACTTGCCACTTGTCAATCCAAGCAATTCAAGACAAGCTGACAGGCTGGCTCAAAGAATCCAAGACAGGATCCTTGCAGAGTTTCTCTAAGAAGGAGACTTAGGCAATCAGGCAATGTCATCGGTCAACTGGATGTTGAGGTGGACCCTAAGATTAGTTTCATAGGGGAAACCTTGACTGAAGGCCCAGTGGACAGAACCTGAGACCCCTGTCTCATCATCAACAACTGCTGCAGAGGTCCAAACTCCATCTGAGACACCTGCTGGTGAAGGTGTTTCTCAGCCTCTCTCTGGCCAGAGCATGGAAGCTACTCCAAGCAATGAAGGCCAAGCCTCAATCCACCTGAGTCACAAAGGTCTGTTGGTGACAAAGGAAAAGGATAATGACTCCTGAGGAAATTGAGGAGGAAGAGAGAAGAGAGGAAAAGGAGACTAAGGGGAGAAAGTTCTACTGGGTCATCTAGCTTCATGCAAGCTGCAATCAGGGCTGCTCCCAGACCAAATACTCAGATGATGAGTTAAGGGCAGTCAAGATTACCTACTTACAGACCAGGAACTATGACATTGTTAAATCATCTCCCTCCCCTTAGAAGTTAAATGAACTGGCTGACATGGAAAGTGTTCAAGAGAGTTGAAGGAGAAAGAGGATGCAATGATACTTCTCCAACTCAAAGAGGAGAAGAGACAGAAAAGACTTTACAAGCATGCTCCCACTCTCTCACCAGTTCAAGAAAGTCCTGCACAGGAAGATGTGGCTCCACAAGAACCTTAGGTAGATAAAGAAGAAGACAGGATCAAGATGATCAACTACCTGAGTGCCACAGGCTTCTATCAGGCAGATGCATTTCTTCCCTTGTCCTATGACTTCATTGAGTTCGAGTATCTAAAGCAACTTGAGCTTGAGTTAGTCAAGGAAAGAAAGACAACTAAAAGGAAGCTAAGGGAAGAAGCTGCAAAGTCAAGAGCCATCATTCAAAAGAATGCAAAGAAGTCTGCTGACAGACAAAGAATGGTGAGCTTCTTGAAGCTGTATGGATTATCCGGAAGGAGACTTGGCCCCATGTCTCTATCGACTATGGATGAGCATATTAGGGTGATCAAGCAGAAGATTAAAAGTGGAGAACTCATTGACTTGCACTCTCTTCCAAGTCAAGACCCACCTGAAGTGGAGGTCAAGTTTGAACAACCAGAGACACCTCAACCAGCACCTCCAGCTGAGCCTCAGCAAGCTTCATCTTCTGATCCTAGGCAGGGTCAAACTCCCTCTCCTTCTGAACCTGTGAGGGAGGAACACCCAACTGAGAAAGACACTGATGATCAACATGGTGCTGCAGACCAGTCTTCTCAGTTAAAGACATCCAAGAGGAAGAAGAGGATGGCTTCTAAACCAAAGACTAAGAAGAAGAAGCCAAAGTCATCTACCTCTGCACCTCAGGCTGATTCAGATCAACCTGAGGAAGTGCATGATGAGGCAGCCCAAACAACTCCTATACAAGTGGCTCCTCTAACTAGTGAGACACCCATCTTGTCCTGGACTTACTCTACTAATCCAGAAAGATGGACTGTTATCAGAGATCAAGGTGTTGAGAATGTCTACTCATGGCAAGACATAATCAACTTACCTCTGCATGATCTCTTTGAGATGAGAAGATACTATGAGAGTCTTGATGATCCTGACCATCTCATGAAGAAAGGAATGGTCCTGATTGTACTGAAGACTACCAACATTTGAAGATCTTCTAAGTGTTTTGGTAGCATCAGCCTAGGGGGAGTTTGTAAGGATTCCTGAAGTCTGATGCAACCCAAAACAGCCTAAGTGTCTCAGCAACATGCACTAAGTACTAAAGTGAAGAATGCTTCGGAAGTTTTACACAAAGCATTAGAAAATACTCTAAGTGTAAAATCTTCCGAAGCCAAGACCAATATCTTCCGAAGCCAAACATGAAGTCTTCCGAAGCTTCAGAGACAAAGTCTTCCGAAGATTCAACCTATGAAGACAGATTTCTTCCGAAGACTTTTAGTACACATGCTTTATCTGATGTACTGTTCCATAAAGCACCTTTTCCGCTGCATCTCTGTAAAGTCACCAACTTACATGAGTTGGTGAAAAGGGCCTTGCTTTTGGTAACTGTACATTGAGGTCTTGAGTCTGTAACTTTCCACTTTATGTACTTTATCCTTTTGTAATGTATAAGGATGTGAGCTATGGCATGTCATAGTCACAAGGTCAAAAGGCAAATATGCCTTTTGATCCTACAATTGATTTTGTTAGTGTCTAGTCAATTGTATCCAGCTGGCTTTCAAAGTATAGCCGGCTGTAGGTTGTAGTATAAGTATTTCAAGTTCTTGTATATTTCTTTATGCTTTGTAACACTTGTAAAAGAACTTGAGAAAGCAATATACTGCCTCCTTGAAACCCATACTCTCTTGTTCTGTCTCTTGCTTTACTTGTGTTCTTTGTATCACTTTGGTTTCCCAGTTCACTATTTGATTAAAGTTTAGTTAATCTCCTCGTTGTGTTGTTGTGTTGTAATTGTGTTTAAGCCCTTAAACGGTCCTGCATATATGCTTAAGGATGTCTGGATTTACGCAATCATTTTGGCCTGCACAAAAACTGAATCCCGACAAAAATTGGATTGAGAATTGATCTTTCACCCACCATGATACAAATCATATAAGCCATATCTTTGAGCCATGATTGGTGTATTTATGTGTCTTGTGTTTGTGCTAATCTCCTCTGCTGTACGGAAGTACTGACCTGGAGTGATGATCTCCTCTGCTGTACGATAGTACTGACCTGGAGCTCTCATCGGCACAGGATTAAATGGTCATCTCCTTTGTTATACGTGAGTATAGACCTGGAGCTCTCACCATTTTGGTCTAAGTAGTGTCAAATCATCTAATACATCACAGAATGCAATATTCTGTTGATAATCACTTGCACACTGCACACGCCTTGCTCTATAAAGATTGTAACAAAATTCAAGAAATCCTGAGGTTGGGTGAGGGTTTTTGCCAAATGATAGTGGGGTCCTAGCATTCTAAAGCATTTAATCGAACCTTAATGAATCATCTTCTGCTTGTTGAAAAAGATAGGGCATGGGTTTAAGTGGACAAACATATCACCAATCGTTATTGATCTGTTTGAGAATTTCAAAATCATTTAAAGACTGTGATTAGATTCAGTTATCAGTGTGATCTCATTGCTTGTCGATGATTAAATTCATCTTTGTGCTAAAGTATATCTTGAGGATATGATCTCATGATCGATTCAGTTCTCGGTTTAAAAAAAAACAAGTAAAAAAACAAAAAAAACAAAAACAAAAACAAAAAAAATATATATATAGATAAAAAAATGTTATAATATATGTATATAATAAAAAATTATAATAAATTTTCATTTCAATATTCATTTAGGTCTTCCATATTATGCTTATTACATTTTATTATTTTTTATGCATTTCATAGAAATTGAACACAAATGAACACGGGATCGCTTGTTTTCAAACACAGATAAACACGGGTTTATTTTGTTAAAATGAAATGATCTAATTAGAAATGTCGAGATTGTGTTTGAGAATGTGTTTCAGATTTTTGCTGTAAGTGATGACCGATCATCAGTTGAGCAGTGTACCTGATCAGAGAACTTGTTCCTCAAGTTTGCAGAAGATACCGAGCTAGGAATCCTCCTCCTACATCTTCTGAAGCACTCGAGATTAGAGATTTGGGAAAGTTGTTCCAATATCCTCACAAAGGATGCACTCAAAAAGGGGGAGCATATAAATAGGGGGAGCTTATGAGATGAATAACTTGTCTCATAAAATTCAAAAAGCGTTAATTTGAAGATCTTTCTACAGTTGATGTCTCGGGGCTGAATTCGTATGAAGACGTTGATAATGATAGACTAAGGGGGAGTATTGTTGGAGCTGGAAAAGATAGTCTATATTATCAACACAATGAAAGTCAACAAAAGTCAACGTCATGGTCAAAGTCAACAAAAGTCAAACCCGACACGCTCGAGACGAGGAACCGAGACAAGACGTTAAAGATTTAAATGACTAGGAGTTTTATTGTAATAAATATATTTTGTGTGAACAAAATATATTTTATCTTGTTTTTAGTCATTTTTATGTTTAATATGTAATTTTGTATTAATTAGCCTAAGTCTAGGGGGTTAAGTGCAATTAGTGAATCTTAGTCTAGACTATAAATAGGTTAATTGTCATTAGGTTTTGGTTAATGGTTGCATGACCAATAGATTGAGGGATTATTTGTAAACACATATTTTTGCAATCTAATTGAAGATCAAAGGGGTTTTGATTGTGATTATCATATTTTGATCTAATTCTTCATGATTTGATTCAAGTTTGATCATCCTGGAGTTACAAGAGACTTACAGGTGGATCGACGAAATGGAAGCCGTCTTAGACATCAGCGAGTGCAAGATGGAGCACCTGGTGAGATTTGCATCACAATCTCTCAAGGGATCAGCTCTTGAATGGTGGAAGTCCATTACCCAGAGCCGTGGAAGAAACGTGGCAAATCGAATGGGTTGGACTGAATTCCGAGAGTTAATGACCAACAAATATTGCCCCATCAATCAACTCGAGAAGCTGGAGACAGAATTTTTAAGCTTGGAGATGAAGGGACCCAACTACACCGAATATATCAATCGTTTCTTAGCCCTGTCCCGACTTGTGCCACATTTGGTGACGCCAGAAGCCAAAGGTGTAGCACGGTTCATCTGGGGACTACACCCAAGAGTTAGGGCTGGATGGACCGATCAAGGAAGGGCTGATGAGAAGAAGAAGTTTGTTGGAGACAAGAGGAAGTGGTTTGAAGCAAAAAGAGCGATTGGAAGTAGCAGTGGGTCGAGTAGAAGGAGTTCTGAAGGAGTGAGACGTGATGATCAAGGGAGCAAAAACCGGAGATTGTATACGGGGACAAGCCCACTCTGCAGCAAGTGCAAGTTACATCATCAAGGAGAATGTAACCCGATGCCCTGTTTTAGGTGCAAGAGAACATGCCATCTAATTAAAGACTGTACTTATGTACCAGGGAAATAATGCTACGAGTGTGGAGACCCAGGGCATATGAGGAATAAGTGTCCTAAGCTGGGTAGAGACAAGGATGCCAAGCCCAATAAGCCTAAGGGAAGAGCTTTCGTTATGGACCCAGCAGGAGCTCGTAAGGAACCCGACGTTGTCAACGGTACGTTCCTTGTAAATAATCATCCCGCAACTGTACTGTTGATACTGGAGCGACTGCTAGTTTTATCTCTAGTACCTTTAGGCAATTGATTGACTTAGACGCGTGCACCTTGACTGATACATTTACCGTAGAATTAGCTGACGGTAATATTTTAGAAGCTAACGAAATCATTAGGGATTGCCCCCTGAATCTAAAAGGGAATGTGTTTAAGATTGACTTGATGCCCATTAAGTTAGGAGGATTTGATGTGGTCGTGGGTATAGACTGGTTAGCGAAGCATAAAGTTGAAATCGTATGCGATGAGCGACTGCTCAAGATACCATTGAGCGTCGAAGAAGTGTTAGTGGTAGAAGGAGAAAGGAGTAACACTCTATACCCTATGATATCTTAGTTGAAAGCTACCAAGAGCTTGAAGAGGGGATGTCCAGCTTTTATAGTCTATGTGATGAAAACCCAAAAGGAGAGGAAAATCGAAGAGATTCCCGTAGTTTCGGAATACCCAGAGGTGTTTCCGGAAGAACTACCAGGACTTCCTCCGAATCGACAAGTGGAATTCCACATAGACTTGATGCCTGGTGCTGCACCAGTAGCCAAGGCACCGTACCGGCTCGCCCCACCTGAGATGAAGGAGCTAATGGTACAAATTCAAGAACCAAAGGACAAGGGATTTATACGTCCGAGTGTCTCTCCATGGGGTGCCCCGGTGCTATTCGTGAAAAAGAAGGACGGAACGCTGTGAATGTGTATTGATTACAGGGAGTTGAACAAGCTGACCATAAAGAACCGTTACCCTCTCCCGAGAATAGACGACTTATTTGATCAATTGCAGGGAGCGAGTTACTTCTCTAAAATAGACTTGAGGTCAGGATACCACCAGCTGAAGATAAGAGAAGAAGATATACCCAAAACTGCCTTCCGAACTAGGTATGGACACTATGAGTATTTGGTCATGCCCTTTGGACTGACTAATGCTCCAGCAGCATTCATGGACCTCATGAATCGCGTTTGCCGCCCTTACCTCGACAAGTTTGTGATCGTGTTTATCGACGACAT